>CM049576.1:10902771-11345271 GCA_027123335.1 Amphiprion clarkii
TTCACTAGTCAGGATAACTGAAAACACTATTGTGGTTGTGGAAAGCCTTTAAAATTCAGAGGGTTATGGAACAGTGAGAAAAACACACACACATGATTTATACCTGCAGGGAAGATGCCAGGGGTGACTGCACACACTGGTTGGCTAAAGTTAGACTTCTTGGCCTCCAGCCCATCTGAGAAGCGAACTGAGACACAGTATTGTCTACCTGGTGCCAGCTCCGTCAGAATTACTGTTTTCAGGGACTTGGTTTCTTCAACAAACTGCCCACAGAACACAGAGAGATAGGAGATTAGCACAAGACACATTATTCCCATAATTTGAACCAGAAGAAGCTATGACTGAGACTGCATGCAATTTGTGCAGTGTAATTTTACAGCTGTTGTAAACCAACTACCCTTGAAGACCTCCATGTAGTACATACATATGCAACAAATCCAAGGAACCAATCCTGTCAACTTTTAGGGTGGGGCTTTCTATATAATTCATTTCCTTCATAATATGTTTTTTTTGTTTGAGCATGTATGGCAAATTACTTCAATATTACAGCTTTCAATTGTGTGGCTTAGAGTAGTCTTCGCTTCAAAAGTGGAACTGAGCTCACTATGCAACAGAAATAACCGTCCAAGTGGAACAGGAACAGACATCTGCGCTGTATCGTGCATATAAATAACTGTCCGCACTCCGCCCGAACAGTTATTTCTGTTGCATAGCACGCTCACTTCCGCTTTTGATGCCGTAACGTGCTTAAACGATTAATTGATATACATTGATTCATCAATAGTTGCAGCCCTAGTCTGCCTAACACTAACCTCAAGAAAGCAGCCAGACTAGATGGAGTGCTGGGACAGGTGCTGAAAGACTGTGCAGCTGAGCTAATGAAGGTCTTCACTAGGGATGCAACGATACTCGATTTTTTATCGAACCGTTCGATACGCCCTCTTCGATTCAATACGCAAAAACGTTCGATCCAAATGAAAACAGCGCTCCCAAAATGTATTTTCCGAACTTTTTCTAGTGTGCTCTCGCTAAAATGCCAGGGCGCAACCAAGGCTGAGCCCTCTGCCTTGAAAAGCTCCCAGAAAGCTCCTCCCCGCAAGCAGCCCGCCTCCCCTCATCCCCCAGCTGCCTGGAGGCGGGGCAACCACGCTGCTGTTGTTTGAGGAGAGGTTGACAGACACTGATCAAGGCTAAGCGGGAAGACGAGTTTGAGCGAGGCGGCTTCTCACGTCATAACAGATCCGCTGTAGGCAGCATTTTCGGTTTTGCTGTTGAAATATAATGAACAGGAACGAAAATGGTGACTAAAACAAAACTGGCAAGTGTAGCTTACAATATAACCCCGAACATCACGGGCCACACGCTCGGAACGTCCCTGAACGTCGCTGCAAGTGAGAGAATTATCTCCACGCAGGGACATAGTTTGAAGCAACCCGCTCCCTCGACTTTCAGCAGACATGGTTGATGCAAATCTAAAGATTGAGTAGACTGTTGATTACAGCTGCCAATAACCCAAGTTGCACAGCTTTTGTCAAATTGTTTACACAGTTGAGTTTTTTCTTTTAGTGAATCATTTAACTGGTTACATGCTTTAAAAACAGTAAGATTGTTCTAAGTACTTTAATACAAAATTTCTTCAGGTCAGTAAGAAGTAAGCACATAAATGTTATGCACTAAAATGCATGTTTTTATTATGGCATTCTTATTTTTGCTTGTTAGCAAAATTAAATATATATCGAAAGAGGAATAACACTTGTATTTTTTTTTTCAGAGCATTAAATGTATTGAATCGAACCGAAAATCGTGTCCCTCAGATCGAAAATCGTACCGAACCGTGACTTAACTGTATCGTTGCATCCCTAGTCTTCACCAACATTTGTAAGGTGTCACTGTCCACACTGTGGGTCTCAGCAAGCTGTCCCTCTTTCCCAAGCAATCTCACTGTCAAATTAGCTGATGACACCACGGTGCTCGAGCTCATCAACAACAACGATGAGTCAGCTTACAGAGGTGAAGTACAATTTCTGGCATCATGGTGTGAAAACCACAACTTGGCCATCAACATTAAAAAGACCAAGGAAATTACTGTGGGCTTCCTTGAAACAGAATGATCTATCCCTACTCCACTCTCCATTGGGAGTGATTTGGTGGAGAGTCACAAAACTTAAGCTGTGATGGAGGACCTGGGGCATTAACACTGCCTCAGCCGGGGAAAAGGCCCAACACAGTCTCTACTATCTGAGGAAACTGAAGAGTGCTAAAATCCCTGAGCAGCTCATGGTGAACTTCTACCACTGTGCTATTGGTAGCATACTAACGTATGGCTTCTTAGTGTGGTTCTCCAGTTGTACTAAGGCTGAACAGCAGGCCCTCCAGAGTGTGGTGAAAACGGCAGGGAAAATCATCGGGATCAGTCTTCCAGAGATCAATGCCATCTACACCACCCGCTGTCTACGTCATGTTCAAAACATCCCATCACTCTGCACATCATATGTTCCATCTGCTGCCCTCTGACAGTTTTCTATGACAGTATTAAGATACTCAGTCACAATCTTATTATAGCTGTGTTATTATGACAATGACAATAAAGTATTGAATTGATAAATTATCAGTTAGTACAACTATTTTGAAGCATAACTGTTTTAGCAATGTATCCATTACATTTGGTAAATATTTAACTATATTTTCCCATCACCAGTAGATGCTTCTTTAAATTATCCATTATTTTAGCACATTTATTTCAACTACTTTTTCATCTCCTAAATTTAACTATTAAAACCACTTCCACTACTTAGTCTTACAATTAATCAAGCCATTTTTACTGAGATTTCATCCATTATTTAGCTACATATTTTTTACCATTAACCTGGAACTTTCAGATAGCTATTCATTAGTTACAACTAATCATTAAATTCCTGACTTTCATGTACCTATTTGTAACTTTTAGCTATTTGTTTCAATCATTTATTGATTGCTTTTTGGTAACTGGTTAGATGTCTCTGCTTTTCTGCCCTCTTTTTGTTTTGTTTTTTTCAAATTGTTATTTCATCCATCCATCCTTCCATTATCATTACCACTTAAGCCTCATTAGGGTCACAGGGGGGCTGGAGCCTATCCCAGCTGACTTAGGGCGAAGACAGGGGACACCCTGGACAGGTTGCCAGCCTATCGCAGGGCTACACATAGAGACAAACAAGCACACTCACATTCACACCTACGGACAATTCAGAATTACCAATTAACCTCAACATGTTTTTGGACTGTGGGAGGAAGCTGGAGTACCCAGAGAAAGCTGAAGCATGCACAGGGAAACATGTAAACTCCATGTAGAAAGATCCCAGGCTCAGAACCGTGGATCTTCTAGCTGCAGTGCTCACTGCTGAACCACTGTGCAGCTATTGGTATTTCAGATTTTTTTCAAATTAGTTGGTCTAAATGCACCTTTTTGAAACTGTAGCTGTATCCCTTGGAATACAACTACCACTTGTTGGGAATCGCTGGTATATGACCACTAGCAAACTGCAGACTATGAGGCAAATGGATGGCTGTGGAGTGAATTCTGAACCTGTTTCAGAGCACCAACTCAAAATTCAAACTGTTTTCACACACAAGATGTTTGGACAAGTCTTCACATTACTATATGAAGTGCTATGAGATGACATAAATTGTGAATTGATGCCATATAAATAAAATTGAATTGAACTGAAGTACACACATGCTACACGCTGACAAGTTGCTCAAACTCGACTTTCCTCAGGGTATTTTCTCACCTGTCTCTGTAGCAAGAAATCCACATCAAGCACCCTCATGATAGAACAGCCAGTTGCATTGTTTAAGCAGGGTTATTCTGAATGTTTTCCTAAACATGTCAGTCATGGTGGTACAAGCAGATAAATCAGTATTCTGTATGTAGGGTACCTGAGATTCTTTCCAATAGTTGCTCCTGATCTTTAATTGGTAACTAAGACTATCAAAGGCCTCCCGAAGGTGCTCCTTGGGAGGTTGAAGATCCACACACAGATCTCTGCCACAGGACCTGACCGTCAGCAGTGGAAGACCCAGGTGCACTGGGACAGACAAAAATAGTGACAGATTTAACATGTTAGTCACATAAAGTAAAATTGTCCTCCCGACAGAAACTGTCACACAACTAACATCTAACAAAGGGCTGAAAATAAGAAATCAATGAAAATATTTAGTACCAGCCCCAAATATGACAATAAGGCTGTAATAACAACGCTTATTTGTAGTAGCCACATGGAGGTTTCTTCTGTTACAGACATTCACTGACACGATACATGATTGCTACAATTACCTAATCTTAATGAATAAAAGACACAATAAAATGCCTAAGCCTAACCTAGTTCTAAACCTACAGTAAAAACCAAGTTCTAACTCTCAAACCTATAACAGCCATTTGAAGTGGTGACGAAGTGCAGACTAACCAAAATGTCCTCACTTCACTGTTCTCACAAAGATGGTTGGGCAAATGTGCACATGCACATGCACACATACGTTTTTTCTTTTTGATTGTTGTGCTTTTTGCAATTTTGTGCATTGTAGAGCAGAACTAAAAACATGAAAACTTGTGAAACGACACAAATGGAATTATATAGAACATACATATGTATGTACACTATCAGTTAAAAGTTTTACAACACCCCAATTTTTCCATTTCTTTATTGGAAATTATGCATATTAATGTCTCATTGTAGTCTGAAATGAAAGCATAGAACAAAGAAACAAATGAAGTAAAAAAAAAAAAAACATTTAGAAACCAAAATTCTAATCTTTTGATTCATCAAAGTTGCCACCTTTGGAAGATAAAACAGCTGAACACACTAGTGGAATTCTTTCCACAATGGAAATCAAATATTCTTCAGAAAGTTCTTCCCAACTCTGTTGCAGAAGTTCCCATAAATGTGTGGCACTTGTGGGTTGCTTTGCTTTCACTCTCTTCTGTCCAGTTCATCCCAAACCATGGGGTTTAAGTCTGGAGACTGTGCTGGCCACTCCAAGTTTTCAAGCTTACCATCTTGTTCTTTTTTCCTAAGGTAGTTCTGGCAGAGCTTGGACTTATATTTTGGGTCATTATCTTGCTCTAGGATGAACCTCTGACCAACTAGGGGCATACCAGAGGGCATCGCATGGTGTTGCAAAATGCTGTGGTAGCCATTTTGGTTCAGGGTACCTCTCACTGTGTACAAGTCACAGACCCTGGATCCAGCAAAACAGCCCCAGACCATCACGCTTCCTCCTCCATGTGTGACAGTAGATGTCACACACTGAGGAACCATCCTCTTGCCTACTCGACAGTGTATAAAAATCCTATGTGATGAACCAAAGATTTAAAATTTTGATTTATCAGTCCATAATACAGGGGGTCTTCGGTTTACAACATCCTCAACCTACAGCGTTTCGTCGTTATGTCAGAACTGGCACAATTTTTGAACACTGAATATGTTATCAAAAATTGTGCCTAGGTATTTGTATTCATTCACTATTTCTACCTTGACCCCATGGCTAGTGCTAACAGCTGTTGTAGTCTGCTCACTCTACTTGCTGGAGAAGGTCATCACCATACTAAACCAGATAACAGTCTGGGTGGATGTACATTCAGTCATCGGTATAGCGGATGAAGAGCAGAGGTGAGAGGATACAGCCCTGAGGGGAGCCAGTAGAGGTGAAAGAGAGGTTCGAGAAGGTGATATTGACCAGCACTCTATGATCTATGATACGCAGGATTAGCTGGTCCTTCAGGTATAGCAGATGGAGAGTTTCTCCACCATGTGTGGTTGTAGAGTGTTGAATGCAGAAGTCTGTAAACAGGAGTCGGGCTGTGGCATTGGGTTTTTCCAGATGCTTGTGGACAGTGTCCATGCCCATATTTTTGCATCATAAACTCACCTGCTCACACAGTATGCGAACTAGAAAGGGTCACTTAGTGGGTTAGTCACCTTGATCATGTGCATCCTGATGACCCTTTCCATCACTTTCATTATAAGACTGGTGAGTGTCACAGGCCTGAGGTTGTTTAAAGCCTTAACAGAGTTCTTTGGAATGGGGAACACTGTGGAGTGTTTCCATAGCTGGGGAGCTATGTCGCTGTCCATAGATCTTTGAATGAAACAGGAGCTGAAACATGCCTTCCAGCTGCTCTGCACACCACCACAGGACACAACCCCTGATGTTGTCTGGACTGGATGCTGTGTTCTTCGTGGTTCTCTTGAGGTAGAAGGTGTTGAAGGTGAGTTCTTCTCCGACGAGCATGAGGGAGGAGATGATTGCATCTATTCAGATGGTGCTGTCTGTCTCAAATCAGGAAAAGAAAGAATTGAGGTTGTTGGGGGGTATTGGGCTGTTACTTGCCGCCAGGATGGTCCTGTGGGTGTGAACCTCATTTTTTCACATTCAGTGCCAGTGTAAAATATCCCTTCCTTCTTGTTGGGAATTTCCTTGGGCTATTTGGTTATCCATTCTTTGTTGTTAGGGTAGAATGTTACCATTTCAGTGGGAATGAAATAGTCTACACAGAAGGAGATATGTAGAACACTGTGTCTATTTGCTCGCTGATGTTGCTGCAGCGGGTCAGGAGGTTGTCTCTGTTTGTGGATTCGAAGTATGCCTTCAGAGTTGCAATGGTGTCATTTGTCCACTGCTTGATGTTTTTGACAACTATCTCTGTCGTCCTTATTACCAGGGTGTAGGCTGGTGCAAGCAGGATGGTCGGTGGTCAGCAGAACCCAGCAGGGGAAGAGCAATAGGCCTATATGCATCTGGAACAGACTCATAACATTTATCCAGAGACGTCCCTAGGTGGGTGGTGCAGGTGATATATTTTTGAAATCCTTTCAGTGGCTGTCCGTCAAGACACAAGGCGGTCCTCGACCCAAATTAAGGCCCTTACTGGTGCCGACTGCAGCGCAATAACCATCAGACGGCATCTGCGGGAAAAGGGTTTCAAAAGCAAAAAACGAATTCAAAGACCTCGTCTCCTACAACGCCACAAAACTGCCCGTTTAGACTTGGCCAAGGAGCATCAAACATGGAACACTGAAAGGTGGAAAAAAGTTTTATTCTCTGATGAGAAAAAAAATTTAACCTTGACGGTCCAGATGGCTTCCAACGTTACTGGCATGACAAGGAGATCCCACCTGAGATGTTTTCTACCCGGCACAGTGGAGGGGGGTCCATCATGATCTGGGGTGCTTTTTCATTCAGTGGAACACTGGAGCTTCAGGTGGTGCAGGGTCGTCGAACGGTGGCTGGTTACGTGCAGATGTTGCAGCGGGCATCCCTCATGACTGAGGGCCCTCGTCTGTGTGGTAACAGCTGGGTTTTTCAACAGGACAACGCTGCAGTTCACAATGCTCGCTTGACGAAGGACTTCTTCAGGGAGAATAACATCACTCTTTTGGACCATCCCGCATGTTCCCCTGATTTAAATCCCATAGAGAACATTTGGGGATGGATGGCAAGGGAAGTTTATAAAAATGGCCATCAGTTCCAGACAGTTGATGGCCTTCGTGAAGCCATCTTCACCACTTGGAGCAATGTTCCCACCAGCCTCCTGGAAACACTCGCATCAAGCATGCCCAAATGAATTTTTGAAGTGATTAACAAGAACGGTGGAGCTACTCATTACTGAGTCCTACTGAGAAAATTTTTTGTTCTGGTTTGGAGAGTTTTTTGTAATTTTTTGAGCGATGGTCTTAAACTTTTGAACAGCTGATAAACAGCCTATTTCAGTTTACTTGTTGTTTTCAATAAATTACTTTTTCAAAGTGCTTTTTGTCTCACTCCCCCTCCTTGCTTTTGCATATTGTAGCTCTACTTAAAACCTCATTGAGATCCAAATGTGCAAAAGGTAAATTCAAGCTATTTTTCAACTGGTCTTAAGATTTTGATCAGGTCTGTGTATATACACACACACACACACTATATTGCCAAAAGTATTCGCTCGTCCATCCAAATAATCAGAAACAGGTGTTCCAATCATTTCCATGGCCACAGGTGTATAAAATCAAGCACCTAGGCATGCAAACTGCTTTTACAAACATTTGTGAAAGAATGGGTCACTCTCAGGAGCTCAGTGAATTCCAGCGTGGAACTGTGATAGGATGCCACCTGTGCAACAAATCCAGTCGTGACATTTCCTCGCTCCTAAATATTCCACAGTCAACTGTCAGCTGTATTATAAGAAAGTGGAAGTGTGTGGGAATGACAGCAACTCAGCCACGAAGTGGTAGACCATGTAAACTGACGGAGCGGGTTCAGCAGATGCTGAGGCGCATAGTGCCAAGAGGTCGCCAACCTTCTGCAGAGTCAATCGCTACAGACCTTCAAACTTCATGTGGGCTTCAGATTAGCTCAAGAATAGTGCTTCAGCAGAGAGCTTCATGGAATGGGTTTCCATGGCCGAGCAGCTGCATCCAAGCCATACATCACCAAGTGCAATGCAAAGCGTCGGATGCAGTGGCGTAAAGCACGCCGCCACTGGACTCTAGAGCAGTGGAGACGCGTTCTCTGGAGTGACCAATCGCGCTTCTCCATCTGGCAATCTGATGGATCAGTCTGGGTTTGGCGGTTGCCAGGAGAACCATACTTATCGTACTGCATTGTGCCAAGTGTAAAGTTTGGTAGAGGGGGGATTATGGCATGGGGCTGTTTTTTAGGAGCTGGGCTTGGCCCCTTAGTTCCAGTGAAAGGAACTCTGCATGCTTCAGCATACCAAGACATTTTGGACAATTCCATGCTCCCAACTTTGTGGGAACAGTTTGGAGCTGGCCCCTTCCTCTTCCAACATGACTGTGCACCAGTGCACAAAGCAAGGTCCATAAAGACATGGATGACAGAGTCTGGTGTGGATGAACTTGACTGGCCTGCACAGAGTCCTGACCTCAACCCGATAGAACACCTTTGAGGTGAATTAGAGCAGAGACTGAGAGCCAGGCCTTCTCGTCCAACATCAGTGTGTGACCTCACAAATGTGCTTCTGGAAGAATGGTCAAAAATTCTCATAAACACACTCCTAAACCTTGTGGACAGCCTTCCCAGAAGAGTTGAAGCTGTTATAGCTGCAAAGGGTGGACTGACGTCATATTGAGCCCTATGCATTAGGAATGGGATATCACTTACGTTCATATGCGAGTCAAGGCAGGTGAGCGAATATTTTTGGCAACACACATAAAAAATGGAGTTATTAAAGCACATTGAGCATCACATTTTCCACAGTATAACCTACAATAAAATATCTATTCAGAACTGATTGGCGTCATCTTGATAAGAAATGTTTACATTGAATTAGCGTACTTGCTTCTACAGTTTAAGATTCATTAACAGCAAAGACATATTTTCATCATCTTGGTAAAAACTGTTGGTTTGATGCTTGTATTTTTCTATCCTTTAGATTAAATGTCTTGTATTTTCAGTACAGTGCCACTTACTAATGGGTGTATATCCTGAAATGATGGCTGACAGTGAGCTGTTGTGAGCTTTAACCATGGTTATGTAGGTCTCCAGTGGGTTTGAGAACGCCTCAGTCAGGTTGCAAACCAGAGGCTGCTGGACATGCTCACAGCCTGCCACAGGCATCCAGGTTCCCCTTCAAGAGCAGAGAGAAGGGAAACAAGTTGACATTAAGGGGTCAGAACAGCCACCAAGTCTTGCTTTAATCTCATCTACCAAAATTTGCAAGTATGTTTATAGTAACGCTGACTGTGAAATTCATTAGTTTCATTCTAAATGCCTACCATGACCTTCACATTTAAGTGCATTTATTATGAAGCACATGCAGAAATTGCATGCTCAATCCCTGTGCCATCTCTCCCACCTTCTGCTCCACTCCTATAAACCCTATGGTACAGCTAAAATAGTGTAATTGTACCTCAGATTACTCAGATAATGAAAACCTTATATTCCTCCCTGTTTAACACTTTGTATTTTACCTTTTGTTTAAGGTCAAGTTTAAGGTTAATTCAATTCAATTTTCAATTCAATTTTATTTATATAGTGCCAATTACAGTCAAATTGTCTCAAGACGCTTTACAGAACCCATATGCCTGACCCCCAGAGCAAGCCAAAAGGCGACAGTGGCAAGGAAAACACCCTTTTAACAGGGAAAAAAAGCAGAACCCGGCTCTTTGTGTGGGGGGCCCATCTGCCTGCTGGCCGGGCGGGTTGAGAGGGACAGAAGAGGTACAGAAGTAGAGGTAGGGGGTTAGAGGTAGAGGGGTAGAGGGATAGAGGTAGAGGGATAGAGGTAGAGAGGTGGGGGGGGGGACAAGGACCATAAAACACACAGTTTGATACATGCATGATTAAGGTCAAGTTTTTATTTTATTTTTTTATTTTTTATATATATATATATATATATATATATAGATAGATAGATAGATAGATAGATAGATAGATAGATAGATAGATAGATAGATAGATAGATAGATAGATAGATAGATAGATAGATAGATAGATAGATAGATAGATAGATAGATAGATAGATATTAGTGCTGTCACAATTTAAATGTTTAAGCAGATTATTCACAGGGTTGTGTGGATTAATTTCAATTAATCGTGAGTAAATGCCATTCATTTTTAATCTATATTAATTGTGTTTCATTTTGCATAAGCAAACAGATTCAAGAAAGAAGGCAATATATCTGCACTTAACGTGTTTATTAAACACCTGTGCTTCAGTGAAAAAAAAGTCTTTCCTGCAGAGTGTTCGTATGACTGTAAGTTGGTGGACTATTCTGTCTTTGGGGCTTTTTTATATTCAAATTTCCCACCGAGAGGGCCAACGTGCTGTTTAGCACAGGGGTATTCAACTAAAATTCAATGAGGTCCAGTCAGAGAAAATGTATTAAAGCAAAGGTCCAGAAAATCTAATGTTTAACTTTAATTAGTGTGATATACTAACGTCATATATACTGTGATATACTAACGACGCTAATAAAACCTGGTGGTTTTATTAGCGTCTGCATGTAATCAATAATTGACCATCAAATCAAATAAATGCAGTACGGTTCTGAAACATTTTGACAACATTTATTAATAAATAACTTTTTATATAACTGTACTTCTGAAAATAATGACTGAACAACCTGAACCAACTTATATACATCTTTACCTATACCTAAATCTAAAAAAAATTAAACATTTTTACATTTTTTTCCTGTCTTCTACCACTCCCCTTACACCCCTGCTGCTTAATGGGAGAACTGATTCTGAATCGTGGTCTCAATGGTGTCAGGGTCGTTCTCAAACACATTTGGAGCTCATTGGTGAGTCTGGAACCATATTTAGTTTGGATTATATTCACAGTTGAGAAGCTGGCTTACAGCTGTATGTTGAACCAAACACAGTCAACATGTATAGGACGACTTTTCTCTTGGTGTCGATTTGTTCATTTTTCTTTTTGTCCGTCCTCCTCTCGTCTGTCCTTCATCTGTTTTCTGAACTCAGCTGCATGTTTAGCGGCTGGAATGCAGAGACCAATTCATTGGCTGAGTAGCATCACGTGGGATGTCTGAAATCGTACCTAATTGGTCTGTGTGTTACCTGACCTGATAAACTAATGTCGTAAACACTGGAAAAGCTGTGCCAGTGAAACAGAAGCGACCCGTCAAATGCGTTGCCAGAGACGTTTCAGGGATTTTAAGTCATTCTACGCTGCAGAGGCATTAACTGCGTTAAAATTTTATAATCTGATTAATCATGGGAATGGATTAATCCATGTTAACACATTCATTTTGACAGCCCTATATATATATATGTATACACACGCACACACACGTATTCTTTTATCATTTTTTATGTCTTCAGTATTAATCTACAATGTATAAGATTCAATAAAAACCATTGAATGCAAAGGTGTGTCCACACTTTTGACTGGTGTGGACACACCTTCTCATTCAACAGATCTGAACACAACAGTTCAGATCTGTTGAGTTGGATCTAGCACTGACATCCAAGTCAACAGATCTGAAGTCCATAGAAAATCTGTCAAGAGGGGAATGGGACAAACCAGACCCAACAGTAAAGAAGAGCTGAAGACTGCTGTCAAGGCACCCATTATGCCTAAGCAGTGCCACAGGCTGATTGTCTCCATTGCACACCACATTGTTGCAGAAATTCGAGCAAAGGGAGCCCTTGCCAATTATTGACAGAACATACATTGACATACTTTTCAGAATTTAAGTTTTGTAATATTCTAATATTTTGAGATTTATTTTTGGGGGGAGCGGCGGGGGAAAGTCACGAGCTGTAAGCTGTTTGCACCAAAGTTAAAACAAATGAAGACTTGTAATGGTAGTGTATGTGTACTAGAGTCTAGAATATATTTTTCACTTTGAGAAATGTCTGATGAAAAATATTGAACCTTTCCAACCACGTTGTAATTGTATGAGATGCACTTGTTCAAACCTAGATATGGCTATTGAGACTGGTATAAAATGGATTCTGGGGCAAAATTGCAAAAAAAAAAAAAAAAAGGATTTTTCATTATTGGCTGTACGCTCATAACTGGCAAAATTAAGAAAATATATATTCTGTTTATTATTGCTAGTAAAGCATTATCTTTGACTTTTTTATCTCACTAACTCTGTTCCTGATTTGCAGGAAGATTAAGTAATTTATCTGTCATGTATTCTGGCTACTTCTAATCCAGAAGAGTTCTCTCTTTCCAAGTCTGTATGTTAGTGGCAGCTCTCTCTATCATGCTTAAACACTGTGCAGCTCACTCACTAACACACCCACACGCACCTTCAGTTGTATGTTTACAGTTCCCTAGAGTCAGTGCTTAGCATTTTCATAGCTTTATGTGCAACAAGTCTTTTGCATGTAAGAGAAAGACCAGAAATACAATCAATCTGATGAGAGATCAAACCAGTGCTGATTTTACTTTGGTATGGGTGCATTCATCAATCTGAAGATACTCAAAAGTTTTTTCTTAAGTGTTATCATACAGTAAAAATATTATTAAAGAAAAAATCTTGCATTCAAAATTTTACTTTGGAGTGAAGTGAAAAAGAGGAAATTAGGAAATAAATTGATATCAATTCTTTTCTTAAATGTTTCTTTTTTTCTAACAAAAAAATTACAAAAACACAATATGAGATTCTATTATTATAGATTATATTAAAGATATTGGATTAATAAACTGTAACGGTAGCAGTGCCATTATTCTTGTTCTAACCTCCTTGGAGTACAAGATTTATGGACATTAAGTTCATTTCTTGATGGGTGTCTATTTTTGCAAAAACTCTGGCAAACATCTGTAATCCTTTTTCTTGTTGTAACCCAAACCAAAAGTGCTGCAGCAGATAGGCTACCACTAACTAATTTTATAAAGATTTCTGGGGTTACTGTTGCCCCCCCCCCCGCGCGCGCGCGCACACACACACACACACACAGACAGACAGAGAGAGATATTAAACTTACCTCTCTGTTGTAATGCTGACAAGATAGTAGGCTCCTGTGGTTGTCCCTGGTCCAGGCTCCCATTTCAGAATATGACTGAAATGGCTCGTGGTCAAGGTAACATTGACAGGCATTGGGAGCTCACTCATAGCTGAAATACAAAGAGTCTGCACATTAAATGGAATTAAAAAAAAACAGGAGTGTTTGCCTTATAGCATTTATTTTATGGAATTCTTTGCGAAGCCCAACTGAGTAGTTCACATGCATTTTTATGAAATGATGGATTGCATTGTCCTCCGAACATGCACTTCCAGGTGTGTTGCAGGACTCTGACACTAATTAAGAGGTAATATCACTTGACTCTGCACTCACCTGGCAAAACCAGAGGCAGCCATGAGAGCATCCAAACAAGAGCAGTCATGACATTCAAACCATGTCCAATGCACCGTCATGCTATCAGCCACTCAAGTGGTCTCCACACCTCTCTGGACTCTGCAGCTGATTTCACTTTCCTTATTAACACAGTATGACATCACAAATCTGCAATTAGACTGTCACTTTTACTTTCAGTTACATGTGACATGTTACAGTGATTGTAAATGACTGGAATATTCTGCATTTCAATTGGGTACAAAGCTAAAGAATTTCTGCAAACAGGTCTGCGAATAACTTAGATTTATATCTTTGTAGATTTTCAGTCATTCAGGTCAAGGTAATCGTAGGAGCTTCAGTAGAAATAAACTGGACTTCTCTTGTAGATTCTCGAAGACGTTTCACCTCCCATCTAAGAGGCTTCTTCAGTTCCAGCTGACTAATGGGGAGTTACAGAATTTATAGTCACTCCAGCTCACATGGCTAATGGCCCATTAATGACCCGGGACTCACATGCTTCAAGGTGTGATTGTTGTGAAGCCAGATGGTCCACCAACAATGGACAGCAATCATGGTGATGGAGCTGCAAGTTAATACAACAAAGGATATGAATCTGCAGTGTCGGAAGTGACTCAAGATGTTAACAATGGTGAAATTTTCTGGGGAGAGACCTTATCACTGCACTATAGGTGCTTGATAAGTAGCGTCACAGACCCCCTCTTCTATTTAGAGATGGCTGTTCCAGTTTGACATACATGACCGGTTTTAATACCCCAATATTTCCAATTTTTTACTGGATATTATGCATGTTGATATCTCATTGTACTCTGAAATTAAAGCAAACAAATCAAGTTTAAAAAAAAAAAAAAAAAAAACATATTCAGAAATCAAAATGTATTTTAAAGTTTTGACTCATCAATAAGCCGTCTTTGGCAGATATAACAGATGAACACTTGTGGAATTCCTTCCACAATGGATATCAAATATTCTTCAGAAAGTTCTTCCCAATTCTGTTGCAGAAGTTCCCATAAATGTGTGGCACTTGTAGGCTGCTTTGCTTTCACTATTCTGTCCACTCCATGTTTTCAAACTTACCATCTTGTTCTTTTTTCCTAAGGTAGTTCTAGCATAGCTTGGACTTATGTTTTGGGTCATTATCTTGCTGTGGGATGAACCCCTGACCAACTAGGGGCAGAGGGTACTGCATGGTACTGCAGAATGCTGTGGTAGCCATTTTGGTTCAGGGCACCTCTCAGTCTGTTGAAGTCACTCTGACCCTGGTTCCAGCAAAACAGCCCCAGACCATCACGCTTCCTCCTCCATGTTTGACAGCTGATGTCACACACTGAGGAACCATCCTTTCATCTACTCAAGGGCATACAAAAATCCTGCGTGATGAACCAAATTTTGATTTGTCAGTCCATAATACCTTCTTCCAGTCTTCAGTAGTCCATTGGTGGTGTTTCATGGCCCAGGCAAGCTTCTTTTTCCTATTGTGACATCTTAGCAATGGCTTTCTTGCTGCAACTTGACCTGTCACACCTGCAACTCCAAGCCTTATCTTCACAGTTGAAACTGAGACTTCTCTATGACCACTATTTAGCTGTGCTTAAAGCTGTTGTCCTGTGAGCCACCCATTATGCAAGCTGTTGACTCTCAGAAACTTGTCTTCTGATTCTGCTGGGGCTTTGGGGCATTGGGTCTTCCAGACCTCTTCCTGTCAGAGCTTCCTCCAGTTTCTGAGTGCCTTTTGATGGTGAAAACTGTACTCACTGACACCTTGACTCTCTTCTCAATTTTCAGGAAGGAAAGATCTACATTTTTAAGTGTAATGATGGTCTGTGTCTCTTCTATTGTTAATTGCTTTTTCCTCACCATTTCTATAGCAACATACTACTTTCTGTCATGGTGTGTTCCAACACTATTTTTATGCAGACACAGGGGGTTGTAAGTAATCAAGAATAGTTGGGACACCTGTAGGATTTGGTAGCACCAACTTTCAAGGCTTGATCAACCTCCATTACAGCAGAACAGCTTTAAGCTGTTAACCTATTTCTTGGTCTGCGAAAAAAAAGGCCTTTTTGTATAATTCTGAAATGTACATTATTTTTTGTTTTGTGTAACCTTATTTTCTTTTAAATCTCTGGCAGTTCATTGCTGAGTTCATTGCAAGCTGGTTGAATTTGAAATTTAAAAAAAATTTAAAAATGGGGGCGTTCTAAAACTTTTGACCAATAGTATAGATGGCTTCCTGTAATCCTCTCTCAAACCATCTGTCCTCTCTGTCCAAAACACATCCATTGCTGTCCTCAAAGGAATGTCCCTCATCCTTCAGATGCAGGTGGACTGTTGAGTCTAGTCCCAAAGAGCTGCTCTCCTGTGTTGAGCCATATGCTTGTGAAGCTGCTGATTAGTCTCCAATTCGTACAAGTGTATGGACTCTTCACTGTACAACGTTATCTCATATGTAGCTGTACTTCTGAAAAACTCAGAAAGACTTTCTCCAAACTTCAGACCCAACAACACAAAGGCAAAAATTGGTTCATCCCAAGGATAAAACACCAACACATACGCGGAGCAACGTTGTATATGCAGTCCAATGCATCGTTTGATGACAGCAATGGTCCTGATTTCATAACAATTTACACCTTAAGGCATGGGTCTCCACGGTCGTTAATGGGCCATTAGCCATGCTAGCTTAAGTGACTATAAATTCTGTAACTCCCCATTAGTCAGAACTGAAGAAGCCTCGTGTAGGTGAAACGTCTTCAAGAACGTACAAGAGAAGTCCAGTTGATTTCTACTGAAGTTCCTATGACAATTTATACGCACGTTTTGACACTGTATTGTTGTTAACGCTAGCTCTTATAGTGTATGCCCGACAGTTATAAATGCCGTCACTTTGACCATGTTAAACATAAGTTACCTCGAAACATTCAGCTAAACGTTACTGTCATTAGAAAACTCAAACGTTACGTTACCTTATAACGGCAGATTTCGTGCTCTCTCACTACGCCCACTCGCCGGAAATGTATCCATGTTTAGCTAACTATCAGACAAGCGGTGATAATGTGAGCATGTAAACAAACTTGCGAGTCACAGCAATGTAAGGCTAAGGCTACAAACCAGTAAGTTAGATAGGCAAACGATCTTTCCCGAGAAGCAGTTGAACCTTCCTCAAACTGAACTGCAGACCTACAGCGATACGCACGTAAGGCACTCAAGCCATCCTGCTGTCTTTAATGACCTCTAGTAAAGTTGGAATCCCCCATTTAAAATTTGATGCGAATTTTTGACATTTAGACTCTTAATTAGAAGAGACAAAATAACATTAAAAATATTTTTGACGAGACTGCTTTAATTCATGGTTACAGTGGTAAAAACAAACCAAAAAAATGCATGAGTTTGTTGAAATGCGAAAAATCTGACATTTACAGTTTAACATACATAACGTACAAAGATAGAAGGCAAACGTCAAGGAAAACTATTGCTACTATGTTTTTCGCTAACATACAAAACTCAGGTCAGGTGTGCAACTGTGTTTTGTACTTTTTACAGCCTTTAATGTCGCATGTAGAGATAATCGTAAAACGTCCGGTGGTTCCTAAAGGCAACATCACAGGAAGCTGTTGTTAGGAAACCATGTGACTTAGCAGAAGCAAGGGAGGAAGACAGACAGGACGGGAGGCGCTGTTGCTCAGTGCTTACCGTTTTCAATTCAGGGTGTGTATGAAATTTACATTTAACATTGCATGGCATCACAGATATTCACATCAGAAACCAATACAAGATCTTGACCTGCCAGGTTAAGTGGGCTGTGCTTAAATTCTATGTCACATACTAATGGCTACAGTATGTACTATGAGGTCATACTGATGATGTCCAACAGTGTGCAAAACCAAATGCCAAAGTACCACTGTGCAATCCCTCTGTTTCCTTACTCCCAGTAACCTTATTGTTTAGTGCTGGTGTGCGTCAACCTTACATTCACAAATCAAATATGTTTTAGTATTTATACTGACTTACATTGGTCACAGGTCAGGTTTCATACTCGAAAACTGTTTAGAATTAGTGTACAGTTTCCAAAATTGTATATTTGGTGTGAATACAATTTAGCTGCTTCCATTTCAGGATTTTGACTGCACTGTACTTAACTGTCAGGATTTACTAAGATATTAAATTTATACAACAGTGTCATTACTGTTTTTAATCAAAATCAGAAAAAAATTTTTATTTATCCCCGAGGGACAAGTAGATGGGCAAAGAGCAGTACATTAAAAAAGAGCGATAAAGAAAAAAACACAAAAAAGCAGTATATGTGCAGAATTTGCTATAAAAACACAATGTACAATATATAAATAATGCTGTACAATCATTTTATTATGACTTTGCTATATATGTTAACATCCGTTTTCTACAAATCACAAACTTGTAAGATCTTGTTGATATAATAGAGACTTTGAGTTGCAGGTGTAATAATGTTAACGATAGTTCAGAAAGCTATTCCACTGAGCTGCCATGTACAATGCCAACACCCTGGAATTACATGTGACAGTCATCACAATGTTCTTAGTCAAACTTGAGTTTTGCCACCTATAAAATGTGTGTTGTGAAAAAGGTCTATCAAGATCAATAGTAAAATAGGTATGTAAATATAGTGTGCTGTCAGCCAGGGAAACTTGCATAAGTAAAGAAAACTATTTGAACAAGAACTGCGGGCTTATGCAGAACCTACAGTCAAAGCTTGTATAAATAACTACCTCATATTTTTAGTAAGGTATGTCATGCTGTTTGCTGATGGATCCCTGTTGCTTTTCCCATAATAAATCAAACAATCTGCCTTTTTTCCATAATTCAGACTCTGAAATTGATAATTGAAGCTAAAAAGACATTTGACATTTCGTAATTTCACTGGCACTGTGTTTGCATACTTAGTCACTCCGAAATAAACTGGTGTAAATGTGAATGGTCAACAGGATAATGTTGTGGGATGAGTTAACTGACACCATGATACATCTATTCTGCTTTCAGTAACTGCCAAGATGCAGATGGCAACACCAGTGCTGTACAGCAGCTTTGCGGGGATGTGTTTTGTCTTTAAGAATTGATAAACAAAACAAAATTAACTTTTTTTTTAAAATTACCTCCAAATACAAAAGCAAAGCAGCAGAGACTCAGTAAACGCAGGACTTTCCATTCCACACCTCATCACCTTCTACTGGGGCACCATATAACATCACATCCTGATTTGGAAACTGCAAAGTCTACTGATGACAGCAGCTAAACAGAGTGGTGAAGAGAGCAAGTAAAGTCATTGATCCCCCCCAGCCAACCCCACCCCCATCCCCCTCTCCTTTCTGACAGAAATTTTCCACCAGCACTGCATCCACAGAGCCTCCACCAGAGTAAAGGAACCCACCACCCCTCTCATGGACTGTTTTCACTCCTGCACTCAAGAAAGAGATACAGGAGCATCTGCTGCAGGTCCAGCGGATGCTCAACAGCTTCTTTCTGCAAGCCAGTGCAAGTTTTAGGTGTTTGCACTGGTGAGGACCGTTTTTTTCGTTTGACTATGTATGTAGATACTTAGGAAAATTACATTAAAAGATTCTTGATCTTGTTTTCAAAAAGAATATACTGACTGTGAGAAAAGCATTAATGATACTCATTTTAAGACACACATCTAAACAACACATCATCTGTGTCCCAAATACTCAGAGAATTCTTCCTCTTCTTCTGTCGAGTCGTGCTGCAACAAAATATCTGCACACCTGCTGTCAAATCCAGTAACAATGATGTCTGCCTGTGTAGTTTGCAGTGAAAGAAGTGTATCATTGTCTGATTCAGTTTGTGAGTGTGTGTGATTTAAAATTTGTTTTGAGTCGGAAGTAAGTAAATGGTCCGGAGTGGGCACTATCAAAAAGTCTGTGGGAGAGCAGCCTGTACTCTGCTCTTCTTCCTGCTGCTCTTCATCACCTTCTGCAAATGCAGCGAGGGTGACTGAGAACAGATTGACATTTGAGAGGTCCTGCATCTCCACCACCTCCTTCATTACCTCCTCCTTCATTACCTCCTCGTCCACCTCACGTGTGACTTGTCCCTGGACTCCAGTTTGATCCCCCCTATGCATTAAAGAAACCTCTGCTTCCACAGCTTTATCTTCATCTTGATCAAAGTCTGTGTATAGTGCCTCCACCTCAACTGATGGCCTTACTATCAAACTACCAGAGTCCCCTAAGGCAGCTGGCTTGCTCTTTCCTGACACATTACCAGAGTCCTGGCAAGGCCCATCACCTGAAGAAAGCTCTCTGTCTTTGTCCAAGTAGATGTGTATCTTGTCCTCGTCATCTTCATCATCATCCCATACCTCTGAGTTGGCTTCTCCAGTGGCTCGAAGCGATATGGCAGGATTATACTTCCTTTGCTTTCCCATCTCTGAGCTAATGGAGATCTGGCATGGGGTTGTCCTCTCTGGGGTCAAGATGTAGCCTGCATTCAGGGCTGTCTAGAGTGGCAAAGAGGGGGCAAGAAAACAGACAAGAGGAGGGGGAGAAAGATATGTAACACCTGGGGGAGATGGCAGTGAGATAGTAGAATACATACCAACACACAGATGTCCTGCCTTTGCTAAATGTAGCTGGGTATCCTCTATTCACTCAATCAAATAATTCTGCTGGAAATGGTCTAGCAGCTAATCGTCATGTGAAACTTAGCTAAACTGAAGCTTCTGTGTATTCTAAAGAACTGTGAATGAGTGCTCTGTGAACAGAAAGCTGAACACATTGACAGTATGGTAAACCTAAGTATGTAGTGTGCAGATAACTGACAACACAGGATGGATGGATGGATGGATGGATTTGATTTCTTACAATTATTGCCCTGGGCACAGCTGCCGGCAGTCTACAAAGAAATCCAGTGTAGTAGAGGCAGTATGTGCTCATCGTCAGGGCGATTAGGACAAAAATCAGAACAGCAGTAACTGCACCTAAAAGAAAAGTGCCTGAAGACAAAAAACACACATTAATAATCCCTCACTTTGGAAACATTAATGCCTTGTTCTCTAACAAAAAAAAAAAACAAAACATGAGAACATATGGGGATTTACTGTTGTGCAGGTGAAAGACGACAAGTGTAGCACTGTACTGGTGAACAGGCAATTTACCAAAGATGCATCAAGACTACATCTTCACTGTGCTGTTTTGGTATGAATGCATATGAGTTTGTCAAGTCTTTGTACTGCTTGTTTATAAAGCAACATGTGGATTTCACAAATGAATGGTTACCAGAAGGTTGCATTGCTTGCATTATTTTACAACAGTGTTGTACAGATCATTGTGCTAGCATGAGAATACTAAAAATATGAATTCACCTTTAAAAAGGTACATCATGCACTTGACAGAATAGTTCAGCTGTTGCTTTCATTTTGGAAAGTACAGGTTACAGATGACATTACATTTCATTTGAGGGCGAATGCAATGGAATTTCCAAAGTGGCAGAAAAAAATGGATGAAAGTAATGAATTTGACTGGCTGCAGCACTTACATAGCCACCTAGAAAGTATGATAAATCATTTCCAATTCCATCATGCATCCAATTGTCTTACGCATGCATCAGTTCAGTTAAAAACCTTTACATACCAGCCATCTCCCCTCTCCTCTGGTGTTCCCCAAGGCTGTTTTCAGTCCTATCTTTTTCATTATTTATCTTCTCCCTCGCGGCCATATATTCCGTAAATATAACATTCTGTTTCATTGCTATCCAGATGACACCCAGCTCTACCTTTCCACCAAACCCACTTCTAGCCTTCCTCCCACCTCCTTCTGTGACTGCCTACAGGAAATCAAGTCTTGGTTCTCCAACTTTATCAAAATCAACAGTGACAAAACTGAGGTTCTCCTCTAAATCCACTCTCACAAAAGCTAACAGTTTCACCATTACCTTCAACAACTCCTCCTTCTCCCCTTCCCTTGCAGGTCAAGAGTCTGGGTGTCGTCTTTGACGGCACTCTATCATTCCCAACTCACATCAATAGCATCATTCAGTCTCCATACTTCCACCTCTATAACATCAACTGCCTCCATCCCTCCCTCACCCCTGTCAGCACCGCCAT
Source organism: Amphiprion clarkii (assembly GCA_027123335.1). Lineage (NCBI taxonomy): Eukaryota > Metazoa > Chordata > Actinopteri > Pomacentridae > Amphiprion > Amphiprion clarkii. Next base: position 10,924,673 of record CM049576.1, read on the forward strand.
CCTGGTCCACTCTCTGGTCACCTCCTGCCTGGATTGTTGCAACCCCTTTCTCTCTGGTCTCCCCCTCAAGTCACTCCATAAACTCCAACTAGTTCAGAATGCTGCAGCCTGGATCATCACCAGGACACCTCTTCACCCCAGTTCTCCAACAACTTTACTGGCTCCCAATCACACACCGCATCATCTATAAAATCCGTGCTGCTAACCTTCAAGGCTCTCCATAACCTCGCCCCTCCGTACATTACTGAACTCCTCCACATAAAGACACCCAGCCAGACTCTCAGATCATCTTCCTCCCTCAAACTCACCATCCCTCCTGCCCATATGACTACCATGGGCTCCAGAGCCTTCAGCCACTCTGCCCCCCGCCTCTGGAACGCCCTGCCACCCGACATCTGAAGCACTGACACGCTGGATATTTTCAAATCCCATCTCAAAATCCACCTGTTCAAACAAGCATACTCACTCTGACTTCCAATCCTCTTTTTTCCTTTTGTTTTAAAATTGCCAAATTTCCTTCTTTTAAGCTTTTAACATCTTTCAGTTTTATATTGTTAATGTGAATGTGTTTTAACTATGTATGATGACCTTGAGTGTTTTGAAAGGTGCATATAATAAAATGTCTTATTATTATTATTATTATTATTATTATTATTATTATTATTATTATTATTATTATTATTGGGAAATACTAGCAAGGAAAATACCAAAACCTCACTGGCACAGTTATGACACAAGTGTACTTGCAGTTTAGCTGCTTTTCAAAAAGGGCCTTTTAAATCATGAAAACAGTACACATGAACTTTCAAGACTTCTCAGCATCGTACTATCTTAACTTTATTGAAACAGTACAAAAATCCACTAATGGTTCAGCTCACCATTTTCAGGCGCAACGTGGCTAGTAAAGGTGCATTTCTGAGGAGATTGCTCAGTCTTTATCTTCAAAAGCATCTCCCAGTGTACCCATACACAGTATTCCACACCTTTTTCCAAGTTGCTGAGAGTAAAACTCTTGTTCCGTGTTGTAAGGACCTGCAGATGAAAGAAGAAATACCTTGGTTAAGATCATTTTCATCTGTGACCCCAGGAGTCTTTGATTTAACCACTGTCCAAGATATGATTTCACCCTAAACAATCATTTAATTGTTCAAAAAGTCTGACCACATCTATGGGATCATGAAAATGCCTTTGAAGGCAAGACCTGCTGTGAGGCAGTTTTTATTTTTATCATTATGGTTGTGTATGTAGTAATTTGGATAAAAATGTATACAGCTTTAATGGAAGAACATTAAACTGTACATTTCATCATAGATAATGCAGGAGAAAACAAAAGAAGAAACTTGTGGTTTCACATAGGTATAAAATCCATCCTTTACCTCCGGTTTTCCTTTCTCTGTTTTGTTCCACATGACTCTGAAACTAGCATCGTAGAATTTCTGGATATCAACTTGTGTTTCAGCCTTAGGCAGCGAAATGTTGACCTGGATGCAATTCCCACATCCAGCCAGTGAGACTTCTGGAGGGTCTATTAAGGCTTGTCAGAAGAAGAAAAAAAAGCTTTTTAAATTCAGCCATCTTCAGCTTTCTAAGACATGTAATTATGAACAGGGTTGCAGAGAAACCATGTGATGTTAATTTGATTTGAACTTGTGCACTTGAGACATATTAGGTTCACTTAGCAGCTGCTGAGTTTTCATGAATATTTAACACCATTTCGTGCGAGACTGACAAACCTTCAACCAGAAGAATGATTTACAATTCATCTGTATTAATAATAACAATAATATATTTTATTTAGATTCAAATGCTCATGTGGTGCTTCATCCTGGAACTATATTATGTTGTTGGTTATCAGCAAGTGCTATGGTCTAGTTTTCTTTAACTTTTAATTTTACTTTCAGAGTAAAGGGAAAGAATTGTACATTTTCATGGCAACAAAATATGAAAATAATGAAGAAAAAACAGCTATAATGCCCAAAACCCAAGGCTATTTTCATTTAAAATTAAGAGCAGAAGCTGGAACCTTCAAGATTCTTGCTTGTGCCGTATATACTCTCAGATGTATGACGCTTTGAAAAAAATAGTCTGATAAATGAAATTGTAGAATTGTAGGAAACTGATAGTATGTGTTTTTCTGGGATACGTGCTTTCCATATATTTTCTGTAGCTCAAGAATGTTAAACAAAATGAAACCATATGTTGAAATGTTTACTTTAGCTATCATCTATCATAGGTTGACGTGACTTAGCCTAAAGGGACTAGGGGCCCTCTGGCTCCCCCTTTCTTTCTTTCTCCTTCGCACGCTATGTATCTTAATGTATGCCAGATGTTGAAACCTATAAAGATCTAGTCATTGTAACTCTCTTCATTCATTCACCGCATGATGCTTGAATCACGGGCCCGTCCGTATTCAATGTACTCCTAATTTGATCTGCCTGTGTCCTCTCTTCATTGATGAACATCCACCTTCAGATCAACATCATTTCAGAAACAGCAGATATTTTTTGCATCATAAAGGAAAGAAATGTAAAAAGATAACAAAAGCTGTTTCTAATTTTCTGCCAGTAACAATTTGCTTAGTTCGTGTGTTGCTATTTGATCAAATAGACCTAGAACAACAGATATATAAAAGCTATCAAATATTATATTTCCTTTGTACAACCCAAACCTTAAGCATTTGCTGCAGCAATGATCAATTTTTCTCTGGACAAATTATAATACACTATGTATAAATCCAAGTCAACAAACATGCACATTAAAAAGACTCGTGCTGACATACTGTCTTTGAAAGGTGTGAAGGTGACACTGTCGGACCATGGAGACAGGGTTTGGTTGTAAGACGCCTGGACCTTCAGAAAATATGTCCCTCTGTTGTGTAGTTTCAATTTAAATGATGTTCTCGTTGAGTTGTGTTTTTTTTCCTGTTTCCCCGACCTGATCCTGAAACAGTAATAGTACAAACATTTTTGCATCATTATAATTTTTTAACATATTATCAAATTTACTTCTAAGATAAATAATGTGTTACCACTTATAACAAATGAATTACAAGTCATTTAAATGTACATTCTCAAGCAAATTTAAATGAAATGTGAACCTCCACAATGACTGTCAAAAGAAAATATTAGATCATCTGAAACTGAAAAGATACGCTTTGGAACACCCAAACCCCATCCTAGGTGCTTTTTATGAGAGTGCTTGAATCACTGGTTCCTCTAAAAGTATCAGCGATCCTCTCTGTGGTCACAGCTGCACTGCATGTAAGCAGACACTAGGCACACGCTAGACGTTTATTTGATGGAAATAAAGCCCACTGAGAACCGCTTCTTCAGCAAAGGTCAGAGAAAGCAGAGGAGAGAAAAGTACCACCAGTCAGACATTCCATCAAAGAAGATGTTTAGCTAAGCCACATATTGTCAGACAGTCTCTGCTCTGACTAAAAAAGTGACAAAATCAAAGGTCGCCTTTATCTTGGACCGCAAAGAGGCTGATAAAAACTGACAAGGTTGATACAACGTGAAAAATTCACATGGATTTAAGTCAAATATAATAATAATCCCTATTTTTGTACAATATATGTATTAATACAGTCTATTTTACCCACGAAAATAAAATAATATATATTCCAATCCAGATATCTTACAACTTAGTATTTTAATCATTTCCACAATTTGACCGGATTTCTCACTACATGTGTAATAAGTAGCATGACTGTAATATTTAAGACACGGTCAATATCTTCTACTTGTGTGTACATTTCTACCAACTTTTGCTGGCAAGACTTTTGTTTACAGCAAAATCTAATGGTTAGCTTCAAACATGCAGTTTCCTTTAATGCTTCATTCATAGGATGAGCTGGGGGTGTCTGGTTGCCTACAGGGTTGAAGTACAAAGCATGAACTTAAATGTCGCTGGTTACAGTCCAGCAGGGAACATTTGTTGAATGTTAAATATTGTCTCCTTTTTCCTCTTATTACCTGTCTCTTTGCCTTGCCTATCGCTCTACTGTCTTTATAATAAAGTCTCAAAATGTCCCGAAGTATATTTTCTAATAGCATACAAAAGTGCTTCAATGGGTCATACATCCATGGATGATGGAAGTAAATGGAAAAACTGGGATCATTGTTATTTTGTTTACAATCCCTGTTAAGAGTCCAATTATTTGCTAGCTCTAGAGCTTTGAAGAAATTAACTGCTGTTTCCAATGTTAAGTATCGACTGTCATCCTAAACTTTGATTTTATTCTCACAGAGGCACATGATATGAACTTACCCCCTTTAAAAAGATTAGAATTAAATTTGGTTTTGTCTATATGGTTTCTTAACTGTTGCACAAGGCTTTGTATAAATACTGTATATTCAGTTGATTGTTTTCATGATGAAACATTTCATTAACAAACATAGGAAAATGTTGAAAAATAACCATCCAACACCCTGGAATTCATGGTGAAGTCCACATGTAAAATATAAACCTGTTTTGCACTCCATTTTAAATAAATGTTCCAAGCCAATTCAATTTAGCTAGCTTGTATCATAAATTGCCAAAATGGAGAATCTTATAGTATATAACACACTCTGTCCTTAGATGGTTGTTTCCAATATGAACAATGATGAAAACAATTATTCAATTATAAAAATATTTGCAAATGAATGTATTGCTGATTGACGAATCAATTAATTGACCTGCTGTCACAACTCTAAATTCTTCGATGCACAGGAAGTGATTTCACAGAACTGGTGGGATGCTAACTCATAGTTGAAGCAGAAGGTTGGTCTGTGTGATTAATGCCTATGAGGGACAATTTGAGAAATAATTTTAATGTCTGCTCTCGTTCTTCCTAAAAAAGCTAACTGTTTGTCATCTTGTGAATTTTTTATTTTATTTTTGTTAAGGAACTCAGCAATGAATTTGATGAGCAGCAATGGAACTAACTACAAAAAGGATGAAAATTAAAATTCAATGATTGTTACAAACATATAAGGAATTCACAGATGTAATAACATTCTCTACCAGACCTGGTGGTGACAGGGTTGAATTTGAAGGAGCGAGGATTAAAATGTAAAAAAATAAATAAATCTTTCCATCAGGTTAGTTTTTTTTCTGTTTTTCTCACACAACTCCTACAATGACTAGAATATAGCCTGATGACTAACAAAAAGGGAATATAAGCAAAACAAAGTTTATAATTTTTGGACATTGTGTAATTAACACTAATGTTAGAATGAGGATAAACTAAACTACAGAATACAAATGTGTATGAATCTAAATTTGTGGGTGTTACAGTCAAACATAAATTATCCCATGAAATGTTTATCAATCATCTAATATCAAATATATTACCAGCCAGTCTCAGTACTAAACGAGGACCAGTTAAGTCATCACACTTTGTTTTATACTGCTCATTTATTGTTCCATATATCACCTGCTGATAAACAATATGAGGGAATGCCTAAAAAAACGATATAATTACATCTTTCATACTACAAAAAAAGAACTATTAAATTATTACTGAACTGGATGATACAGAACCAACAAATCTCCTGTTTACGAAACTACAGACACTAAACGTAACGTCTGTATATTAACTGATTAATGATTAAATGCAAGCATATGCAGCTATGTGTATGGATATGGATATTCCTAAGCGTTTAAATACTGGGCTTTTGGTCTGTGTGGCCAATACACCCTTAAATAAGGTAGATTTCTCTTCAGTTTTATCTCTTATTAAAGTTTATGTGTCTGTGTAGTAATTATTATTTTCTGTACTTTTTGTGAGTTTTAAATTATTTGATTAAACAAAGGAAACTTCTTTGTGGATTTACCAAACACTTTCCCGAAAATTCCTCTCTGTTGTAAAGTTAAACAAATGCCAAAGGACAAATATTGTAAAACAGTAAAATGTTCTGCCTGTAATTCATATCTTTGTTGTTGTAAGCGTTAAGGGACCAAAAAAGAAGTTATTTCATTCATCATATATTTTTTTTAAATTAATCAACCGATTAATCAGTTATTGGCTTTTTTTCTGCCAAATATTGGAATCGGTCTCAAAAAATCCACATCAGTCGGGTCCTACTAAACATCATGTTGGCCCTCTCAGTGGGAAATTTGAATACAAAAAACCCCCAAGAACGAAGCAGTCAACACACACACACACACACACACACACACATATATATATATATATATATATATATATATATATATATATATATATATATATATATATATATATATATATATATATATATATATATATATATATATATATATATAAAATATATAATAGGACACACCAGGGCAACAAAACACACCTGTCAGTCACACGTTCCAATACGTTTGCTCACATGTAAAATGAGTGGGTTGAAACAAAATGTGCTATCTTAATTCGTGTATGGTTCGCTCATTCGTTTTTCCATTTCAAAATAAAATGAGAAAAAACAAATAATCGCATTTTTTTTTGTTTTTTCATTTAAAATTAAATTCGAAAAACTAAAAGTAGAGAAAGAAAAAAATGCTGCGTTTTTGCAAATTTTAAGCTTTAAACAAAAGAAAAAGCCTTTTTCCCATTTGGAAGCTGCCGGCAGAACCGGAAGTCAAAGTCATAATTTGTGGCGACTGGACTTCACTTCTCTGTCTCTAACTCCGCACCACGTACTTTGAAAACAACGAAGACATGTTTGTCTTATTTAAAGGGAGTAGACGCATCACACTGAGAGCTCATGAGCTCAGTGTGAACAAAATCGCTTTTATATTCCAAGTAAGTATTTTTAAGTATTAAAATGTGAAGAACTCTGGCGATTCCAACTTGTTCCAGTTTAATCAGGTAAACTGTTGATAGTTTCCGTCTCCAGATGTTTCCTCCACAGATTCGTCACGATCAGACCTGTCCGTGTGTGAAATAAAGATACTAGATAAAGAAGACCTGCCAAAAAACACCGGCATCACTACTTAATAAAGTCTATATCCATATAAATATCACCTACAGACAGTAAAAAGAAATTTGCTGGTCCCAATAAAAAAAACACGTTTTTTAATGAACGGTGAGAGGAAACGATGGAATCCAGAGATAAAATTAGAGACCACAGTCTGACTCATCATGCCACCGATCAGTCTGATAAACATCCCGCTTCATCCACATAGATCTTTGTCATCCTGTCAGGTGTTTAACACCTGGTGATTGTTCAAGAAACACGCCCAATATAACTGTAGATAATCACAACTTAACACAGGCTGCCTGGTTAAAAAGGAGACAAAAAACTAATTAATGTCTCACCAAGAAAACCCACAACATAGAAGCACGTCCGCTGCTGTGTGTTAGTCTGAGTTCAGTGGAACAGATCCAGAGCAGTACTTCAGGTTTGTTCTCAGAAACACTCAGAGCCTCAGCAGCCTCCCATCAGAACAACACGCAGCAGAATATCAGCTGGATCTGATAAAATACATCAGAACAATACGCAGCAGAACATTAACTGGATCTGATGAAATACATCAGAACACGCAGCAGAACATCAGCTGGATCTGATAAAATACATCAGAACAACACGCAGCAGAACATCAGCTGGATCTGATAAAATACATCAGAACAACACACAGCAGAACATCAGCTGGATCTGATAAAATAAATCAGAACAACACGCAGCAGAACATTAACTTGATCTGATAAAATACATCAGAACACGCAGCAGAACATCAGCTGGATCTGATAAAATACATCAGAACAACACGCAGCAGAACATCAGCTGGAACTGATAAAATACATCAGAACAAACTGAGACCATGTTGTCAAAACTAGTCACTCAGAAAACAATAAAACACGTTCAGTCCTCCGTCTTAACCGTCATTTCAGAGCACGTTAACCGCTGACAATATTAAATAAAAATGGAAGTCAAGGGATCTGATCTGGTCAAAACAAACAATATGTGTGAGTTGTGTCTTTCCAAAAACTCTGGCTGGTTTAGAAATGGCAAAAACATTTAAAGACGTGGCAGAGGAAGACTAGAATACTTCCAGTACTGTACAGTCTGAGTGATTAAACTACGCAGGTAGTTTGTGTTATATTTTTGTAATCCTTTTTACATCCTTGTGAAGTTGCTTATCGGACTGATCGGTGACATGATGAGTAAGACTGTGGTCTCTAATTTTATCTCAGGATTACATCGTTTCCTCTCACCCTTCATAAAAATGTACGTTTTGTTTTTTTTTAAATTTCACCAGCACATTTCTTTTTACTGTCTGTAGATGATATCTACATGGATATAGACTTTATTAAATAGTGATACCAATGTTTTTCGGCAGGTCTTCTTTATCTAGTATCTTTATTTGACGCACAGCCAGGTCTGGTAGAGACAAATCTGAGGACGAAATATCTGGAGACGGAAACTATCACCAGTTAACCTGATCACCAGTTAAACTGGAACAGAGGCACCAATAGATGACCAGTATCCCGTCATAAATTGTCGTCCACATGTCGGACCTGACTGTAAAACACACAGAAGTAAAACGTAACATTCTACATTTAATAAAGTATGGCACTGAAAATAACATCTGTGGTTAACAGAACAAATTACAGCTCTCTCCAAATCAGCATCGGACACATGATTGATCTTCTTTAAACTGTTCTCCAGCAGAACCTCCTGACACTCATTATAGAGCAATGTGAAGCTCCATGATTTCCGCGTGGGTTTTCCACTCTTAAAGAGAATTAAATAGGAAAAGGGCTCGAGGACAGCCATTCTAGATGTGTTCACGGTCCAGACCAGCTCTAAACAGTGCTTCCTTGGCGACTTCCGGTGTTGCTACAAAATAAAACAACAGCCGTATTTTGTATTTCAGGTTTAAAAAGGTAGAGCAAAAAACCAACGCTGTGTTTTTTTCATTAGTTAAATAATACATTTCTACATTTAGGTTTTAAAAACAGAAAATGGTTTTTTAGATTTTATTTTGAAACGGAAAAACGAATGAGCGAACCATAAACGGATTTATCTTCTAAGTTGTGTATCAGCTCTAGAGGTAAATACCTGGAAATAAAAGCTGAAATGTTGATCTCTTATCTCAAATCCAAATGTTTTCAGTCTACAGTAAAAATTACGGAATTGGCCTTGCTGTTTCAGTACTTTTGGAGGTGAGTATACATTATGGTCTTTACAAGTGTATGTAAACTGTTCACAACTATACGTGCCCAGTGCGATATGCAGACATGCTTCAGCTCTAAAAAGTTTGTTGAGATTTAATACACAGCTCTGTGGGCAAGTGGGCAACATCAAATCTACAGAGTACAGTTTCATGGGACATTTTTTCATGCCCTGTGTTGTAAGAAATGAGACAGTCAACAAGATGGTAGATAGAGAAATTACCTCTTGGAGATTATGTACTGTGTCCCTGGTGGAGTGCCAGACCCAGGGTCCCAATGGAGGACATGGTTGAAGTTATGAGAAATTACAGAAATGTTGGCTGGTGCAAGTAGGAAGGTGACCGCTGTGTGAACAAGAAGTTCAAGTAATGAAGCCTGACTCAAAGGCCCAATCCCAATCCCCATATTCACAGACTTGCATACTTTGAGACTGTTTCTGCTGTGTGAAGGCTCAGGGCAGTCCCACCGTTGCTCAAGTGCTTTGAGGCCTGTGGTGTTGACTACGAAACTATTCTACACACTGACTGTACATCCACATACCTACACACTTTCCTGAGGGATTTGCTCATAGTTCACAGTGAAACTGGTTACACATATATATGGGTGTCCTGTCTTCCCCAAAATGGACACAGATGGTGCAGGGAAGAAATCCACAGCAAAGTCTATCTGTAAGTGACAGCATCTGGCTCCCTGCTATTGTGGTTATTTATTGCACTTTTGTAGACTTGTTTATATTTTTATTCATATGTCTGTATATGATTACAACTGTTCATGGTTTTCTTTACTTTTGGTAGTTTGCTAAAATGTATACCCATTACAGTGTCTTGAAGTGAGTGTCAAGCTTAGCAGCTGATCAAACCGCTAACAAAATACAAAATAAAAGTGAATATCTTTCATTATAAATTTAAAACTCATTTTTATCTATCTTCTTAAAATCTTTTTTCATTAAAATACAAGTTCAAATTCACATTGTTTTTAATGTCAGTGAATTGCCTCCAAGCAATATAATTGTGTGCTGTCCATAATGTTTCTCATTCTTTCTTTTATATCATTGTGAAGGCATACAGTCAAGTGCTATAGCTCTGACATTAGCAAAGTCTGTGAGATTTTAGTGCTTGTAGAGCTTTGGCCTTAGGGTGGAGGTTGGGCACAAGCCGCACAGAAACACTTTGCAGGGAGGGCCCTTCAGTGTACAGGAAACTGGTAACAGTGAGTAGGTATGTGGGAGAGAATGCCATTTCAAGCACTGAACAAATCACAACTATCTGCAAATGTTCATTTAACTTTTCGGAGTAAACGTCGTTTACTTACCAGAATCAAGCAACAAAATAAGATGAAGAACGAGAAGCAAACAGTTCATCCTTTTGTACTCATAAAGCAGCAGGCAGTGTGTCGGTCTCATCCTTCGTACAGGGAATTGTCACGATCTACAAATACAACAATGCCCCTTAAATTAAATGGTGAACGATAATCGCGAAATCAAAACGTGAGTTAAAATGATACGATTCGATGCCAACATAATACGCTTAACACACTTTTAAACTTTTAGGCTTAAATTATGTTTAAGCCCACGAAATGGTGTCAATTACACAAGGCCATTATCATGCTAACCAGTACCAGTTTCCAGCTCGGAAACTAACAGCCTGGCGAGTTAACCGATATCCTATTTTATAGACAGGCATCGCTGAGCCACTCAGAGTTGGCTTTACTTGACATGAATTCTAAAGCCATGGAGTGATAAAACTGAGCATGACACTGTGTACAGACATTAGGACTTTGTTTACAAACTGCCATTTTGTAATATTAACAGCACAAGCAAAAAATAACTACAGGTCACTATGCCCACGTTTACGGTACAGCGGCTACATAACCGAGAAATTGTGAACTTTTTAATTCGATTATACAGCAGTGTTAGCTGCCAGGTAAAAAAGAAACACATACAACTTGTCGCTGTATGTACTGTTCTGTGACTTACCATTTCACACAGCCCAAAACAGTCATTCCAGTGTCACGCAAGCAGAAGCGAAATAATGTTTCACATTTCACATGACTGTTCTGCTGTTAACAAACCTGCCGCTGCCTGCCGCGTCTCTTTCAGAATAAAGGTCTGACTGCTTTAACACCTGTTGCAGTATCAGAACCACTGAAGTGAAACTGAAGTGACTCAGTCTTGGGCGTAACCATTCTTGTCTTGACTTTTTTTTTTAACCTAAATACAAGCAGTTCTTTAAATTAAAAAAAAGTCCTTCAACAATCGAAAACTAGCCCATTTTTTAATGGAAGTGACAGATTCTCAGTCATCCTCATTTCTTGAAGAGGATGTTTCTTTCTTTCATGAAAGAAATTCGAAATTTTACTAAAAAAAAAATCCATAACATTTGAAATAAATATTGTGAAAGCAGAAAAAAATATGCATACCCAAAAGAATGTAGCAGAACTAATTAATATTATTACTGTGAATGGCTTTAATTTGATATAGAATTATTTAAAATGACGTGGCCCGACAGTACTTTTATGTTGAAATCTTGAATCTTCTTACGTAGTTGCTAATACTTTAGAATTAACACTTGCCAAACGTCACCGTAGTTTCCCGGTTGGATCGAGTGGAGTAGTGTATGTCTGCTGGACCAGCACTTGCCGATTATTCACCGCTAGGGGGCGCTGACTGAGAACCTTAAAACTTGAAACGCTCTCGGTAGCTCCCTGCTGTTCCATTTCATAAAGGTATTTGTTGAATGACTCAGAAGCACATGAGACAGTACAGACCCAGGGATATTCCTGCACGGCTCCCGAGGGACTAACATTCAGTTATTGTAATGAAAACAAACGTTTTATGTATCAGTGGCAAGAAAGTGAAAAAAAAATACATAAAGGGGAGAAGAAAGATATCCCTACAACAGAAATGAGTACAACCATTTGCAAAATAACTTTAATGTCAAATTCTGAAGTGTCACGTTACAGTAATTGCATTATTTCTAAGCTGAATAGTAGGTATTTGCTTATATGTGAAACTACAAACCAACCATTTAGATTTTCTAAATTTATTGATTTACCTTTATTTAACCAGGGAGTCCCATTGAGATTAGAAATCTCTTGCACAAGCGAAACCTGACCAAGGAAGCAGCCATACAACATTTTAAAGTTATGTTAAACAGATGATACACTAAGAAACAGTAAAACAAATTGACAGCTATTCAAGGACAGTGATCTCTCAAGACAAACATTACATTATTATTAAATCTGTGGATGTTCTCAGTCATCCAGGTCATGATAAGTCTCAAGCAAGCATAAGTTATGACAACTGGACTAACCTCGTGTGAGTCGAAAATGTTTCACCTCTCATCCAAGAGGCTTCTTCAGTTCTGAAAGCCTGGTGGGGAGTACCAGGTATTTATCCACCAGGAGGGTGGTGGCAAAAACAAGTGGACAAAGACCCGAAACCAATAGACTCTTTAGATGTTAATGTGAGTCGTTAGCCTTTGATGGGCGGTCGTTACCCCTCCCAGCCCTCTAGGAGGGTGGTTGGGGGTCACCTGACTGCAGGTGGGACAGATGGCTGCACCTCCTTGGGAGGGCTCTAAGAACGGCGTTGTAAGTGGGAGACAAGTGGTGTCTGAGGCCCCCTCCTCTGTTCAAAGATGGCCGTTCTAGTTTGACATGAATGGCTTCTTTTACCCCTCTCTCAAACCATCTGTCCTCTCTGGCTAGAACGCGCACCTTGTGGTCATCAAAGGAAGGAGTGCCCCTTCTCCTTGAGGTGGAGGTGGACTGCTGAGTCCTGGCCTGTGGTCGTGGCCCTCCTGTGTTGTGCCATGCGCTTGTGTAATGGCTGCTTAGTCTCTCCAATGTACAGGTCAGAGCATCCCTCATTGCACTGCACTGCGTACACCACATTGCTCTGTTTCTCCCTTGGAATTTTGTCCTTGGGATGGACCAGCTTTTGCCTCAGAGTGTTGCTGGGCTTGAAGTGCACTGGGATCTGGTGGGTGTTAAAGATCCTCCTGAGTTTCTCTGAAATTCCTGCCACATAGGGGATGACAATGTTGTTTCTCTTTTTGTGGTCCTCGTCTTTCTTATCCTCCCTGCGCTTTTTTGCTGTTTTGATAAAAGCCCAGTTTGGATAGCCACAAGTTTGAAGAGCAGAGTGAATATGTTTGTGTTCCCTTCTTTTGGGGGACACCCCCCACCACATAAGGAACTCGATGGACTTTACAAACAAGGTCAGGAAAATCAGCTTAGACCCTGAGGAAACTATGGTTTCCTATGACGTGACTTCGCTTTTTACTTGCATTCCCACTGGAGATGCAATACAGACAGTAAAGAGAAAACTGCTGCTTGACAACTCTCTGTCTGAGAGGACCAACCTCCCTGTCTGTTGATGTAAGCACACAGTACTGTCTGTCCTGACGATGACCTGGTGACCTCTCAACCTCAGCAGGAACTGCCGAAGTGCAAGGAAGACAGCTCTCATCTCCTGAACATTTATGTGCTGGGTTACCCAGAGCCCAATGACCCCACAGCCTTCGTGGACAGCACCCCAGCCTACTGGGGATTCATTGGTATAGACTAGCTGGTGATAGACTACGGCTCCTAGAGTGCTCCCCCTTGCTATATTGGCCGGGTCCCTCCACCAGTGAAGGACCCTGTAAAGTTCCAGAGAAACCACCACTAGGGTGGTGTGAGACCTCTGTGGGCAAAGGCCCAAGCTCTTCAGCCACCTTTGGACAGGCTGCATATACAGGAGAGCAAGAGGGACTACCTATATCAATGGTAGCCATCTGACCCATAAGGTGGAGACAGAGACCCTTGTTGACCAGGAGTGTAGCTGGAAATGGTTGAGACAGGCTAAGAAGGTCTGCTGCCTCTCTGAAGTCAGCACAATGGTCCCCCTCCTGCCGTCAGGTCAGTTTCGCTCTCATGAGCCTAGACTGGAGAAGCTGTCAAATGATGATGACATCGAAAATTTTTTGATTATCTGTGAATATCTTTCCAACTTTACTGAACCGTGGCCCCAAGGAGCCATGGTGGGCGTCCTTTATTTTCATTTCTGAAAGGTGGCAACCCTACTTGTGACAGTGTTTCAACTGGGCTGCGACAACATGGATACACAGAGTCAGACTCATATATGGGACACTCATCACTTTAACACTCATGAAACAGTTTTGAAACACATTTCAATTGTTCAAAGCAATACAACTTAAGTTCTTGGACAACTTTGTTTCACTGACGGAGACACTGACATGGACACATGATGTTACGAAACCAATCAGAGATCCTGCACAGTGCAATGGAGACTTGACAGGCAGGCATTGGAGTGTACAAGTATAATTTTATTCACAACACACAAAAGAACTACACTAGGAAGTGACATAAACTCTGACCCAAAAACAGGAAGTGCTTTACTAAGCTCAGGTCGCAACAGACCCCCCAAATGGTGTGGAGGAACACAACACCGCAAAATTTGGCTTTTTGGAACAAACTCCCTTTGAGTCAAAAACACCTCAATTTTAGTGTACATACGTGACCATCGCATAGACTCCACAGCGGAGTAAAAATAGTTTTTTTTCAGTTGATCTTGAACCCCTTTTTCTGAGTTAAAGTTTTACTTCTCAGGTATTAAAGTTCTAATCTGATATAGAGTATATGTAACACTAAAACTGAATTGATTTAAATATTAATTCATTACCAGTGTTAGGAACACTTTAATTGTTTAATTCAACCCTGTTTAAGAGTTAACAATTTTATGTTATTCATATATTTTATATAAAAATGACTGTGCAATGTACTGTTTACAACACATTTATTCAAAAATAGTATTGTTTACATATAAACCACCCTCAAGGTTTTAATAGTGCAGCTTAAGTTGTATAAAACAGTCTAACATCCACACTGCATTAGATTTAGTCGCCACAATAAAAACATAACAGCAGTCTGTTTAGTGCAATGTTGTGCAACATGTGGCAAACTGTTGAATTTACTCCTCTTGAAATGCATAAAAGCAGGGGAAAGAAACATCACATAGATCCCATTCAGATAAGTCAGATAATACAATTTTCTGATAAAAACATAAAATTACAAATCACGTCCATATGCAAAGAACCCAAGAATGGTAAGCATACCTACGTTATCTTCTGTAATCTGTGCAAACGTACTGGATATAGGTTATTTAGCTAATGGAAAAGGAACCCCATCAGTTTCAAGTATTGTTAAGTCCCATATTAAAGGTTTCAGTAGTTAATCAATACCATATTTCTTAATATTTTTTGCATCAAACAATGATTCCAAATGGATGTTCTTCAGGGCAGAATTCAGAGGAAGGTTTCTGAGAATGAAGTAAAGGTAGCCAACTTTATGTATATCTTTTTTTGATCCAAGAGGATTTGCACATTTAAATTCATTGTAACATAATTGTATTTGGAGAGAAAATCTATGAACTGAAAACATAATGACTTTTAAAGTAGCTTCAGTCACAGAAGTTCTCTTTCCATTTCTGAACTTGAATGTTTTTAGAATGTGAACAGATTAATTTATCATTGACAGGAACTTGTCCCAGTTGTATTGTTTCATCTGGTATCATACCATATAACACCAAGGTGCAGTTCAACTCGATACACAACATCACACTTGTCCTTGAAATACTTCTTCCATTTAGTATCAGAGTTCTTCTGTGTCACAGTTGGCAATGGGTATGTTATCAGTTAAAGCATGTGTCTTAAGAGGTCTAAATCCAGAAGAACTGCAAACAAACTGACTGCATTTTAGTCTTACAGTTTTTGGTGGATACATTCCTTGAATTAGTTTTAGGTGCCTGAACAAGGCAAAACCGTACCAAAACATGAAGGGCAGAGGAAACAACATTTTGGCTGAATAAAATAGTTACTGCTTGTTCAACAGCTAGCTCTGAGCTCGTTGAATCTTTGAGTTTCTTCAGTTCTACCCATGTCAATATCATACACAGTTGTCTGTAAAAATGCATACAGGCTGGACACAGAATCATACTTCACACTGAAGACAAAATGAGACATAAATAGTTCATCAAAAGCCTACAAGGACGTACAAGACTGACATGGTAAAAGCTTTTTATCTCAGACAACATGGAGGTGGAAACCTCTGCTTTTGAAGTCCCTGTCAACAAGATACAGCTGAGAGCCTCCTTTGGTGGTCATCAGATGATCCTCAAGGCTTTAACATGACTGAAGCACAATGAAAACATCCCTTATAAACAATTTGCTTAAAAAGATGTTAAGTTCACTGCAGTATTTTGAATGAAATACGAAGTGTTATTCACAAACCTTCTGAAATCTCACCAGATGATCTGTTGCCTCTTCAATGCTGATTTTCTTGGGCTATTTTCTTCCAGTCGGTTGTGATGTGAGAAGATGCAGCAGAACAAGAGATGACTTCACTGTCCCACTCTGGAAATAGAGTAAATAACACTAGTTATTTTTAAATTGCCCATTTTGTGAATCTGTAGATTCTGTTATTCCTTGCATTAGTTTAAGATAGTCTTTTAAAATAAGAAATTAAAAGTGTGCTACTTAAAACAAATGTTTGTTAGACTAGAACATCATTGATGTTAAATATTCAATAAACTTATGTAAATAGGTTTCAGTTATTTAACAATACAGTTTGTTCTTCTGGGACGTAATCAATTAAATCCTTCAGCATCCTGGAGATTTTATTTGATGATGTACCCGATTCATCAGTGGTGTCAGATGTCATTTTAGAAGTGAGGTCTCCCTTAAGTTCTTGGTTTCATGGATAACTTTGTCTTTAAAACTGGCCTTTGATTTTTAAAGGAACCTTGATGCGACCTCTTCTCCAAACAGTCACAAGTCTTGCAAAATGCAATTAAAAAGGAAAGGAGAGATACTTCTACCACTTAATGTCAGCCTACTATTTTAATACAACTTTAAAAATTCATTTTAATATCTACTAGTCCTTTAGTGTCCACAAAGTGAGGAAACATTTGTTGTACATCAGCTGAGTGCTGTGGATCATGCAGAATTTGCTGACGATACTGGAAGGTTTCTTGCAGCTTCTGGAAGACCTATTCACAGTCTGTTGTGTGGTGAAGAAAAGAGAACTTCCATACAGTCATCTCCCATTTGTTGGTCACCTGTGCTAACTACGGGGATGCTTGAGGATGTGGGACCTCCTTTAAGCACTACTTTAGGGATTGAGAGGCTGTTCTAGACTGAAGTTGCAAAGCCTGTGTTGCTCTAACTGCTGTAAAAGTGTTCCGAGGGAAAGAAAAAAAAAAAAAAACACTGTATTCGAAACAATGTTACACAATTTATGATTCTTTAAATGCCTATACACAAAAACTAGAATCAGCAGCTGTCATTTTACAGATGGACTGCAGTGCAAACTTGCATATCCCTTTTTTGATTATAGGTCCTTCAAAGCTGGAACTCGTGACACAATCCCCAGGGCATGGACCTCCTTTAAACCAAATTCAAAACAAGCATATTTTGCTTAGTGTACGAACTTCAACAAAAACGCTATACAAGCTGTACCTAACGAAAATTTTATAACAGTTAAGTTAAAGGGGAAAAAAAAACGGGCGCAATCTTACCTCATTACGAAGTTCAGTGTCAGCTTGCTGTGTGCAGGGTGGAGTCATGGAGGTTAAACATGAACTCCAGGAGGGGGAATCAGTTAGACTCCTAAACACCCACTGAATGAACTCCAAAATATTACTCAGACAGTATTACTCAGCACAAGCTGGAGTTGGAGTTAAAGAATAAACTGCACAAATTTAACACTTTCCCTCTTTTTTGTTTAACTACCAGATTTTTCACTCCAGAAATTTGCTGTATAGAACTAGACTAGTATAACAAAACTAGGATACAAAACTGAACTAACCCATACATGGTGCTACCAAGTCAGGAAAATTAAACAGAAACAGTAATTAACTCAGGACTACTGAGGAATCGGAGTACTAGGACTGAACAGACTCGGAAAGCGAGCAGGAAACATAGCTGAACATGGACAGAGAAAGGGGAGACGGAGACATGAGGTGGGCAGAGGTGGCGTGTGGCAGGGCTGTAGCCAGTGTCATTGGAAAGGTGCCGCAGTAGATGGAGGAAAGCCAGGAATCTTGACAGTGCAGCAGCAGTGAGGAGAGAATCCGGTGATTCAAGCTTAACAGATGAGGCAGAGTTGACCAGGGTAGCAGATGGGAGTCCAGTATGAGGTATCATTACGATCCAGCAACAAGTAGCGGCAGTGCCTGGCTCTTTATGGGAAATGAGGGTAGTGTGGTGATCACTCCCACCTGCTCGTGCGCCAGCTCCACTGATTGCAATTGGCAGCATCTGTCCATACACCACATGCCACGCACATACCCACCTAGGAGAGAGGGAGAGAGAAGGAGGGAAGGGAGGAGAATCTGCCACTTCCAGGCGTCAGGTGGAGGGCATGACACATGGTACATGTACAAGACACAATGTATGTGCGTGCGTGCATGCGCGCACATACAACTCACACTACAAACGCATACTACAAACTCACAGGCCCAGAACAGTGCTTGACTATCATGAAAAGTGATGGCCTTTCACAAACCCTCTCACAGGGCATGAGCAAGAACCAGAAAGAAAGAGTAAGAGCATGAAATCAAAGAGGAACAAAACTACATTCTTTTTCCAAATGATTTTCAAATTCTACTCTCATTTGCTTGAAGTAGCTCAAAAAAACATCCAGAAACAATTATATGTTTCTTTCCTGAACTTCTGACAACCAGCTGTACACTAACTAAATCACGGATTCTGGGCATACCTCTTTTTGATGTCCTGCTCTTCCCTTAGAGAGCCCCACTAACATTGCTTTAAGTGGGCTAGAAACTGCACAACTCATCCAGCTCAACAGAGTCACAGTCATTATTTTAATATATTTATCCAAACAGAGTGAGATTTGTTGCCGAGTAACAGAGGATTGTAACCCTGGGACTTTTGTTCATTGGGCGTCCATTTTAACCTGTTTCAAAACAGCTTGTTTTATTAGGCCATCTGCATCCAATAAGACCAGCTGGAAAAACGCAGCGGCAGAATGTAGTCTTCATAACAGTGAGCCTACTGAGCCTCTCAGTTGGCTCATACCACAGCATGCTGACACAGTCCTTGTCTTCTCTGTTTTTGTTTTTTTACACAATCACGTTTTTTTCAGTTGTTGTACCTATATCTTGACAACAGTCAGTATTTACTGTAATTCATGTTTTAAAAGACAAAGCACTCAGTGCTTCCTACCAGACAAAATAGCATTATTCAGCTCTGGTGCAGGCTCTGACCCAACTTTAGATACTCCAGAAGTGTTCTAGCCAGCCCTCACTGCAGTCAGCTGTCATGGTACGCCCTGCTTTTATGCACTATCCTCTATACTATTTTAACATGTAGCAGGTGTAACACAAGCCACAAAATGTTACTGAAAGAGCACATTATGTATCCTGGAACGCAAACTTTAAAAAAGTTCACCTTTCATTCCATATAATCTTGTTTGATTGACTCAAATGTGTCACAGAAACAACTCTTTGATGTATGAAAGTTAATTTTTGATGATTTCAAATAACACAAATTTATACAATGAAATGTTTAATTAAAACATCATATGAACTGTCAAAAAAGGTCTACTACTGCATGTTAAATGTAATAACTCAACTCCAGGTCTAGTCAAAGGCCTCCTCCCTACTGTCAGTGCTATCCTGCTGCTCTGTTTTATGTGACAACACCTGAATGAGGGCAGACGATAAAGAGCCAACACCCACTTGGCAGCTGGAATTAAACATCTCATCTTTCACAGAAAACAAGCATGTGGTTTGTTTTAGATATTGCTCTAGAAGGCAGAAGGCAGATCAGAGCATAGTCTGTCTGCACAGCTGTGCCTATACATTTGCAGTCATCATACGTTTAATTGATATCTCATCACCCCAGATAATTTTCAGTGATAAGTATGCTAGTAAATCAGTAACACATATAGTTCTTGTTCTCCTGAAAGTCTTCATAAAGACTGTAACTGTGAAAAAGACCACAAAGTCCTGCTTACTGTAGATCACTTGTACTTTTTAAGATAAAAATTCAGTCCTCCGACCCTTATCAGAAAGGTTCATAAACAGACAATGTGCAGATTTTTGGTCCTTTCTCAGGTCAGCTAAAACCAGTTTCTTGTCACAACCTGTCATCTAGATCAAATGTAGGTTGAGGAGACAGTAAACAGTGGACAAATATTTTCAGGCCATTATCCAAAGAGTAGTGTTTACAAACACATCTGCAGATTATTGATTTGAGGAGTACTCCATTTAAGAGCAAACTATGAGAAACTGAAGCAACAGTTGGATTGTGCCAATAATGAATCATGTTAACACCTCAACCCAATTACTATTTGTTTTTACTATATCTAAGCAACTTTTCCATAAAGTCATTTGTGTCTACAAAAATATATGGGTACCACTTTCTAATTCTAATTCACCCTTTATAAAGCATTTGTAATTAGTGGTTTTTTGTGGTTAATAAATCATTTGCTAATGTTTCAGTTGGAAGTCACTCATAATGAAAAGTTTGGGGATGCCAGGTTGTTAAAATACGTTTGGCTGCTAGTGACCTCTTTCATGCAATTTTCTTATGAGGCACCTTTTATACAGGGTGCCTAAGATGTTATTAATGGCTTTATTAATTGCCACTTAATCATTTGCTAATGCTTTATACAGTAACTGATTAGAAAGTGGGATCCCATTAAGCAGTCGATAATGAATATTTAGAAGAGCATTATTAACAATTTGCCAAATGGAATTGTTTGACAAGCTAGCAAACCACTACTGGTAATTAATAGCTTCCAAATGATCTAAAAAGGATTAGATTTAGAATCAGGAATTTAACCATTTTATGAAGCCACTAGTTACAACTTTTACTTCTTTTATTTTTTTAAGTTTACTCATTAAATTAAACTATTGGGTGCCTCAAGTGCTACAAACCTTTGTAATTAGAATATGAATGTGCTTGTAAAACACTCCTCTGTCACTGGGAACTGTCAGAATAATATGAGATAATGTTTTATATATGTAAATACACCTGTAAGTGCAGCTGTTCCAGAAAGTTGACAAGCAAAGTGTCACTCTAATCCTCAGATCAGTTGTGATCTGAGGATTAGAGAGTAGCAAATCAGCATTGCATATTTCATGGAATGATACCCAAAATATTAAGACCTGAAATATTAGAAAACTAGCTGGTTTAAACATTCCTAAACCTTGCGTCTACCTACATTTTAGGTGTAGAAATTTCTACAGCAGTTCCTCTCATGGATAGAAATACAACAGCAGGAAGGTAGGAAGGTAGCACACACGTAAAACATAAAAGTCAATTGTTTCCTTGATAACAATGCATCAAGTAGAAAAATATATCAGCCTCTTCTGAACCACAAGTCAATTCCACATTTAGGCCAGAATGACAGCAGAGCATCCAGTCATACGAAATGCAATATATTCCACAAACACAGATGTGCAACTTTTCCTTTGCAAAGGACAACAAAAATATAATTCCTGCACTTCTTTTGTTACTTGTACTGAAGAACTGACTTTGGTCTTGACCTGGTCTTTAAATGAGCAGCTGTTAGTACACAAATGTAATGAGCAAGTCCTGCAGAGGTTCTGCAGTTTGCTCACTGGGTTCCACAGGATCAGAAGCAGCAGAGTATAACAGAGTGCAGGGCAAGGCCAAGTGTGGGAAGTGCTGGGAGAAGGCAGAGGCAAGTGATCCTTCCACACTGTAAGCCTTCAGGGCAGAGAGCCCATTGAGCACTGCTACATCTAGAAAAGTCATGTGAAAGGAGGAGGAGAAGTCAAAGGAGTGGGCCTCTAGATCTGCTGCAACCCCTGCTGGGGGAGAGACAATAATTTCCTGGTTGGGGTAGGAAGCCTCTGGTGCTGTGCTGTGTATCCTGAGAGTCTGTAGACCCAGCAGAGCCAAAAACTGACTATTTACTGGTTTTACTCCACAAAAAGATAACCATAAATGACCAACCATGCTGCTGTTCAGCAGCTCTTCTAGGACCCAGAGTTCCTTTACCCAGACAGTGAGTTGTCCAGGTTCTCTGAGTTGAGCAGGGGACAGGGAGGAGCGTAGAACCGTGTGGCATCTGCACATCGAGTTGGCCAGAGCCTCGTCACAGTCCCGGACCAGTGTAGAGCAGCTACAATTACGAAGGTTTCCACTATCGAACAACAATGTGGTATTGACTGGCAGAGAGGTGACATATGTTGGGACAGAGCTTGTCACCCGACTGGAGGGGGTCTGGAAGAACAGCAAGCACAGTGACCATGGCAGCAAGGCAGAGGAGATGGTGTTCAGAGACATCTCCATAGAAATTAAAGAGACTACATCTTCACCAAGTGGAGTGAGCTGAATGTAGAGTGATGGACTAACCTGTAAACACAAAAATTACAGAAGTAAAGTTAGTGAATATGTGAATACAAGAGTTACTGGCATATAGACAGACAGCTGTGCGAACAGAGAATTTACCCTGCAAAAATTCAAAATCTTACCAAGTCTGTTTGTCTTATTTTTAGTCAAAATGTCTCATCCCACTTGATTTAAGATAAATTCACTTAACAAGTGACATTTCAGCAAGATGGAGGGACTTGTTTTAAGACAACGCATTTTAAATATCTTGTTAAGTCAAACAATCTTGAAATTATCTTGTTTTGAGTTGTATATTACAAGAAAACTCAAAATAAGTTTAACCCTTGTGTCATCCTGTGGGTCAAATTAACCTGTTTTAAAGTTTGAAAATGTGGAAAGAAAAAAAAACTTTCCCAGTGAATCTTCTGATGTCCACATTTTCAAAATTTTTGGGAAATCTTTGAACATTTTTTGGTGGGGAAAAAATGTTAAAAATGTTTCTTAAGAACATTCAGATAAAAATCATCCAAAATCCAGCAAATTTTGCTGGATTTTGGTTGATTTTTTTTTGTGAATGTTCTTAAAGAAAATATTATAAGTTTTACTGATTTATATGTAATCACTTTGGATATTTTTAGGATTTTTTGGAAGATTTTTACTCATTTTTTGAAAATAATTACAAGAATTTTCTTGTAAAATTTGGGGGATTTTTTAAAAAAAATAAAACTTTCAAGGGGAATTTTTAAGAAATTATTGGAGTTTTCTTCCTGAAGGTTTTGCAAATTTTCACAAATTTGGGGAATTTTTTTGCTGATTTTTTGGATTTTTTTCAGACAAGGAAACAATATTTTTTGGTGCCCATAAATTAAAACAGGAGCGTTAATACATTTCAAATTAGGACATTACATGAAAGTGAAAATCTATTTTTGAGTGAAAATTATTTCAAGACACCCAGGCTTGACAATCCTGGTAAAATATAGCTTAAAATAAGTTTTCCCAGCTAATTTTGAGATCTCCATATTCTAAATAACATATCTTATTTCAAGAAATCTTACCAAGCCATTTTTCACTTGTTCTAATGGCAGATTTTTTCACTTATTTCAAGGTAAAAGTTCCTTGAAATAAGTATTTTTTTTCTTGTTTTGAGAGGGGCATTTTTTCCAGTGTACATTTTGAGACAAACTCTAAGTAAAGACCACAGAAGAGCAGCATCAGAAAGCTCACCCCTTATGACTCACTCCAGCACATATATACTCAAAGGAACTCTCTTATTTACTCAGTGCCCTTTGATCGCTGCTTTACATCTACATTTTCACAACATGTAGCAGCCAACTTTAGACCAACAGCCATCTCAATCCAGCTTTTTATTTCCAGTCCAACCCAAGCGCTCTCATTCTAGGCCCCAGGCTACTGTGAATGCTGTAGGACTGCTAATAAAAGTTCCTGTGCCTGTCACACCCTCCACTTCTGATGCCAGGTAGTGGCAGAGTATCTCCATTCCCCCTCCCTTTCTCTCTCCCTAGGTAGGCGTGAGCATGGTGCAGTTGAAAGTGTTGGCTGCAACACCCTTAATGGTAGAAACTACACTTTATGATTAAAATTGCACTCGTTAATTTAGGGGCACCACCTCAGCTCAGTTTACTGAGAAAATGATCATTTTAGACTACGTCTCAAAGAAACTTTCATTGAAATGAGGTTGTTCAGTTTGTTATTTGAAAATCTTAAGTTCTAATTCATTGACTTCCAGTTCCCCAAACAAAGGAATACACGGTATAACCAATGATAATTTCATACAAACATTTATTAATGAATACTATGAACAAACAATAAACAATAACAGACAGTGAATAAATGAATGAATATAAAGAAACTAATTACCTGCAATTGTCACTGGAAGCAGTTGGTAGAAAGTTAATGAATTTAGAATCACTTTGAAATTGGAAAACCAATTGTAATTTGAAAATTAATCTGTTTAGCAGAAGGAAAATGATACTTGCGTAGCCTTTGTAGGATGGAGAGGGAGGCCACTGCACAATGTGAAGCTGTGATGATCTGCTGGATGAGTTGGTTCAGGACCGCAGAGACAAAAAGGAACTTTGGCAAGTTTGCATTGCAAAAGTGTGCCGAAGTAAAAACACTAAGAGTCGAAGTTCATACTTGTACAGAAAATATTGGTGCTGTTGTATTTTTGAAGTTAACTTAAGTCCAAGTTTAAGTAAAATATAGAAAACAAACCCCTAGTTTAAAGTCAAGTTATTTGTTTCTTTAAGCCATCACTAAAGAACATAGTTTTAGGCCTTTGTTTTAGTTTGCTGTTGTAGTTGTTTTAAGTTTTCATGAAAAAGCCCGTTTCCAACATTAATTTTTTTTCTCTAGCCCAATCCTCTCTTCCCTTTGTTCTTCTGTTATCAAGCCAGTTGCATTCCAGTGACTTTCCTCTATATAGAAAGTTTTGGAGCCAAATTCAAACCAGCATCTAACCAATCATGGATGTGTTCCTCCCAAGGGGTGGTGTTGAGCTTCACTGTCCAGGAGAGGCCAGAGGCCAGATACCTTTAGAACTTACTTTGAATTCATTTCCTACACGTACAAATCCAATGGTTAAGTATCTATGATGATCACAGATCTAAAATACCACTGAATAGGGGATTAGAAAGGCACCAAATATAATATGTTTATCTCATATGGTTCCTGAGATAATAATAAAAGGTGTACACATAAGAATAAACTGACAAATTGTAGACTTTAGGCTACATGACAGTAAATTTATAACATAGCTAAAAATACAAGCATATACATTCAATAATAAGAAAAACTTGACCTAAGAAGTATATATACTTAGAGTAAAAGTCTTTCTCTGCCTTTATGGATGTGGTCTTAGACAGAGAGAAGGGGGTTGTTGGTGTCTTGTGTGTGCTTCTCCAGATACTTCAGATTTGATGTGTTCTTCTTCCATACTGGCCCTGATCAACCTGGTATCACAGACTGAGTCCAGATCATCACTCCGTTGATGCT
The DNA here is from genome assembly GCA_027123335.1 of Amphiprion clarkii. Lineage (NCBI taxonomy): Eukaryota > Metazoa > Chordata > Actinopteri > Pomacentridae > Amphiprion > Amphiprion clarkii. Next base: position 10,950,206 of record CM049576.1, read on the forward strand.
GCATTTCCTAAAGGTTCTGATTTAAGCTGTTCAATTCATTCCTGCGTAGCAAGTTCTGTGTGTTAGGTAGGGTGATCAGAAGGTCACCATGAAGAATGCAAATCCTCTTCTCCAGAGGTGCGGTTTTCCTCACAGTTGTCACTTTATGACCCTTATCAGATTATGGTGGAGGTAGGAGGCATCCTGTTGTTTCCAAGAGAGCCGTGGGTGGTCCTTTATTAGTAAACGTCCGATCAGCAGATGTTCCATTTGGATGTGAGTTTTGGGTTAGCTGTCTTCTGAAATGGTGTCTTACTAAATTTATAGCTTTGGGAAAGGGTCTCTGGATTCTCTGTGTGTTGTTCTGGAATGTTCTGCTCCTCAATCCGCCGCAGTGGTGGGTGGAATGCCGACAGGTGCTGCCAATGCACAATCACCTAAATTGTCGCATGCGCAGGTGGGAGTGATCAACACTACTATTCTCTATTCTCATCTTCCATAAAAGCCAGAGGCGGATCACAACCTAAAGCCGGACTGTCAAACAGCCTCAAGTAGTCCTGAATCTTGTGCTTTCTAGCTCCCTCGTGTTGATACCTTATGCTGACAATTGTCTCCTGGACCTCCCGTCTGCTCTCAAAACAGCGAGGTATGAAGAATTGATGGAGATGATTCTGATGGACACTCGGCTGAACCGCGACTTTCCAGATGCTGTGATGCTAGCCAGCTGCACGCTACACTGAGCAGACAGGACATCTGAGGCTGGCAAAAAAATGGGTGGAGTTCTGTGTCTATGGGTTTAGAACACTTGTTGTAGGAACTCAATCCGTCACAAAGAGATTCTGCACACCTGATTTGGATTATATTCTGCCTCGATGCAGGCCCTTGCACGCCGGGGGGTTCTCTGTTGTGTTTGTGGTGGCAGGTCGGCGTGCCGCCGCATGCTAACGCTTGGCTACAATTGGAGCTGCTGCATTCTGCTATAAGGAAGCAACAGAACTCTCACTCTGAAGGAGTGTTCGTTTTTGCTGGTGAATTCAATCAGGCTAATCTGAGGTCAGTCCTCCCCAGGTTCCGCCTGGGTGTTGGGTGCCCCGCCCGGGAAGGGGGGGGGGGCTCATGTTTACACTAATGTAGACAATGCATACAATGTCATGCCCTTCCCCTACGTAGGTCAATCAGGCCACATCTCCCTGCAAACCACTCATGAGCACAGTCAAACCAACCAGCAGAGAAATCTGACTCTGACCTAAGGCAGCTATGTCCCAACTGCGGGGCTGCTTCGTGGGTGCTGGCTGTGGTGTCTTTGCTGGTGGAGGCCCCACCACTAACACCACAACCCTTTACGACAACCATACCACAGGCCTAGAACAATACACCTCGTCAGTCCAAGCCTACATAGCCCTTTGTACAAACAATGTTACAACAGTTGGGAAACACACAGATTTGCTTAACTATGAATATAGCCATGTCAGGAAGCTGCTAAAACTCAGAGATGCTGCTTTCAGAGCTGGAGATGCCACAGCCTAAAGCCAAGTGAGGGCTTATCTGAAACACAGCATCAAAGCAGCTAAACAAAACCACAAATTCAAAATTAAAAGACAGATTTGGTTAAAATTCTCCCAGCCGATTTAAATCGGAAACACTGAACATAAGTTGCTCCAGACCAGTTTAGCTCTGCAGCATCAGTTACCATGGTAATCTACCAAGTTTAAAGACAGCCACCCTCATGACATTGAACACTCTGACGTTAAGCTCAACATACCTCACTAAACTACGAATCTGGCTTCATGTTACAGAAAACAAACTAGCAAAGAACATGAGGGGTGACTATACAGTGGTGGAATAAAGTTTTCAGACACCCTTAAAATCTCACACAATCTCAAATATTATCTTGAAATATCTGTGGAAAAATCTTTTTTGCATTTTAGAAGGTGTGGCTGCATTAGACAGACACAAACAAAGACAATGATTTTTTTTTGTTTATTGTTTACAAGAAAAACTAACAATACTAAATTCTTGACAGTTTTAATATGTCAGTTCTCAACATTGTCGATATCAAAATCAACAAATAACGGAGAATGTTTTCAAAACTGTACAAAAAATAAACCATCACATCATCAAATTAATATTTAGTCGTCCTTCCATTAGCATGCAGTCGAGCTGTAATTCTGGCTGGCATGTTCCCCACGAGCCTTTCACACTATTGAGGGGGTAATCTTGTCCCATTCTTCTTGAATTACTGCTTGTAATTCTTCTAAATTCTTTGGTTTACGATTTGAAACAGGCCTTTTGATAATCCACCACAGATTTTCAATGGGGCTCATGTCCGGGGATTGAGCTGGCCACTCTAAGACCTGGATACTGTGCTCCTGCAGCCAAGTTCTACTGGCCCTCGATGTGTGGCAAGGGGCATTATCTTGTTGAAACATTCAGTTTTGACCTCGACAGAACAATGCATGTGCAGAAGGGAGCATGTGGGTTTCAAGAATGGCACAATACTTGGCAGAGTTCAATGTGCCATCACAGAGAGTGAAATGACCAACACCAGCAGCACTCATGCATCCCCAAACCATGATACTGCCTCCATCATGCTTGAAAGTAGGTACCGTACATGTTGGAGATAATGCTTCTCCAGGCCTTGTGCATACCCTCACATTAGCAGGTGGACGATATAGCTGGAAATAGGACTCATCTGACCACAAAATCTTCTTCCAATTCGTGGCTGTCCACTTCTTGTGTGCTTGGGCCCAACGGCACTGGGCTAACCTCTGTCTCTCATTGATCAGGGGCTTCTTGACAGCCTTGTAGGACCTTAAGTCATGATCTAAAAATCGGTACAGTGTGAGTGCAACCCTGGACACCAGTTTGGTTTGACCACTGCTGCTGAAGCTCCTGTGATGTTGTTTGGCGGTTTTCCCTGCACATGCGGAGCAGGTTGCAGTCATTTCTTGCTGAGAAAACCCTTGGACACCCAGATCTTAGGTTGTCTTCCAAGCTGTTGGTTCGTCTGTATTTCTGAAGAGTATATCCAACTGCTGAAGGACTGCATCTACACTTCCTGGCTATCTTGCAGCAGCTGTACCCTTCCTGGCTGATAATCTGTATCTTGAGGAGTGTTTCCTGTGTTAGGTTCCTTATTTTAGCCATTTTTGTCTCTGAAGAACTTTCAAATGTGCTGGCTTTATAAAGACACGAAGCACGGCAACAAAAAATTGAGTTTTTTAATAAAAAGCACGACCTTCATTAGTAGATCACTGGTACCAAAATGACCCAATACTCAAAATTTCTCAAGTATTTTTTATGGAACCAATCAATTTTACGTTTTTAATGGCTTTTTTAGGATTTGTTTAGTTTTATGACTGTGATTGTACTTAAAGAAATTGCACTTGAAGACCAAAGAGTGATACTTAATGCAATATTTCACAAATGCATGGGGTGTCTGTAAATTTTACTCCACCACTGTACATACATACTGCAGCAGAGAAGACAATCACATGCAGGTGGAACACATTAGGGCAGGGCAAGTAATCACCACAGGCTGGAAAGCAAAGACCAGGAAGTGTAAAGACACCTGAGACAGAGGGCGAGTACAAACACATAACAGGAAATGCCAAAATAAAACAAGAAATAAATTAACTGACAACAGGAGCTGAATGTGACTATATCATGTGGAAATGCATTCAAATGCTTATTTAATTGAATAATATGAGGTCACAGGCCACAGTTTTCTCACTTACCCACATAGAGCTCAAGCTTGCGAGGTGCAAAATGTCACGGAAAAAACAAACAAACAAAAAAAAAAAAACTACGATCTTTTGTATTTTACTTCATTTCAGTGGTTGATTTGTCTTTTATTTTTGGCCTCATGTAAGCTTCCATGACACAAAGCACTTCAGTTAAATGCTAGAACAGGCAGATACAGACATACAGTGTGAAATAAGATTATTTTAACAACTTTAAAGGTATTTAAGTGGAAACAAAATGAGAAAAAATTATTGTTAAGAGGTTAAACTGCCACACCCCCATCTCCGCCCAGTTAGCTGCCTTCCCTCTCCCTCTTTGCCTCACATGGGTGTGAGTGAAGTGTGTCTGAGTGGATGTGTGGCTGTTGATTGGATAATCATGTCTAGACGCTCGTCCCTGGACCCAGAGTCTGGCACCTAAGCCCAAACCTCTTCTGTCTACAGAACCCCTGAACGCTCTCCCTACCTCTGCCTGCCAGCTAAGTAGAGTATGCCTTATTCTCTTGTTAATGGTAGCATTAGCTAAACCCTGTATCTCGCGCTCAATTTGTATCAAGTTTGTGTAGTTTGTCTAGGGATGCCTCCGGCATGAGTATTTCTGGGTCATTATCTAGTACTACCCCATTGATTATATTATCCCTCCTGTTAACTCCAGAGGTCGCTATAATTCTCTGTGTTGCATTTGATTCCTTAGTCCTAGTCTAACCCGGCTATCCACTCAGCCCTTTACTAATGAAGATCTCTTCTCTCACTCATTGTTTCCCATACTCCATTTCCTGCACATTTGTTCTGTGCTTATTCTTTGTGAAATAAACTTATTTTTTACTTAAATCCGGTCTGCTGTGGTTCCTGTCTGTGCTTGAGTCTCTGATTCCTTGTAACATAAGTTCAACCACAATTTGCCATTCAAGTCACATTTCATCATGATTATGCTACTATAAATAAATGTGACTTGAGTGTAGTTGGTTTACAGCAGCAACTGCCCTCTGTACACACAGCATGCCCTCTCCATTCTCTAAAATCTTACCTCATTGCTATTACCCGCTGTTACCAGTGTCTGGCTGTCCCACACATTAGGTCAGTCATTTTCTTTTTATTTCCATCTGTCTGCCCTTGCTCTCTTTACCACTGCTTTTTCCCCTTCTCCTTTACTCTGTCTTTTGCTTCCCTTTCCTACGTCTCATTCTCTGTAATAGCTGCAACAAGCTGCAGCTGCAGGACCGGATGCTGGGAGGGAGGGTTATACAAAGCTGAAAATCGAGCAATAAAAACACATTCCACGGTCCTTAAATAACGATGTTACTGATTTTTTTTTTAATGCATTTGTCTGTTTTTTAAATGAAACATTTTTGTACCGTAACATCACCGAAATGTATCATGCTTATGTGAATTGAATAAAAATGGTTATTCATTTTATTTAGTGTCACACTGTCAAAACTTTTCTGACTCTGATCTTATGTGTTTATGGAAGCCAAAGACTGTGTGCAGTCAAGTGAGTGAGACGAGAGACAGAAGTTGAGAGAGGAAGTGACACAGCGTTAAATGGGGTGAAAGTGTTGGTTTGTGTGTGGGAAAGAATGCAAGGAGGCCTCTGCTGAACAGTTTCAGCTTTTTAAAAGAGAGATTCAATGCATTCTTCTGACATCATGCTCCACTGCAGGCACCCACCCTAATCCTAAATCCCCCCACCCCCACCCCACCACCCCACCCCTTTCTCAGCTACAGTTTAACTCTTCCTCCTGTCATTCATCTCTTTTTATTGTCTCCCGCCTTGCTCCCATTCTTCAGCAACTGCACTTCCACACATGACTGCACAGACAACAGTGAAGGATTTCACTCCAAATAACTGAATGTTAATTGAAAACAATTTCTTCCTCTGTCCCAAGGATTATAAAATGTAAATCTTATAACAATATTATTTACCCTTAAATGTCTTACATTGTACTTGCAACCAAGTGGGCTACATCATATATATTTATAAAATATGTACTGATGCAATTATGCAGAAGTACACAGCAGGCAATATAGTTCTGTCATACAGAAGTTATTTGGTTAAGTGTAAAAACTTAACTGCCACAGATCTTGCTAAGTATAACGTTTGAGTTGAAAACCCACCTTTTTAAGCTATTTTGAGTACACATCAATCAGCCACAACACTAAAACTGACTGCCTAATATTGTGCAGGTTCCCCTTGTGCTACCAAAACAGCTCTGGTTCTGGACCTCAAAAGGTGTCCAGCAGAATCAGGCCCATTGCTGCTACGACAGCAGATGAGAATGAGATTCTGGGGAATTTGGAGACCAAGTCAATACCTTAAATTCTTTTGCTTGTTGGTCAAACCATTCCTGAACTGTGTTTGTAGTGTGGGTGCATGCGTTATTCTGCTGAAAGAGGTCACTGCTATCAGAGCTTATCATTGACATCGAGGGGTGTATGTGATCTGCAACAGTATTATGTTCGATACTATGTGTCAGCATAACATCGACATGAATGTGGGACTCCAAATTTTCCAGCAGAACATTGTCCAGAGCATCACACTGCTTCCAATGGCTTTCTTTTTTCCTGTAGTCCATCCAGCTGCCATGTTCTCCCCAGGTAAATAGCACACACAATCACACAATTCTTGTAGATCACATAGTCAACACAATCTACAAGAAAACATAATTAATCAGCCAGACCCCCTACCTCCATTGCTCTGTGGTTCAGTTCTGATGTCATGTGTTCTGTCACTGTTAAGCAGGGGTCAGCATGGACACAGACTGGTTTCCAGCAATGCTGCCCACATGCAACAAGCTGAAATGCATTGTGTCTTCTGACACAGTCATCTGACTTCTTTCTCTAATAGCAGCATTAAGATTGCAGTAGTTCTTCTGTGGGATTGAATGACACAGGCCAACCTTTTCTCCGTATGTGCATCAGGGAGCTTTGGGATCCCTTTACTCTGTCAGTGCTTCAACGGTTATTCTTCGTTGAACCATTTTTGACAGTTACTAATCACTGCATATTGGGAGCACCCCAAAAGACCTGGTGAGATCTTCTCACCCACTGTTCTTTCCATCACGTTTGGTCCTTGTCAAAGTCTCATTTTTCCTGCTTGCAAAACATAAACTTCAAAAGTTGAATGCACTTACTGATTAATATACACCAACCCTTAACAAATGACATTGTAATGAAAAGATCAAAGTTATTCACTTCTTTTGTTGGTGGTTTTAATGTTGTGGCTGATCAGTATTTATTTTCCCCTTGAAGATTTTTAATTCCTTGAAAAATTTGCAAGTGAAATTTGTAGGACCTGCTAAATACTATAAGTGCAGACCATATAGCGCCGTACCTTTCATAACCTTGCCAGCTTCCTCCAGCCACAATAGTGGACTTCTCTCCATTATTTCATCTCCTCTTCCTATCTCTCTCACTCAGTCTCTCTCTCCTTCTTCATCCTTCTCAGCGGACATTTAGCGATTCCCTAAGCTGCAAACTGGGCTGCTTTTTAAGCCTCACTTCAAATCACATCTCTCTCCCTCTGGTGCTTAGTCTGTTTGCCAATTCAACCGTTTATTGTGGGAAACTGTTAATTTATTTTTTATTTTTTTTATTTTATTTTATTATCCCTTAGTAATCCCATGAGGGGAAATTCTGATTTTCGCATCTCTCCCCAATTGGGGGAGAGCAAAGGGTCAGCCACGGTACAGCGCCCCTGGAGCAGGAAGGGTTAAGGGCCTTGCTCAAGGGCCCAACAGTGGCTGCATCGGGGCTTGAACCTCTCACCTTCTGATCTGTAGTCCAGAGACTTTACCATTGCGCCACCACTGCCCCAACTGGAGGAGGAGGAGGTCATTGTATATTGTATATTGTATTGATATAAAAAAAAAGTGGGAAGATTAGATTACAATATTCCTTCATGAACTGTATGATATTCAGTGTCCTAATTTGCTCTAACTTGTGTATGGTTTGGAACATATTAGTGATCTAAATGTTTAAGTTTGGTTAAATGTTTTCTTAAGGTGCTTATGAATGTTAGTGACCATACAAAAACAATAGTTTAAGAGAAAGAAGAAGATACTGGCATCTGATGTCAAACCATAAACCTTCAGGTCTGAAATATATTTGTCTAACCTGTGGGTTACCTATCACCCAAATTGCCCATCTATTATTTCTACCAGCCCACCCTAATATACAATAGCAGGATAGAATTGGTCCTGGGAGAGTTGGGGTTCGACTGATTGGTGCAAAACTAAGCTACATGCGTCACTGCACTAGCTCTGTAGTTAATGCACAAACATTAAAGAGAATTCCTCAACTAACTCTTGTAAAAAAGCAAAACAAATGAGTGAATTTCTTTCAAGCTGATATCTTTTTTCAGCCACTTTGAGGCAGCAGGAACAAGTTATGCTTGACATTATCATTCATTTGGAGCTGAGCAGTGAGAATGAATTAGAACAGTAAAATTGTAGCAGAGACAGCTAAATAATGAACTAAAACTCATCAGAAAGCTGCATGAATCTTGCAGGAGCTTCATACTGATAATTCTTTTCATTCATTAACAAGAGCAATCCCTTTGTTCATTGTCAAAATGTTTTCGTATACATAAACAGTAAAAAGGTGGGCACTGTTGTCCTAGGCAAATGCTATTCAAACAGGAAGAAATGGTGCATTTGTAGGGGACTGTTTTACATGGCAGATTGAGCAACATCTTGTGCTCTAATGACTATTGCCAGCAGCAGGACTATGTAAGGCATGGTGTATCAATAACCCTCTCTCAGGCTTTAACTTAAAATGTATACAAATCGTTTTTATTTACAGAGGCAGCTGTTGAACACACCCCACACACATATTTTCCTGGTATTAGAAATGCAAGCAATTTATTTTTATTCATTCTTGAGCAGTCCAAAGACAGCAGTGCGATATAAAACAAAATACCAAGTTCTTATAAATGGCTCCAGACCGCTCTTGTGAGTTGGATAGAATGAGAGCAAAATGTGATTGCCCCAAACTCTTTCTCTCAGGTCTGATCAGTATTTCAATAAAGAACAGGGCTTTTGAAAGCCTGCATCTTTCTAGGTCAAAACACAGCACAGTGTCATGGTCTCACACATACTGTAATATATTTTAGATTTGATTAGGATAATATTCTTAAATCATATTAGGTACCAGCATAAAACATACAGTATATAACAGCTGTTATATACCCCAATGCAAAATCACTTAAATGTCAAAAAATGCTAAATTGTGTTATTTCTCAATAAATGAGTTGCTTCTACATAAACAGAGAAATTTCCTATGACCAATCAAAAACATATTCTTTTAAAAGACTATTTGGAAAATACAGGCCTGAAAGTAGAAAACCAATGCAACAAAGGTGAACAAACCTGTTATCACTGACACACAAGCTCGACAACCTGAGATCAGAGCTCCAGTGGCTGTCCTTTTAAAATGGTGCCACAGACAGGGCACTACTGGCACAGTCTAGCTTAGAAAAACACACAGGAAGATGCTACAGATTTGCAAAAACGGTCAACACCAGAATATCTGGGGCCTGCATTTCTAATAAAGCAAACAATTGCTGTGAGGTGATGCAATTTTTAAATATTTTACATTAAATTATATTGCATAAGGGTGCACTCACTCCCTTTGAAAACTCTGTACAGTAATTCATAGCAAAAACATAATACAAAACACGTGTATCATGTGCACAGTGTAATTTCTAGTGGTAATTATGATGAAATGTGGTCTCAATATTTATATTTCTTCTCTTTGTGGTCACTCCAGGGCTCTGTATATGATAGTGCTTTGATTTATTACAAATGTATTTCCTCTTTTGTTTGAGATAAAGGGAAAAAAATAACTACACAGGTTAAATGTAATCTGGAAATATATTAAAGGCCTTTTTTCTTTTATTGTGCAGCAACAGATATATTTATATGGACACTGTGGTGTCAAGTAGTTATATAAATTTTTTCCACCAGTGGTCAGAAAAAAAACTAATTTGTGCAAACAGAATAAAAGTAAGTGTATGTATGTATATATCAGAGAGAGAGAGAGAGAGAGAATGCATTTGATAAACATGTAAAGAAATGTAGTTAAAGTGGTGCACTGTGGTTCCAGGCAGCGGGACAACAACACTGTTTATATTCCTATCTTGCAGCAAAAGCCATCATGTGGCTTTGGCTGACAGATTACATCATGACTCAGCTATCCGTTGGTTTTTCCGTTATTACAGCTTTCTCATTGTAGACTGATTACCTCAATAATTTCCCACACCAGACCTCTAGCTGTCACCGAACATTAAAATCAGCTTGGCGCCACCACTTAGGAAATGAATATCAAACTGCTAAAATCTTCATTTACAGTTTGTTTACAGAGTAAGAGATATCAATAACACACATGGGTTTGGTATATATTGAAGAGAAATTATTTGAAGCAGGCGTTTCAGCACATATCTGAAGAGATTACTTACGTGGATGATTTAGTGCTTGTATAGGTGGCATGCAGCTGCAGGTTGGCTCCAGGCTAATCTATCTGGATTCCTTATGTGGTGAAAGAAGTAGCAGTTTCCAAATCTGTCTGCAGGTTTGCTCGAAAACCTCATCTCTCTAACTGAGAACATACAGAGAGAAAGAGAAGGAGAGGTGGTGAAAGATGGAAAGAGAGAGAAGAAAGATTACAGAAGAGCAGTAACAAGTCTTACTTCCTGAACACTGGATAGAAGTATTTTTTTCAGATGCAACAGCATAGCGAAGCCAAACATAATGTCCTTTCTCTCTGCTCTTTTCTAATTCTTTCCTCCCAGTCCCTCTCTCCACAGCCTCACTCTCCTCTCATTTTGGGACCACCTTCTATTCTTAAACACTGTGATTTTCTTCTACATTGAAAGTTTATTTATGCTGCCATCTCGTGGCTCAAAAAATTGAGGCCATGTAATATTCCTGAAAAACAACGCAAAGAAATGTAGGAGGTTAAGTTTAAAACACCCTGCAGTCAATTTTTGCCAGGCAATAGAGTCCAGGCTGAAGATCCAGATGGCTGATCCTGATGTGTTCTGTCTGTCGGAGCCTGTACCTCTATGAGATAAGGCAAGAGTTGCCAAGAGTGTGCACATATTTGGCAATAATCACTCATCCATTCACCTGTTTGGAGAAGTGTCTGGAGAAGAAGTCTGAAAAATAGTTACCAATCAATCAGTTCAAGCCAAATTACCCAGGACTGGAGTTCATGAGTATTTCACCTTAGAATTTTAGGAGAACTCTCCAAGGGAGTTTATAGAAAAGGGACTAGAGCCCATCTTGACTGTTCTGTCTGTGAGTTTCATAAGAAGTATCGAAGAAAGGTGTGTGTGGAGGGTTTCATTTAGTGTCTGTAGATGAAGTCTGACAAAGAGCCCATTTGATTAGCAAGTCTGCTTCCTGTGTACTTGTGTAAAACAACCTCCTTGCTACAAGTACCCAGCTCCACAAAGTTCCACTGTTACATATAGACAGACCTCAGTATTATCCACACAAAGAAAACCGTAGGAAGATTTAACAAGAAACGAGATGACTGACCAGGCCCTAAGGGGTTAATTTAGTGGATTTGCGTCATGGCTGGATGAGACATGATGTTAACTAGCACAGGTCTTTGTCCTGATGGTTTACTATTTAAGCGAAAATACAGCTTACTAAAAAGAAAAAAGAAAAACTAAACCAAAATAAAACATAAAATAATATTTGAAAATGTTTTTTGTTTTTTTTTTTAAACTTTGAAATGATACAAATATTGGAAAAGGGAATGGTTATCAATGCATTTGTATTTGAATACATATGAATTACAAGACAAGGAGAGAAGATATTGACCAATGGGTAAGCAACAAGGAGAGGAGATGAATAGGTATGATCTTTGGTGCTCAATTGACAATATTTTAGTGTTTTGGAAAATGGAGGTTAGATTAGGGGACTGACACCATACCCCAAAGGAGTACCACATATGGAGTAATAAAATCAAAAATAAAGACACAGAACAAGACATGAAAGAGTGTGGCATTATGTGCAGTGTCCAATGTGGCAGTTTTATTGTGGGAGAAGGTCTAGAATCTAAACAAAAGGGGTTTTTGTTACCTGGTTTGACTTATCCCTTGGCATTGCAAAGAAAGCCAAGCTGTGTCCACGACAATAGCATGTTGTGAGCTGAAAAGGCCGCTTTTCCCACATGATGTGTACTTTGAATTGGCTCACACAAAGTGACTTGAATCCGCTTTTGCGTTCATATTTAACATATCTGAAAACACAGTGAAGCCAAAACATGTTTGTAAACATTGTTTTTTGAAAACTGTAGTGGTGCCATTTATCATACTCTGAAACAGAGTTCCGCAGGCTAAAATGGCAACTTTTGCCAAATATTGTGTCCTGTGAATTTCGTCACACAAAATGAATTGAGACAGCTGTTGTTACAGAGCAGGTCAGAGGCTCAAATGCAGGATGACAAAACACAATACTTTGAAAACAACAAAAATTTATTTAAAATTCTAGTATTTACATCAATACATAAGGGAATGGTAAAAGGTTGACAGGAGGTGACAATCACCAAAGAGTAGCAACTAGACAGACAATACCAGAGGGTGACAACTACTGACTGAAGGCTGGATAACAGGAAAACTGGAATAATACTGGAATATGCACAGTTCTTCACACAATCAGACAGACTAGCTCTTATAAGCAAGATTTACTAGATCTAGCGACTAACCGTGACTTGGTACAACTAAGCTAGGAAAGCTGAGCAGACTGAACAAACCTGCCCAGGGGATACACTGTGGAGGCGGAACAATTACAGAGAATACCCTGACTGATAGGTACACAGAATGATCAAAGCAAGGATCAATTACGAGAGGGAGGCTACTTAGCTGGCAACCAGGTAAGGAGAGGAGCCGAGGGATTGTGGAAGAAGCATGGTATGTGGCGTGGCAGACGGGGCGTCACAGTTGGGCTGGCTTTGGAAATCGGTGCAGGCCCGGTGTGAGAATAGCATGGTGAACCAAGGTAGGTGGCGATGGTATGAATCCTGGGGTACTGGCAGGCAGAGCGGGCAGCCAGGACTGGCAAGTGGATGAGCAGGGGTGGTCACGGACTGCACAGATGAAAATCACGGTTCAACTGATGAAGGCACAGTCAAGAAGAAGATGACTTTGACGTTTGCCTATTGTCGCAAAGTGGTCCTTGAGCCCCAGTAGGCAAGCAACATACTATCAAACTTTCTAGCTTCAAAGATGTTAAAGGCTTGGTAAATATCTGGCATTGGCAGTATTTAGGATATTAGCGGCATCTTGATGCTGATTTAATTGTTTTACAGTTGCTAACATTGTTTGGCATAAAATCCTTAATTTGTCCTGTCCGATATTTTCAGGTTGAGCAGGATTTAATTTTGATGTTTGGAGAGGACATATTTGGGAAGCTTCTGGAGAGGTGGCCAACAACATTCGAGAGAAGGATCATTCAACAATATAGAAAGCTTCCTTCTGTCAATGAGCTGGAAGAACTCCTGCTGGCAGTTGTAACTGAATTAGATGACAAGTTTGGTGTGCTGCTCAGTTGTAATACGTATATAGCTTTAGATTCATTCAATGTTTGATGTCTTAATTTGCTCTGTATTTTGGGCATACTTTGTAAAATATTGTCAGTGAAGATACAATGAATTTTGTTGAAGGTCCACATAATTCAAGTTTATCAATATCAGACTTGTGTTACAGGTTGGGACAGTCAGCCTTTCATCGATTGTATTGCTTCTACATCTGATTCCCATGCCCGGTCAGGGTCAGAAGAGACCAGGAAAGGTGTCAGCATCTCAAGCAGAGAAGCATCTTGTGGCCTTCAAGAAGGTTAGTTTTTTTCAATATTTACAATCACAGAATCAATTAAAGCTGCAAGGAGCATTGAGCAGGCCTTCGCATCCTGACGCACATCAACCAATTCCAGTAGGGTCTTTGCACTTCCAGCGCTAGGGCCCTAATTAGTAGTATTGCAATCTTGGATGTAATTGTTTCTCTGTTTGTGTGTGTGTGTGTGTGTGTGTGTGTGTGTGTGTGTGTGTGTGTGTGTGTGTGTGTGTGTGTGTGTCTAGGTGTGTGTGTGTGTGTGTTTATCTTCATCTTCTCAGATGGGAATGTTATGATCCCTGCTCCGACTCCTGCCCTTCATCCTCCTTCTCCCCTCTTTTTCTCTTTCTCCCTCCTATATATCTCTCTCACTCATCCTGTCTCTCTCTCTCTCTCCTGTGTGTCTCTGTCTCTACCTGTCCTTCTGGCACCCTCTGTTTGCATCTGTCTGCCTCTGCGTCTGTCTGCCTGTCTCTCTCATTCACCATCTTGCTCTCCCTGCTTCACTGCCTCCACTGCTGATTACTGGATGAATTTCAGCTGCAGCAATCAGCTCACTCAACTCACCTCTTTCCAATCACACCTCCAGCTATATAAGCTCAGTTAATTGACTCAATCCCTGCCGGCAGGGGCGGATCTAGAGAAAAATTGATAGGGTGGCAAAGGGGTGGCAGATACAATTTAAGGTTTGGCATATATGTATATATATATGTGTGTGTGTGTGTGTGTGTGTGTGTGTGTGTGTGTGTGTGTGTTTATATATGTGTATATATATATATATATATATATATATATATATATATATATATATATATATATATATATATATATATATATATATATATATATATATATATATATATATATATATATATATACATATATATTAGGGCTGGGACTTTAACGCATTAATTTCAATTAATTAATTCCAGCGCAAATAACGCGTTAAACATAATAACGCAATTAATTGCACCCTCCTCAGTTCCCTCATTTCTGGCACACCAGTAACGCTGATGAACACTCCAGCCCAGTAGGTGGCGGTAATGAACCTAAAGTCTGTTTGTAGCCGTGAAGAAGAAGCACAGGAAGTACTGAGTGAAGTCAGGCACTGGTTAACAGTGAAGAAAGACCAGATTGAGCTTGTTGGACAGAAATTTTCCTTTTAAAAATCTTCCCGATGGCAGCTTGGAAAAAGCCTGGTTGTGTGCAAATTATACAACAAATACTTTTCTGATCACTGTGTCACTTCAAGCCGACCGTATCACCTCAATGTAAAAGATGTTGCTGTTAGCTTAGCACCAGAGCTAACGTTAGCTACGAGTCATGCTAACGGTGTAGCCATCCCATAATAGACCACTTTTCTAGACAGTGCTTGAGTTTGCAGAAAGTCTAAAAATGTTGAATAAAATCGCTATAATTGCACTTAGATTTGTAGTAATCTGTGAATGTAGCAGACACATGAAAAATGCAGATAAATAGAAATGAAACATTTTTGTGGTTTAAGTTTTTACTCCGTCGAGGCTTTGCCTCCTTGGAGGAGGATAACCTAAACAACAAAAATATCTCTATTAATAACTTAATTATAAACTTTTTTGTTTATAAAAAAATTACATAAATAAAAATTGATATTCCTGTAAAAAGAACCATCAAAATTACACCATTTATCAGACCCAGAAAAGATGAAAACAGAATGAATCTCTGGATTTTCAACTTTCTGAAGCTCCTTGAACTACTTATGCTGATTTTATGTGCCATACAGTGGAAAAAACAACTAAATTCAGGCTTTAAGTCATTAAAATCACTTTTTTCTATATGTCCCATTTTCCTTTTTTCAAATAAATTTTAAATTATAAACACGTATATGTCTATTCATTGATTCAACTGTCAACCACAATTTTATTTGAATTGAAAAACTTCACTTATTGTGTCAAATATTGCTATTTGACAAAACTGCAATTAATTGCGATTAATTAATTACAATGCCTGTAATTAATTAGATAAGATTTTTTAATCGCGTCCCACCACAAATATATATATATATATATATATATATATATATATATATATATATATATATATATATATATATATATATATATATATATATATATATATATATACTCTGCCAAGGAGGCGGAGCCTTGGTAGAGTCATGTGATGATTGGCATTGGTTTGTCTGTCTGTCTGTTAGCAATATTACTCAAAAATGGAATGACGGATTTGGATGAAACCAACCAGCAGGCGTTATCAAATTGACGTAGTAGTAGTAATAGTAAATATCATTTGTATTTGTCAGCCAATCCTAAACATGAGTTGTTCTTATTAGCTGCATATCACAATATGTGATTTGATATGTCTAGCAGAAATGGGAAAACATTTAAACTGAAATAAAGTCAACCTTATACACAAGAAACCAAATACTAGATATGTTAAAAATGTTTCTTAAATTTTGCAACAAATTAGATTAAGACTAGACAATGTCTCTCTTATGCACTGTTTTGGGAAATCTGCATTTGTGTGATCTATGCTTATGTTCGGCCTGCCACAATGATTACATTATCAATTCATCTAGAACAGAGTCAGAGTCCAGATAATTTTATTTATTGTCTTCGATTTGTGGTTTTACTTTTGATGCTCTTTATTTGAGACATTTCTTACAATAATTCTATAAGTCCAATATTTGGAAATTCTTAAGAATTAAGGATCTACTTATCTTAAAATTAAAAGACTAACTACATCAGATAATAATTTGTACAAAAAGATAATTATTGGGACAGGTGTACCTCTTACTCAGATATATTATACTAAACCAATATTCACGGCATGTGGACCAGCTGGACCAGAGACAGTCTCTGATTTACCTTTCGCTGTCTGAGCTCTGCATGCCTTCATTTCTTTCTCTCTCTCTGAACTCTTCCTTCTCCATCTCCTCTCTGGGATGCTCTTCCTCCTCTCGTCTTTTAGGCTGGGAAAAGCTGGTGGTGGTTCCCTTCCTCTTCATTCTTTACTGTCTCCTATAAGAATCACACTGACTGAACTATGTTTTCTCCTTTGATAATTTTTATTATTAACTATGATACAATCTGATGTGTACAATTTAAACCTTTAAAGAGATACTTAACGTTTTTCAGCTGCAAACTAAATGATATGACTGTACTATGATGAAACACATCAATGTTGGTGTTATTATGACCTTGACACCAAAATTATAAAAACCAGCATTAAACAAGCAGGATGTAGTTTTCAAACAGTGCATGAAAACCTGCTGTGACTGGGGGTTTGGTTACACTTTAATGTCATGTAAAGTCTTAGTGGATGTATGATTTCTTTTGACTTACAGTCTGTTGTCAGAACCATAGGTTGTAATTATCACAAAAAAAAGAGAGAAAAACTTCCACAGACAATCCCCCACCATCCTTCTGTGGCTGTTCTCTAACATTAGCTACATAAGTAAAAATTAGCAAGGCCCAGGCTCACTGGAAACCGTGGCTCGTCTCGCAAGCAAACACTTTATGTGAATTTAGACACTATTAGCGTTTAATACATTGTGAACAGTTATATTACCATGTAGTCTAACCCAGTCTAACTAGTGTCTTACTGTCACGTTTTGCCGGCCACACCGAAGTCCAGCTGTCATCCACGTGAGTGAGGTCTAAGAGCAGCCCCCATGTTGTGTTTTTTTTAATAATAGAAAAGAAACATGTTGGACATTAGCCTGTGATGTTTGCTGATACACTGTGACAGTGTATGGCATGTATGTGGGTATGAAAAACTAAAGATAAAACCTTTCCTTACAGGATTTTCAAACTTATTTTGTGGCTGTTATTAGTTTTTTTTAAAAATTAAATAGTTGGCTTTATTATTATTATTATTATTATTATTATTATTATTATTATTATTATTATTATTATTATTATTATTATTATTATTATTATTATTATTATTATGAAAATCCCGTTTTAAAGAAAAATATTTTCAATCGTCTTCAAATGCTTTAAATGGTGGCTCGACCTTGCTATTATTTTGAAAGTTCAGCCGGATTAGTATATCCAGATCGCTATTACAGATGCAGCCCATTTGAGCCGACTCCAAATCCGCCCGAAGAGTTCCTTGGCGATCATCACACGATTAACTCGTTGGAAACATTAACTGTCAGGACCTGCCAAAATACCAACCATGTCCGCTGCTCTTTACCTCTGCCTTCTGTCTTGGTACCTCCGCAACAGCGTTGGTAAGTTTTTCAGGTAACGAAGTTAGCATGCTAACGTTCATCGGGTTGTATCTCAGACTGCTGTGAAGCTGTTCAGTCCATTGTATCCTCAGAAGCTACAAACTGTCACTACACCTAACAAAGAAGTAGGCCAAAAATATACTATTAGCTTCTCCTTTAGTGTAATGTAGGCTCATGGAAAGTATGAAGGAAAATACCGTAAGTCTTCGGTAAGTCGCTAGCGCACTAGTCATCTGTTACTTTCGATATCACACATTCATTGATATTAGCTAACGTTACAGTATTATAGGTATGACTACTACATTTGAATAAACAAAAAATGTCTCTTGTCTAAACATTTAGCCTAGGAGGTCTTTATAAGTTAATACAAGCTCATAATTCACTTCGTGGTTACGCTTGCTAATATTCGGGCTCAAATACAGTGTCTCATAACAACAGTCTTTCCGCATATCCCAGCTTGTTAGAAAGCTGTGGGTAGAGCGCAGGCTCATCCAGCCCCTGGAGCAGACAGAACAGTGGCAGCTTGGCGGTGCTAAAGGCTTAAACCCCCGACTTTCCGATCAGTGACACCATTTAGCCACCACTACTTCACCAAGAAAAGCAGTAATTGTACTTTGCAACATTCTGTTTGTACATTTAATCAGACAAGGTGGATCATGCTTGAAAACAGACTAGCTTAAAATTGCTTAATTTCGACAATAGGAGAGGTGGTAAAAGATTCGAGCTACATGCTTTTTTCAGGGCCGATGAAAACAGTGGCTGCACAATGGAAATGAACTGATGTTGCGGTATTTTGTTTATTTGTAGTATATACCTTGACAGTAAATGCACTATGGATGTAACTTACCGATTGTAAGATGCAATCTGTGGCCTGTCTGTAGCTGTCACCATGTTTACCACATTGCCTATTGTTAGACAGACTTGATGTAGCTAATCAAGGCCCCAAGCAGCGAACCCTTTTCTCATCCCAATTGCAGTCCATCTAAGAAGAATACTGTTTGCAGTGGGTGACTTTTCATTTTAAAGCCTTGATTAGGAAGTGGACAGGGAGACTTACGTAGGACTCTGTTGTCCGACCAGATCACAAGTCTGTGGTAGCTAAATAATATTTACTGTAATAGTTCTGTTTCAGCTTGTGCCTTGTTTTTTTTTTTCCCATTAGTTTCACAAAGGCAGCTGGAATTCTCAGCTGGAGAAAAGGTGTGTAGTGGTATTGCCTATAGATTGTCAAGCGACTGGGTAATGCTTTTAAAACTCTCTGGGGTAATTGGCAATTAGTAATATGTGCTTTGTAAGGTGAAAAGTTATCACATATTCTCTCTGCTGTTTGGAATCTTTCTCATATGGTGCAACACTGGTAATAGCTTCAGTAATAGTTTTTTGTTTTGTACAACATTCAGATCTGGCATTGCTCTCATCGTACAGAGCTTTTGTTGTGCTGATTCACATGGTCAAACAAATGTATTGCTTTGTGTAGTGGCAACAATTGCAAAACGCTGCCGACAGAGTACCTTTTTTTGTAACTTTCCTGCTTCTCACTCAATTTGCTGTGCACATCTGAAGCCTGCAAAATAGTTGGAAAAGAATGAAATATCGCATTCTACTATTAGATTTTGCCAACTTGAAGGGATTTTATCTACATAGGCTGCTTTCTGTGAGTGGACTTTCATACAAGCAGTCTGCATTTTAAACGGCAGTACTGCAGTGGATGATGTTCACTTATTGTCATCCATCCATTATCTATATGCTTTATCCTCTAGGGTCAGGGGGTGCTAGAGCCTATCCCAGCTGACTCAGGGTGAAGGCAGGGGATACCCTGGACACGTCACCAGTCCATTGCGCATAGGGACAGACTACCAAGCACACTCACATTCACACCTACAGACAATTTAGAATCACCAATTAACCTCAACATGTCTTTGGACTGTGGGAGGAAGCCATAGAACCCAGTGGGAACCCATGCTGCACAGTAGAACATGCAAACTCCACACAGACAGATCCCAGGCCCAGGCCCAGGCCAGGACGTGAATCTGGGATCTTCTAGCTGTGGGGGCCAGTGTGCAGCAAAATTGTGGTCGCTGTTAGAAGTATTTAGACTTTTTAGCCCTAGCACTGCGTTAGCGAACGGGATTGAGTGTATTAAGCTCCTTTTTCTGTTTTACTGACTCATGAAAAGTCTCCCTGACTGCACCTGCACTCTGATCATCAGGTATGTCTGAGTTGGAATTCTCACACATCAGGTAGGGAGAAACTGACTGAGCCAATAAAGAACAAAAAGTACTACTTTCAACCACAGTAAGTGACAGTAGCTGCTCGTGATAGAATAGAATAGAATAGAAATACTTTATCAATCCCCAAGGGGAAATTTGTTGTTTATAGTTGGAGTGTATCCAGTTCATCCTGATGATCATCACACACTCGTACAAATGCGACCATGACAAATTTTAACTTGCCTACTCTTCAAAAAAGCTTGCATGTTAGACCATTTCACTCACAGTCTGGAACCCTGTTGCCACCAGCAAATATATTTTTGCATCAGTGTACCAAATATCCTGTTCAGTACATATCTTTGTTCTCATTCTTAAATATCCAAATTTCCACACTCCTTATCAACAGTACTTGCAGATGTAATGTGTTCACATTTAAAACCAAGTATGGACAAATATTAGTTATTTAAAAATATTCTAAGGAGAAATAGGATGCAGGACTCAAAAGAAATTTAATTGGTTGGTCTCTGATCTTAAGTCCTACAACTCAGGGTATCTGTCAAATTTTACTTCATGTCATAGGATGCATTTTGTCTTTCCTTTAGTTTACAACAAACTGTTCTGGACTGCTCATAATTTAGTGATTACTTTGTTTCTGTTCTTGTGGGGCCAATAGAGCACTGTGGACTGAGATCTTTCATATGTTTACTAACATGTCTTTCCCCTGTTCTAAACTCACAAGTTGCATTGGATTGCTTGAGTTTATGAAGTTCTTGCAACACAGACAATGACATTTTACCTAGCATGCAGATGTCTTAGCCTCTGAACAGCCAACAGTGATTTGGTTTTGCTTTTGATTTGTTCCTCTTTTTGTTTCTCGTTCTAGAGCAGTCAAAGACAAAATTAACACACTTGCTCTCTACTTTGGTCACCTTTTCATTTTCCTTATCGAATAATTATTAATAATAATAATAATAATGATAATAATAACGTTCATATAGTCTGTGTTTATCTGTTTATTTTGGTTATTGAGTGCATCTACTAGATGCATACTTTTAGAAACAGCAGGTTTGTTTTTTTTTCCTCAGGCTGCAGGAAGTTACTGTCTTACTTGTGGTGCTGTCTGGTTTTGTTGTTGTCGTTCCTCTTTCACACTGACACAAATGTAATCCTTGCATGTTGTGCACTTCTAACCAAACAAACCTGTTAACAAATGGGTCTGATGACATGCTACATTTTTGATAGTTGTTTTTAAAAATACTTTCTGTAATTTAGTAGTTTATAGCCCGATCTATGTGCAGAGCCAAATGACCACTGACTATATCTTACTAATTTTTTTATTTACCTTTATTTAACCAGGAAGTCCCATTGAGATTAGAAATCTCTTTTACCAGAGAGATCTGGCCATGGTAGCAGCCATACAAAATGTAAAAGTTATGTAAAACAGATACATGATACACAAATAAACAATAAAACAGATTGACAACTGTTCAGTATGTGCTGTATACGTGTTACTGATATAACAGAAATAGGAACAACCCTGCAAAATATCACTTAAATGTCAAAAGATTCTATATTATGTCAACTCAATAACTTCATTACTTTATGTCTACATTAACTCGAACTATTTAGATTACTATATTTAAAAATACTGGCTCCAAAATAGCAACTCAAGTCAATACACCTTTCAATACTTGGATTCAAATCTTTTATTCTTACAATATTTATGTCCTTACATTGCATACCTTTATTTTTGATGACATAGTCCTTGTCAACATGTAGTTGTTGATTTGCACCACAAATGCAGTGTTACACAAAGTTTTAGAGAGATGTGTCATTTTTCAGAGACTCGTTTTAGCTGCTATTTGCTTGAGGAGTTATGTTGCTTCACTTTCTCTTTAAAATACCTCAAATGTGTTCAGTTGGATTTAAGTCTGTCCAGATTATAGTTTTCACTTTGTTCTTCTTTAGTCAGCCAGTGTTTTCGTATATCCAAAGGCATTCGTGGTGCCATCTGTAAATACCATCTCCCCAACACATTTTGCACTCAGGCAGCCCCATATCACCACAATCCCACCTCTCCTTGTCAGTACTTTACTTTAGTTTTTTTTTTTTTTAAATTCTTAGACATCATCCATAGAAGTGAATGATATGCGATCCTCTTAACACTGTCTGAGCTGTTTCAGAAACTCTGATATTCAATGATAGCCCTGTGCCAAATCTAAAGCACATGATCATTTGTTTTTCAGAGACAGATGGTGCATGTAGTGCACTCTCAGTGGCATCACTTCAGAATGACGACCACTGCAACTCTGTTTAGTGGTACTATGGCTTGTAGCATACCTCCCGATCATTGCTGCAACTTTCTCCAGTGACTTTTAGTCAGCTACTGATATTCTTATATCGTTTTCCATCTTGTGAAATCTCACAATCAGATTTTTCAATTCATCTGACAATTCTTATACATGTGGAGCCATGATGCAGTTGTAAAGGGTTGATGTTGTAGCAAATGTTGTCGTGCTCGCAGGTCAGTTTATAATATTCATGCGGTTAGGCTGATTGGGGATTACATGTGAAGTTAGTTTAGTTTTTATTTTGAAGCATGTATTGTCGATATAGTCTTTAAAAGTGTTCATGAGAGGAAATACTCTATTCATCAACTTGAAATTGAAATAATGCCGTTATTGACAGGTGAAACAATATTGAAACACATGACTTATAAGAGATATGGCATAGGTGTGTACTCACTCCTGTTGTGTACTGCATCTGTCATTTATCTGTGCCCTAGAGCTACAATGTTGTCCAAAAACTGTTATGAATTCATCAGTGAACCACACTGGATGATATGTTCTTCATTATATTACATTACATTACATTACATTATATTATATTATATTATATTATATTATATTATATTATATTATATTATATTATATTATATTATATTATATTATATTATATTATATTATATTATTTAGGCCACATACATTGTCCTGAGGCCAGAAATACTCACTACAGTGGCAAATTTTTGTCAGTCCAACACTGAAAATAGTCACCAAGTGCACTCATTACTTCTGTTTCAATGATTTATAAAGTAGCCAGATTTTCTGATTATATCATTGCTTGTTACAATTCATTTTTTATTGTTGTGACATCTGCAGCAGTTGGCATAGGCTATGTCATTATGTGGGTTTTCTCTTTTGTTCTTTCAGGTGAAGCAGAGCTGGCCCCACCATGGGATGTGACCATGAGCACCATGAACACCCATTACATACTGAGCTGGGACTGGGATCAGAGTGCTGCAGGCTCTCACAATGTCACCTTCACCACACAATATGTTGCGTAAGTCTCACTCATTCACAAATACATAATAATGAGAGAAACTAGCAATACTGGGATTTAAGTAGCAAGTTGGTTTGTGACAAGGTAAAGTGAATTTGTGATTAAGTGATTTACCTCCAAAGCTCCAGTTAATTCATTTACCTCTAATGTTATTCCTAGGTAAACAGGGTGTTTATTGTCATTAGTTCACCACCTTTCTCTAATGTGAAATGTGTTTTCACATACATTAACAAGCTTTGCTTGGAATCCCGCAAAATTTGGTACAAACATTTGTTTCCTACAGGAGGAGCTGTAATCATTCCCCCCCCATGACTGCTAATTACCTCAGCTTCTATTCATGTTATCATCAGCTTTTCTTTACTTTGAGCATCACATCCTCACAGACTCAATTGCATAGCTGTAAACTGTCAGTTTTGTTTTACTTCAGTCATGTTTGTTAAACTGAGTCCTGCACTATATGTAAGAAGTAAAGCATCTCCTGTCGTCTGGTGACATCAGTTAATGCATTGAGAGTTTCAGCATTTCCCCCACAGGAGTGTGATGCATTTTTTGGGTAATCCAAACCAAATACAGGAAACAACCTAAGCAGCACAAAGGAGACAGAAACTGAGTTACAGTCAGTAGTTCCTCATACTTGAAAAGCTGAGCATAACAAAAAAGATGTTTGTAAGAGTGCTGTGTATCGTTATTTAACAGAAACATTGGGGCTGAAAGCTTCTAAGAGGCAACGTACCCCATGACTCACCAAACTGCAAAAGGAAAGAGACTGGCTTTTACAAAGAAGTACATAACTCTGACTTCAAAAGACTGGGAGAACTGAATTTTCTCGGATGAATGTCCTCTTTACTTATTTCCGACACCCAACAGCCAAAACAACCATATCTATACAGGTGATAGTGAAAAAGTACCGTCTTATGAGCAAGTGAAATTCATTGCACATAGTATGGTTTGGGGGGGCTATGTCCGCGTGCATTTTGGTCAAGCTAGAAATTTAGATACTGGACCTGGCAGTTTGACCAGACACACAACCAAACAGTACCTTATTGACCCAGTGCAACTCATTTTGGTGACAATCAAACATGTTGTCCAGTGGGGAGAACAAACTTTTGGGACATGGTGTAGAAGAGGTAAAAACAGTGAACCGCATGGGAAACCGCTTGCCTGTTACAGCAACCTAGCTTAAAGTAGACTGGCTTGGACTAGCTGGTTAACATCAGCTGAACCTTGAAAGAAAATTGCTTTGAAATAGCACCCTTAGTGACAGCCTGTATGGTTCCTTTGAAAATCAGATCATGTGCCAAATTAAGATCATCCACAATACAAGGTTTGTCAGATCACGACTGCCTATGGAGGAGGAAGTGGAGCGTATTCGTTCCCCATACAGTTTAACTTTTGCAGTCACACATGTTCTGGGACTCTCCAGATTTGTCAAACTAGAGGAGAAACATTTTTCGAACCAAATTTCTGTGGGAAGCACGCCTCATTTTAAGTGGTCATGTGACATGTTACAGCTTACGCCATGTGTTGATTTCATGACTTCATTGTTTGTTTTTTGATAAACAGTTCCTGTTACAATTTACAACTGTTGACAACGAACATCAAAATACCTTTTTAAGTTGTTTTTTTTTGTCTCAATGATTTTGATTACATTTTCAAACACTTTAAAATCAAGATGTCATGGAAAATGAATTTACCTGGACATTTTACCCACCATCTCCATTCTAATCCTAGGAGCCTCAATGAAAAGTGCCTGGACTTCTCTTTTAGTTCTTGAAGACACTTCACCTCTCATCCAAAACGGTGAAATGTGAACATCTGAAAGAGAAGTCCAGTGGCAGTGGTATTGCTACTGACTACCAAATTTCTGGTTTTAAGACATCCCTGCTGAGAATACTGAATTTCTAAATATGATAGCTCGGCAATGAAAGTGTAATAAAATTTTCACGAATCCAGGTTGAGAGCATTTTTTCCCAAGAAGAAAGTTGTTATAACAGTCCTTACTTCTTTAAATTTAAAGATGTCTGCTTCAGTATGATTCAAGTTACCATGATTAATGGTCTTGCATTTTCTTTTATCATCTTCCCAGGAAGTACAAGCTGAAGTCCAAGAAGAAGAGTTTGAACTGGTCTACGTCATGCGAGGAGACGTCAGAGAGGTCATGTGATCTTACAGCATGCAACCTGCACTACCTCGGCATTTACATGCTTCGTGTACGAGCCAACGTGAACGGGCATCACTCCACCTGGGTGCAGAAGGAATTCTGTCCTGATAAAGATGGTAAGAGGGAGGGATGAGATGAAGACAGCTGAAAGAGTTTGTATTAATCTGTTAGCAGATATTTGAAGTTTACAGGAACAACATTGTATACATACACTATGGGTGTGTGGACGCCTGCCATATTGTGCACATTTAGGTGTTGTGACAAGTACGCACATGAAGAAGAGTTTAATCGGTGATGGCACCAGATTCATTCCCTTTGCCTTCATTCACATGAAAGATAATCAAAAGCGTGCAAAGATGTATTGTCATTTTAAAAGACAGTAACTGTGATTTGCAAACTGTCTGCAGCACTCGTGACTTTGGATTTCACCCTCTCACTCCCCTTTGTATGCTGGCTTTGTGGTTCCTCAAGTGAGGATCAGTCTTTGAATTTTTTTGTAGGGTTGAACAATTATTTCAAATTGAAATTGCAATTTTAAAACATTACAATTAGATAAAGGCTGAAACTTAGCCTACTATAACTTGTATGATTCTCTGACATCATTATTCCTATTTGTATTGTACATATTCCATTGTTTCAGTTGCCAGAGCAAGTTAGATATTGTGAATAGATGTAGTATGTTGCCAGACACTGAAATGTCTCTTTTCATAGTATTTGTACGATTAATTGTTGCAGCCAAACCTGCACTCGTAATGAAAGAAGCAGATCATATCAAATCCGACTGGAAAAAAAACAAGAACACGCAATACAACACTGATGTTCTCGTCAATAATCAAGGATGCATATTTCTTAACATAAATACACTTACAGCTTTCAGATGACTGTAGAGATTTAATGAACTGAGAAGCTTTATCACATTATGGAGCAGAGACTAGAAGAACAAGCAAAATATATTATTTGTAAGTCAATGAAAACTGCTTCGTTGGCTTTCCAGCTATAATCACATTAAAGGCTTTCATCTCAAATGAAATTGAAATTATTTACATTTCAAGCATTGTTTCATTATTCCAAAAAAACAATTCTCTTTGAAGAGGTAATTTCCTGTAAAATATCACATCACTTTGCAATGCTTTATTTGAATGGAACTTTAATTGCGTGTAATATTAGAAAATATTTTAAAAAGCAAGTTCCATAATCTAACCATTTTGAAAAGCTCCTGGGGAAGATGCATATAATAGGTAAGGTCAGAGTTTGGGTCCCAATCCAAACTTTTTAAGCACACCCAAACAAGCAGGCCACTCCATTCAGTCGAATGGCTGCTCAGCACCCTCTCTGATGGCAATCTCAGAACTGTCAGCGTACATTGTAGTTATATTGAAAAAAGACTGTTGGTTCTTTGATCTAAATAGCTGAATTAATATTATTATCTTTCCTATTCAGGATCAGCAACATACTGTTGTTTTCAATATCAATGAATGTCAGTTGTTTTATTGAGTATTTGTTTTGTCTCTGAAATGCCAATAAAATCACAACTCCTCAATCCCTAACTAATGTCTTACGATGTCTTGTTATGTCTGACCAAACAACCATATCCCAAAGATGGCTAACTATTAATTAAGTTGACATGATTAATCTTTCTTTTTTACGTTATGGTCTTGATTATTTGATTTGATGCTGTCAATCTTCATTTGTGTAGTTACGTGTGTAATAACTGCCATGCTTTTATATAAATATATTTTTTAATATTAAGAACTTGGTTTGTAACTGATGTTTTGGAGAAAGTTAAAGATCATAAACTTCATGTCAGCACTAACACAACCCCTAATCTAGCCATTCCTGGATGTTGTATCTCGTCTCTCTCTCTCCTGCTAGCTGCTGTGGGACCTCCAACCAAAGTTAACCTTGTTCCTGCTGGAAGTGACCTGGACGTTTTCATCTCTGACCCTCTGACTAGCACCAACAGCTCAATGAAGGAGCATCTTCCCAATCTGTACTACCATATTCTTTACTGGGAACGCTCTGTAGACAGACAGGTAGGAAACTCTTCCTTATGACTATCATTAGGCCCATGTTTCCAATATGACCCAAAGTAACTTTTATACTGCATGCAGAATCTAAGTTCAAGTTTTCTCTGACTGTCTTTGTACAACTGTTTATGTACAGCAGCTCTTTGTAGCATAAATACCCATGCTGCTGTTAGTATTTTGCTCTCCATTTTCCCCTCACTCCATAAAGATACCTGGTGAAGCCCAGACACTGCATTAGCCACTTGAGTACCTCACTGAGACACATCAGCCCTTTTTTTTTATAAAAGAAGTAGGGCTGTCAGAAAACTGGTTTGAGGCAGGAGAGGATAGCGAATATAGTATGTCTTGAAATACCCCAGGGCTGATGTAAAAGTGAACAAATGTGAAATGATTTGTATGAGCACCCAAACAACTTTAAAATTGCACACACTGCAGAGAGATTAATCAGGCACCTCTATAGTACCTGTCATTCAGGTTAGTGTAATTCAAGGTGCTTGACAGATGACTGAGAAGCTAACAATAACGCATCTCATATGTAAAGAGTGACTATTGAAAATTAAGTCATACAAGACACAAATAAAATGAGTCATTGTTAAAAATAAATACAAATAAATCAGATAAAAAGAAGTGACAAAAAACCAAGGATGTAAGGGGGTTTATTCATGGTCCTGAACTTACATTGGTCTGCTAAACAGATTATATTTTGGTCTGCTTAGGGCAGGCAACATATTCTTTACCTATACTGATGTAGTGATTTGAAGAATATGTGAATTATCACGATATAAGACCAATATAAACAAAACTCAAATGCTTATGTAACCATCCTCAGTCACACTCTGTCACTGGCTGATTAAAAACCCCTCGACTTTGTATTGTGTTTATTTATATAGAAGTTGGAAGGTCAAAATGTAGTTTCAAACTTTATTGACTTTTGATGTTTGGTACATAAGTGAAGTAGTTTCGCAAAAGTTTAAGTTGCCTCTTCTTTCAGACCTCAACAACACAGCGGGTAAGCAGCAGTGCCAATGTGGTGACTTTGCCAAACCTGAAACCCTGGACTTGGTACTGTGTGAGCGTGCAGACACGCTGTGACTTCTACAACAAGAGCAGCAGCTTCACCTCACCGCATTGCATGCAGACTGAAGGTAACACAATTTATACCATGCTTACATTTGACTGGAAGGGATTCAGAAATCTACCTGTTATTGCTCTCTTGGAAAATTTACGATATTTAGGAAAAATTCCACTCTGACAACTTTATAAAATTTACATTACAAAATATTTAGAAAGGGTTTTGACTGTCTAGAGAAATACATTAGTTTATTGTAAATGTCTATCCATTCATGTATTTTCTATACACCACTTTATCCTTTGTAGGGTTGCTAGGGGGCTCAAGTCTATCCCAGCGGACTTAAGATGAAGGCAGGGTACACCCTGGACAGGTCACCAGTCTATCACAGTGCCACACAGAGAGACAGACAACCAAACACACTCACATACACACCTATGGACAATTTAGAATTTACCTCACTATGTCTTTGGACTGTGGGAGGAAACTGGATCACCCAAAGTTTTTTGTTTAAAAATGCCATTTTAAAATGAAAACACGTTAGTGTGGACATAGCCTTATTTCAGTTACCTATTTGTTACTTTATTTA
This sequence comes from Amphiprion clarkii, assembly GCA_027123335.1. Taxonomy (NCBI): domain Eukaryota; kingdom Metazoa; phylum Chordata; class Actinopteri; family Pomacentridae; genus Amphiprion; species Amphiprion clarkii. Next base: position 10,979,392 of record CM049576.1, read on the forward strand.
ACATCCCTGTTGTGCTTAATAAAAACCAGTGTAACATGCTTGAGGATGGCACAGGTTATATTTAGTACTTGTTCCAGTAAATTCTTTGTATTGCCTCTCTTACTGACAGATTTTGTTGCATATTTAGACAAGGAGCATTCTTGTCATTAAGCTGAGTAAAAGGTCAAGTCTGATTCATTCTCTCAGCTGTGAACTCTCTACTGTTTGAGGAGAGACTAAAATCAACCCTCAGATCTTGGCTCTACGTAGCAACCCTTGTCCACAGCATGCTCTTATCAGATGAGGTTAGCACCTTAATAGCCGTCATAGAAACAGTAATAGAGTGTGATATACAGCTATTTGAACTCAAACATCATCATGTTTATGGGTGTATTTGTAAGTTTGGAATGTCCAAAGTGCTGTAATTCACCTCTATTTGCATGCGATCCAAATCAAAATGCCACTTTTTACACCATCAAAAGCCGAAAAAGCACCACATTTTATGGACTCTTATTAAGACCAGCTTTTTTTGCTGCCAAAAGCTGAAAAGGCACCACTTAACAGTACAATTAACAATCATTCTATATAAAATAAAGCCATAGATTCAGCTGTCTATTGTACAAATACCCAACCAATGTAGCTATATTTAGACAACAGTGATTAAAAGAGCTTTTTACATAGGACAATGAGGGCACGCACAGTGATTATTTCTCTGGAAAATTGATATTTACCGCTACTCTTCTGAATCTGGTACAGTTGTACAGCTTACAAAGACAACAGATCTACACCTTAACAGCCGGTATTGCTGCATAGCTTTTGGGCTGGCTTTGCACTTCTCTAATTGATTACAGAACGCACAAGCTGATTAATCATGCGAAAAAGATGGAAGGACTCATTGCCCAATTAGAAACACTGTAAAAAACCGACATAAGGAAAGAGTCTTAATTCTGTCCTAATACAAGTGCATCTCATGAAATTAGAATATGGCGGAAAATATTGAATATTTTTCATCAGACGTTGCTCTAAGTGAAAATTGTATATATTCTAGACTCATTACATGTATACTGAAATACACTGATCAGGCAAAACATTATGATCACCTGCCTAATATTGTGTCGGTCCCCCTTTTGCTGCCAAAACAGCCCTGACCCGTCGACGTGTGGACTCCACTAGACCCATGAAAGTGTGCTATGGCACCAAGATGGCAGCAGCAGATCTTTTAAGTCCTGTAAGTTGCGATATGGGGCCTCCATGGATTGGACTTGTTTGTCCAGCACATCCTACAGATGCTCGATTGGATTGAGATTTGGGTAATTTGGAGGCCAAGACAACACTTCAAACTCGTTGTTGTTCTCCTCAAACCATTCCTTAACCATTTTTGCTTTGTGGCACAGCACATTATCTTGCTGAACGAGGCCACAGCCATCAGGCAATACTGTTTGCGTGAAAGGGTGTACATGGTCTGCAACAATGCTTAGGTAGGTGGTACGTGTCAAAGTAACATCCACATGGATGGCAGACCCCAAGGTTTCCCAGTAGAACATTTCCCAAAGCATCACACTGCCACCGCCGGCTTGCCCTCTTCCCATAGTGCGTCCTGGTGCCATGTGTTCCCCAGGTAAGCGCACGTGCGCCCAGCCATCCACGTGATGTGAAAGATAATGTGAATCATCAGACCAGGACCATGGACCATCTTCTTCCATTGCTCCATAGTTCAGTTCTGATGCTCACATGTCCATTGTTGGCACTTTCGGTGGTGCACAGGGGTCATTATGGACACCCTGACTGGTCTATGGCTGTATGAGCTGCAAGCTATGATTAAAGTGAAAACAAATAAATTCTGAAAATAAAAGTTCATGTGTACTGTGCCTAGAATATATATTTTTGACTTTGAGAAACATTTGATGAAAAATATTGAACACACCAAATTCTAATTATTTGAGATACATTTGTAAGAGCACTATAAAAAGCAGCATTTTTTTTCAGCTTCTGACAACGTCAAAAGCCATGTTTTGATTTTAATTGCATGCAAAGTAAGAGGCAAATTATGGGCATTTCAGCTTTCCATACATCTATGGAGACAAAATTGGACCTTACAAAATCAGTTTTCTCTGGCTTGTTAGACTCCAAGTAGGAACCTTGCAAGGCAGTGTGGACTACTGTTGATCCTAGGTTCAGCACCAGGATAGGATATTACTGAAGTGTGACAACTGTGCACTGGCTCTCTCATCTTATTAGCAGTGATTTGTTCCAACAGCAGTTAGTTAAGTTTAATTCTGGTTATATTGCCCTTTGTAATGATTGCTGTGGACTAAAGTGGCTGACATGAGAAGTGTATGAATCATCTGGTTGCATTAGCATTTGAAATGGCAAATTTTAATACAAGTTTTAAAAATCCTGATGGAATTTTTGCAATTTGATGTGAGTTAAGTACAACATGGAGTTAATATAGGTGTCTTCAGGCTTCAGGTATGAGATAGCATGAACCTCCATGCATGACCTATAGTGCACAGACAGGAGTCCATGTTGCAAATACATCTTTTGCATAAACTATGTAATTTTAATGTCCTGTTCGTGACTGAGCAAAGCTAACAGGTTTGCTAGCTGACCATTAGCAAGCTTGTTAACTCTTCTTGCCTGAAACCTTATGTTTCTGCTGACTCTGGGTTTAATATCTAAGGTATCTATATCTTTGGTTTTCCAAAACAATAAATCTTAGACCCAAAGTCAAACAGTTCTGATTTCTTTCAACAAGGGTTGCCACCTTTCAGAAATGAAAATTAAGGACGCCCACCACAGCTCCTGAGGGCCACAGTTCAATGTAAAGATATTCACAGATTCAGACTTAGCATCAATAACTCATTAGATATACTTTGCCAAAATATAAACGATGCCTCTTTCCCATCGTTGTAAGGTAGACAATATACTACAAGCCCAGTTTTATCAAAAGTAGCTGTCTTTCACGTTGCAGAAATTAATGAGCAACCAGTGTGCAATACTGGATTCTGCAAAAACATAAACAACTGAATGCAGAATACTGCACAAAGAATTTCTCTTTTTTTTTAATCTAAATCTTATCTTAACACAATTAATGTATTGACTTATTTATGTGTGTGTGCATATTTTTATTGATTTATTTATTTAGTACTGTTAACATAGAGTTCTGAGTGAGTCTTTCTTTAGATGGGCAAAGTACATTTATTGATTACATATAGGTTATTAAATAAATGTTTATTAAAGACTATAAAAGCATTAAAAAATAATAAACACCCTAGGCATTTATTGAGTCACTAAAATGCTGTTGAGTCTATGACTACATCGACATGATTATAAGCATCCTCCACCAAATACTGATGTCCCTTACCATATCTACTTCAGGAGATGATTGGGGGATGAAAACCTGTGACGTGCTGGTTGGGTTCTCTCTGTTCTCATGTTTCTTACATGTTGGTCTCCTGATGCTGCCTTACTTCAGCCAGTCCATGAGCAACAGAAAACACAGTTTGCCTTGTACCCATTGCCAGGGGTTCGAGTCTTCCCACTCCTGTCTGTGCATTTGCAAACGTTTTTGCTACTTAGGATGTAGTGGAGTTTAGGGTGTAGACATTTTTAAACACATGGGTGCAGCAGCATCTGTAACCTGGCAACCCGCGACAGGACCGGGCAGGACCGGGCACGCAGAGGTCTATCCGCTGGACCTCGCATCGGGTCCTCACTACATAGGTCCTACGAAGTTGAAATTGGCTGCCCTAAAGATTTCCTGTGTTTTAGTTTGTCCATTACATAGTTTTGATGAGCGTGTGACAGATGTGTATGGGACATTTATGAAAATACGGAACAATTTGCGTCCCATATTGATTCAATATGGGACGCAGCAATTAATTGTCAAATAAAGGATGATTCCGCATTTTAAGGAATGGGTGGCAACCCTGCTTTCAACTTACTTGGTTCTCGTGTTCACAAAAATCACTAGGTTGAGTAAGGAGACTGGCAGTAGCACTCAACAGTAGAGCAAAGAAACCACACAAGAAACAATTGAATATACAGAGAATACTGTGTATACTTTTTTTTGTTTTACCATTTTGCTTGCGTTATCAGTCCTTTTAATAGTCTTTATTTCAAGCATCCTCATGTTGTAGTCAGCAGTTAGAAATAGTCTTTTAGTCAGTTTTAATTTTTTGGACCCAACAAAAAACTAGTCTGAGATCTCAGAGAAAAGTAGAAAAAATTGTAATCCTCTCTTTTAACTTGGTTCCTGCTGTTTCCTTAAGCAGACTGATTCCCTTCACATTTTGTCTTCTAAACATTAATTCACTTTTCAGTTTCTCTTCTCGATATATGAAATCACTTTTTTATAGTTCAATCCTGACAGAGCTAGTATCCCACCCGCTACCTGACTGAGCTACGTGCTCTCCCACAACTGTATGGGAAGGGGAACAAAAACTTCTGCTACAGGCATTTAGCATAACCTGCTCGAGGTGCGTTCAGGGAACCTCCGTAAAATTATGTGCATGTAAAGCAGCACATTGGGGATGCATTTAAGAAACCTCTGTAATTTGGGGTGTCACAGAACACCCTGGGTTACACTTGCTTGCTTGGAGAGATTTTCTATGAAGTAAAAGTAGTAAAATTATTTGCATGTAACTTGCAAGATATACAAATGTTTCTCAGGTTTTGTGCAGTGTAAAAAAAATTTAGATTTGCAACTTTGTATGTATAAATTCACACTATCACACAGATTTGGTATTACAGATACATACCATAAGTTAAGCATTTGTGGATCTTTATGGAAAGCCATTGGAGCATTAATTACGTATCCTAAATATCAGATGTCTGTTTCCTCCAGTAGTTGGTTCTTTGTCAGCACTTGTTGGACAGTTGATTGAACTACTTCAAGATTTTGTTTTTCTAGGTAAGCAAAAACTCTTACTGGCCACTTTTTAATCACTTCAGTCACTTTTTAGGCCCTGGTGACAATTGAAATTGCAGTTTTGACTGTCTTCCCATTCATTTCCATCTTGGTAGACCAAATTAACTGCCTGGGGCATTAGCAACCTGGTCGGAGAGTGGTGAGACTTGCCTGTAAAGACTTTGGACGTTTCTCAATGTCAAGAAGGTGGAGGGAGTGTAGACCTGAATGAGCCTGTACCAGGAGTTTTCTGAATGTTCAGACAGGAATAGTCTGATCTTCCTGATGTTGTACAGGGCGAATCGACACCACCGAGCAACAGAGGCTACATGAGCCTTGTTCAGCTCTAAACTTTTTTTTTTTATCCCTAAATGATCAGACAGTGGGTCCTGCAATCTACTACTGACAGACAGTCAACCAACCCTTTAAAACCCTTCATTCTTGTCTCCGTGTTTGGATATAACTGGTCAAGTGCACATAAACAGTAGCAGATAGACCATGAAACTGTACTAAAATATTATCCAATTTATGTGCATATTTTCTCTCTCTGTATGTTTGTGTACACTGTAACAGGTGCTACTCCATGGTGGCAGATCTTTGTGTACTTCCTGGGCTCTCTTGTTATCTGCTTTCTCGTCATGCTGCTCTCACTCTATGGCTCTTTTTGGTGCTGCAAGACCTTCAAGACAACATTGTACCCTCCCAACCAGCTGCCCACACACTTTAAAGAGGTATGCTGTCAAGCTTGCAACAGTATTGTGTAATCGTAGTTTTGACTATGTGCTGGAAGAAGTCAAATATAGTTTATGTTTTTTAGTAACTTGGACTTATTAATGTAGTTTTGGCTAATATAATTAACAATTAATGAAAGAGCTCATAGTAGTTGAATACTCACAGGACTGTTTACAGTTTACTTGCATATTCAGTTCCACCTGAGCATGTCTTTCCTCCCTTCAGTACCTGTGTGACTCTCCGTCTTCTGACATTCCACACCTCCTCACACCGGAGTCAGAATCAGAACTGCTGTGCGATAACGTGACTGTCTGCCCAGAGTCAGCTGTCCTGGAAATCCATAACCCTCCACCTGAAGACTTTCCGATACCATCAGGCTTGGAGCCAGAGAGCAGGTCACTTTTAATCTCTAACCCCTTTCAGACATGCACTCTTTTCTGTTAATCTGAGGCCTCTGAATGTTTCAACTTCATGTCTAAGTGAGAATCCTGCTCACTTTTCTGTAAAAACAATGGCAGTCTTACGAAGTTGAACCTAGTAGCAATCATGTATCTCTTTCACCACACACAAGTCTGAACTGCACCATCTCAATAATGGAAACTTTATCCACATTTCAGGTCCAATATTGGTCCAAAAACATCACAGAGTGTTAAAGATACAGTTTGCTGCCAAAACCAAACACTTTTGTCTTTTCTTCTGCTCTACGATTCTATTACAAACTAAAATGCAAACTGAAAAGAAAACTTTGCTGTGATCAAGAGAGTGTGTAAAAGATCAAATTAATACTGAATGTAATAGAGGTTTTGACAAAACATTAACAGGAGCCGTTTGTTGTTTCAACTACTTGTCTGAGTCTTTCCTCTGAGTTTATTCAATACCTGCAACATCAAACAGCAGCAGGATCCATGTGAGTATCGCCAAAGAAAGAGTGCTGCATACATTTATCCCCATGAAACAACAGCAGTTACTTCATTACGTATTTGTAATTTATATCGGTTGTTCCACCTCAGTTCACCAAATTTTAACAAAAGTTCACACCTGACCATCTTCAATTTTACAGATTTTTTAAAGCGGGATTATATGTTCTTGGTTTATAGCTGAACGCAATAGTCTCAGTCTTGTTTACTATGTAGTAGCAAGAAACCGTTTGCCTGTACTCAGGATCACTTGGTGAATCATCTGCTACATTTGACCATGTGTAAAATCTTGGGTCATATGTGACATTAGTTTTTGAGTTAAAAATACTTAAAGAAAGTGGGATCATTTTTGCATTGTTTTCTTTATGCCCATCTGTGGAGCAATGTTTGAAGTTCCATAACTTGAGAAATAATGTAGTTAGAGTCCTGGATTTTGCAGGCTCATTGATATGCACACATGGTCTTCAATGGTGCAACCCTGCTTTGATAGAATAACACAAAGCAATTATGTGATGGTGCAAATGTGGTCATTTTTTTCTGTTCTGATATTCCATCAACCATAAAACATTTAACAGGTTGATTTTTTTCCCCTGGGATTTGAATCAATAGGACCTTTAAAAATGTAGAGTATGGTGCCAGTCAGAGGGAGAGAAAAGTATGACATTTCTTTAATTGCATTTATGGCAAATATTTGAACATGCATAGAGAAGGTGTGATAGGTGAAACTACTCTGAAAGCGGACTGAACTAAAAGAGTTATATAATATTGTTACTGGGCAAAAATAAAAATCATAGTTTTCCTACTCATAGTGATTCAAATAATTTTATCAGAAGTGGTACCATAAGCAATCACGTGTATATGTGGGACATATCTATTTTTACATGTTTTTGATTTCTTTCTCAAGATGTGTTTTAATTCATTATAACCTTGTTAGTAAAGAGTTAGTCACATAGAAACATTCTGTTGGGAGAGTTGGCAGCAATACTACATGGTGTACTGTTGTCAGCATTAAATCCCTGTTTTATAGTAGTTCATGTCCAATGATTTGTGAAAAATGGGTTTCCCAGTTCACTGTCTCTTTATGCACTGTAATTTCCAGACTGTTGAGCACACCTGAATCTAAGCCGCACCCACTAAATTTAAAAAGGAAAAAAATTTTGTACATATATAAGCCGCACCTGTCTATATGCTGCAGGTGTCCACGTGAGATATTTACACAGAAATATTCTTTTTAACTTTTAATTAAATAAATGTTTTTTTCCAAACAGTGCCTGTAACACAGCACTAAAACGCATTGAGTCAGTTCACGCTGCTGACTCTGTCTCACCATCGATTCATTGATGCCAAGCTTATGTGCAGCAGCTCTATTTCCTTCTTCGACAGGCAGATCAATTGCCTTTAACTTAAAAGGTGCATCATATGCATTTCTTCGTGTGTTTTCCATGATGAGGTTGTGTGCATGAAGCACAAAGAGACTGATTTGAAGAATTTAGTGTAAGCGCGTTTGATTTAATTCGAACAGTTTCTTTGGTCCACTGTGACCTGTTTGGTCATTTCATTGGTCTCGGACGAGGCTAAACGAATTGACGGCATGAAGCTCGCCCGTAAAAATCTATACATTAGCCACATCGTTGTATAAGCCGCAGTGTTCAAAGCGTGAGAAAAAAGTTATAGTCCGGAAAGTACGGTATATTGTTGCCCATTTAGTTAACCATGTGGATAGATTTTCCTGGACATTCCAAAAGATACTGATGTCATACAGTTTGGGGTATGTTTTGTGAATATCTGTCATTAGGCAAAATGATTTCAGCAGAAGAAGTTGTTTGTAATATACTTAGTTGTGGTGAATCTAGTCACAACCTGGATTACACCAAAAAATTAAAATAGTGAGTGTCAACTGTGTACATCAAAGACACACCTTGAACATTGTTTATTATACATGTGTACAGTGTGATTTAAATTGTGAACCACTATTTCACTCATGCTGGGTGTATCAAAGAATGTTTCATTTGATATTACATGTATAAAATAAGTCTAAATGAACATGTTCAATTGAGCATTGAAAACTGATTGCTTATGGTACCACTTATCATAAAATAGTTTGAAGGACTATGAGTTGGAAAACCATGATTTTTTTTTTTTTGCCCAGTAACGGTATTAGACAACTCTTCCAATTGGGACCACGGTCTGAGTGGTTTCACTTGTCATACCTGTTAATTTATTGTCCTAATATTAACCATTAATAAAAAACATAATTTCAAATTTTTTTATCACAAAGTAAGCCTCTGACTGGCACCATACTCTACATTTTTAAGACTCCTACTGATGCCAATCACAGGAAAATAATCAGCCTCATCGGGGGAAAATAAAGGCTTTATGATTAGTGAGACATCAAAGTAAACAAAGGGGTTCAAAGGGTTGTACCGTTGAAGATCACATGTACATATCTGTGAGCCTGCCAAATTTCAGGATTCCAGTCACATTGTTTCTCAAGGTATGGCACACAAACATTGTTCCACAGATTGGCTCAAAGAAAACATGTAAAAATCTACATGACCCCACCTATCTTTAGGAATTTCTAACTGAAAAACCAATGTTACCTGTCACCCCAGATTTTACATCAGTGAACTCAATTGATATTTCCCACTTTAAAAAAAATCTGTCAAAATTAAAGATGGTCAGACAGCCATAAAATGAACTGAGGAGGAATGACCCATTATGTTTGACATGGAGAGAGTGAATGACAAGGATTGGGCATGCCATGTCTTCTTTCACTGTTGTGGGTATGTCTGAGGTTTTGAGGAACAGTAACATAAATATGAATTGTGTCTGATAGACAAAATATCGTCACTTTAATAAACTGATGATGTGCGCATAGGTCGGTTCAAGAGTGCTGAAAACCACTTGACACATAACTTCGGTCCTGGCAAAATTACAGTCGATCCCCATTTGTTACAGAATTCAATTTGAGATTCCGCCAATCACTGCACAATCTTGTAACCCAAGTTTTGAAATATGCTATAATAATTATAAGAGCAATAAGAAGAAAAATAAACATTATTATTATTCATCAATGTTGCATATTGCATCTCTGAAAAGACTTTGCGATGATATATGCGTTGTGTTGTTTACCAAAGACAATACTTACTGAGAAATCTTCATTTACAATTTAAAAGATAGTACATCACTGTAGAAAACTAAATGACTAAATGTTCCCTCCTTTCAATTTTTCCAGTGGAAGACACAGTCGCCAGGGCAGCAGCAGCAGCAGTGGAGACTCTGGAGTTTACTCCACAGGAGGCAGCTCCAACTTGCGGCAGTCCAACATCACCAAGTCCTTTGCAGATGCTCAAGACTGCTGGAAGGGTATATTTGACTCAGAGCTAGTGAAGATGCAGGAGATGGCTCCAGATGTTAAGAGTCAACCTCTGATCACAGATGAGAGCACTATAGACATGTCTGTCTGAAGCCATGCATGGGAAAAGACATTTATTGAGAAGAGCATGATGCTAAGAGGATGTCACAGAAGGTGCAGATATGGGGAGTGTGCAGTGTTCCCTTTTTGCACCTTTCACTGTGAAACAAGTTGAGGTATGTGTGGTGTCTGTTATATATATATATATATAATATATGGAAGAAAGACACAAGCTGATGAGTGACAAACTCACAAAAAAAAAATGTTGTTGCATCGGTGTTGCCAGCCTCCATGTAATGCTGAAGACATGCCACCATACTGCTGACTTGAGCTTTCTAAAAATTATATGAAAAATTCAGGTCCTTATTTGGAGAACGTCATATTTACACCAACCAGGAGGTGCTGTTGATGCTGTTTTAAATATATTCTACATTCCCTTCTCCTTGTCTCCAACTGCCACTGTCTTAACCCTGCATTCATGTTGTGCGTGGTCAATGTGGGGCTTGAATTTGACTGAGCTTAACAGAGAGGAATGTATCGCAATAGCAATCTGAATTAGTACTGGTTTCAATCTTTTGCCGCCACATTGCTTTCACACTCAAGTGTTCATGAGAACATTTTTGTGATGTTAAATTTTGGTAATTTTGGCTGTGTTAATGCATATGGGATAACATTTGGTAAATGTGTATACTTTGGGGGAAATTTATTTCCCATAATGTATACATGTATTATAATGTGTAATATTTACACTCCAGACCTTAAAGACCAAAATGTCCCCATGGAAACCCATTAAAACTGCTATTTTTGATGTCCCTACCATTACATCATGAAAAAAGTAAATTGTGAAATTTTTGAAAATATTTTGCCTATGAAATAAATTGAGTTTTGGGGTGTTGGTAGGGATGTCACAGTGTGCTAAAAATGTGTGTGTATATATATATATATATATATATATATATATATACATACATATATATATATACATACATACATACATACATACATACATACATACATACATACATACATACATACATACAGTCATGGAAAAAATTATTAGACCACCCGTGTTTTCGTCAATGTCTTGTTCATTTTAATGCCTGGTATAACTAAAGGTACATTTGTTTGGACAAATGCAATGATAACAACAAAAATAGCTCAAAAGAGTTTGATTTAAGAGCTGATATCTAGCCATTTTCCATGGTTTTCTTGATAATAACCAAAATCACTTAAGTTCTTACACCAATAATTATGGGATTGTACTATCAAAAACTGCTTTTAAGCATTCCATGTTGTCTTTTCTGCCTGTTTAAGTCACATGATACACACAGGGTGTTCGTACTGGATTGCATAATCATTGTTTTTGATGACTGCAGCCATGCGTCTTGGCATGCTCTCGTTCACATTCTGACATTGTTCTGCTGTCACAGCAGCCCATTCCTGTTGCACAAAGTCAAACAAATTTGCTTTGTTTTTGGGCTTGTGGTTCTCTATTTTGCGCTTGATGATTTTCCACAGGTTTTCAATTGGATTTAGATCTGGTGATTGAGCATTCCAAGGCATGGTTCGAATGTTCTGGTTCTCCATCCAGGCTTTAACTGACCTGGTTTTGTAGGCTTCTCCAGGCTTCCTCCTAACCGGTAAGTTGGCTGGAGTGGGCATCAACTGAAAATTGGATTCATCACTGAAGAGAACCTTAGCCCAATTATCAACAGTCCAATCCTTGTGATCCCCAGCAAAGAGTAACCAGGCTTTCCTCTGCCTTATGTTGATAAAGGGCTTCTTTTGTGCCCTGTGTGACTTAAGACCAGCTTCACAAAGTCGGTTTCGGACTGTCTTTGCCGAATAAGTCATATTTCTCGACAGTGTCCGCTCATTTTTAAGGTCCCTGGACATCTGACGACGATTCCTAACACAGGAACAGATGAGTGCACGGTCATTTCATGGGGTAGAAAGATGTTTCTTGCCGCGACCAGCTAGCAGTTTGGTACTACCATGGGCTTGTTTTTCCTTGGCGTAATGAACGGCTGCCTTGGAGATGTTCAGTTTTTTCGCTACCCGTCTTTCACTTGTGCCAATTTCCAGCAGTGCCAAGATGGCTGCCTTTGTGACTTCACATAATTATTTTGTTTTAGGCATTATGTGAGAGCTGAAAACTTCTGAGTTGTGCTACAACTTGAATGTAAGCAGGAAACCACTTTAGGCCTTTCCATGTGCAGTGCTGCTTATTATGTAATGAGGTGCATTTTTTGTCATGTTCATTGTATTCTTCAGGTAATGTACCTTTAGTGGTACCAGGCATGAAAATGAACAAGAAATTGAAGAAAACAAGGGTGCCCTAATGAAGCAAGATATATGGAATTATGTAGCAAACAATTGTGAAATAATTTTTAAAAATGTTTATATTTTACATTCCTCAAAATAGCCACCCTTTGCTTAGATTACTGCTTTCCAAACCCTTGGCATTCTCTCGATGAGCTTCATGAGGTAGTCACCTGGCATAGTTTTCACTTCACAAGTGTGCCTTGTCAAGGTTAATTTGTTGAATTTCTTGCCTTGATGGAACTGGAACCATCAGTTGTGTTGTGCAGAAGTCAGGCTGGTACACAGTTGACAGCCCTATTTGACAACTGTTAGAATCCATATTGTGTCAAGAACTAATCAGCTAAGAGAAATAACAGTCCATCATTATTTTAAGAACTGAAGGTCAGTCAGTCTGGAAAATTTCAAAAACTTTGAATGTATCCATCAAGCACTACAACGTAACTGGCTCTCATGAGAACCGTCCCAGGAAAGGAAGACCAAGAGTCACCTTTGCTGCTGAAGATAAGTTCATTAGAGTCACCAACAATAATAATAATAATAATAATAATAATAATAATAATAATAATAATAATAATAATAATAATAATAATAATAATAATAATGCCTTTAATTTGTAATGCACTTTACATACAGAATCTCAAAGTGCTACAATGGGGAAAGTACAACAATACATTTATAAAACATTTCAGCCAATCTCAGAATCGCAAGTTAACAGCTCCGCAGATTCGAGCCCAGATAAATGCCACACAGCGTTCCAGTAGCAGACACATATCTACATCAACTCTTCAGAGGAGACTATGCCAATCAGGCATTTATGGTCAAATAGCTGCTAAGAAACCAGTACTAAGGAAAGCAACAAGCAGGAGAGATTTGTTTGGACCAGGAAACACAAGGAATGAACATTAGACCAGTGGAAATCTGTGCTTTGATGAGTCTAAATTTGAGGTCTTTGGTTCTACCCACTGTGTCTTTGTGTGACGCAGAAAAGTTGAACAGATGGTCTCTGCATGCATGGTTCCCACTGTTAAACAGTTGGACCATCATTTGTTTTTCAACAGAACAATGACCCCAAACAGGCCTCCAGGCTGTGTAAGGGCTACTTGGCCAAGAAGGAGAGTGATGGAGTGCTACATCAGATGACCTGGCCTCTACAGTCATCTGACCTAAACCCAGTCGAGATGGTTTGGAATGAGATGGACTGCAGAGTGAAGGCAAAAGGGCCAACAAGTGTTCAGCACTTCTAGGAACTCCTTCAGGACTGTTTGAAAACCATTTCAGGTGACTATCTCATGAAGCTCATTGATAGAATGCCCAGAATGTGCAAAGCAGTAATCAAAGTAAAGGATGGCTATTTTGAAGAATCTAAAATATAAAACATGTTTTGACTTATTTCACACTTTTTTGTTCACAATATAATTCCATATGTGTTCATTCATAGTTCTGATGCCTTCAGTGAGAATCTACAATGTAAATAGTCATTAAAAAAAAAGAAAAACCATTAAATGAGAAGGTGTGTCCAAACTTTTGACTTGTAGTGTACCTGCACATTATGCAAGAAATAGTTGAAAATCCAATGATTCTTTCTGTTTTTCCATTTTCTGGTGACATTTGGGTGATTTATTTTAACGATAACCTTCAAACCCACAAAGGAGTTTTGGGGGTTCAGAGGGTTATTAAGCAGATGCAGTGAAGAAATCCTAGCAATTGAGAAACTATCCATCCATCCATTATCTATACACCGCTTAATCCTCACTAGGGTCGCGGAGGGGGGGGGCTGGAGCCTATCCCAGCTGACTCGGGCGAAGGCAGGGGACACCCTAGACAGGTCGCCAGTCTGTCGCAGGGCCACATATAGAGACAAACAATCACTCTCACATTCACACCTACGGGCAATTTAGAATGATCAATTAACCTCAGCATGTTTTTGGACTGTGGGAGGAAGCTGGAGTACCCGGAGAAAACCCACGCATGCACAGGGAGAACATGCAAACTCCATGCAGAAAGATGCCGGGACGCGAACCAGGGATCTTCTCGCTGCAAGGCGAAAGTGCTAACCACTACACCACTGTGCAGCCCAATTGAGAAACTAAAACCAGCAAATATTTGAAGAGCTGAATTGACAATTTAAAATGTATTTATGCAGTTACATTTGACAAATGTAGTGATCGGGTGCTTTCCAACACCAGGGAATGTGAGACATTTTCCTTTGTAAAAGAGCTGTCAGGATTTGTCAGCCATTATTGTACGGACTAAAGACTAAAAGCCAAAAGCAGTGACAGGTCACAGTGACAAGCTTGTTGACAGCCAGCAGGTCCTTTGATCTACAGGAAACATGATCTTGTTCTGACCTGTTGATGACATTGCGCATTGCTTGAATGTGTCAAGGTCAGTAGTGTGTTGTACAGACAACATAAAGGGAGAGAGTGCTTTTTCGCGCTTGATTTTCTAGAGACAAATTTAGCTTTATCATCAATGTGTATGTCGTGCTGGGCCAAAAAGTTAAACCCCAACCAATTATGATTTGAAAGTAGTTAGAACTATACACCTTTCCCAGCACCCTGGCTATATGTGCGTGACCAACAAGGAAAAATTGCCTCTAAGCTGAAGTCCTTCAGAGACTGTGCAACATACAAACAGTGCAATAACCTCTGCTAAATAACCGCTAAATGAGCACCTAATGTTACTGGGTTTGTTTGTTTTTAAATTTAGATTTGATTTTAGATTTGGATGGACCGCACAATAGGGCCTGGGGTCTTTCTGTGTTGAGTTTGCATGTTCTCCCTGTGCATGCCTCAGTTCTCATCAGGTGCTCCAGTTTCCTCCCACAGTCCAAAAACATGCTGAGGTTAATTGGTGATTCTAAAATCTAAAGCAATGCAATAGCTTCTGCGTATTTTCTGTATCCTACTAGATGTGACTACATGTGACACGTGTCTACTGGCATGTTGTATACTCCAAAGGGTGGACGCAGCTTAGGTTTGGGTTAGAATAAATTGGTTTTATTCACACAAGAGATGAATATTGGTAAGATTTTAACAGTACTATTACCAGCACTGGTTATCAATTCAGTACTTTAACGGTACTCTTATTGGTAGTTTTTGATTTTTTTTTTTTGATTTTATTTTATTTTTTTAAATTAAATAAAAGAACATTATTTACTTCTCTGTCAGCAGAGTCTCTGCGTGTTAAACCGTGCTGCAGGTGTGTGACAGAACTGCTCCGTGTCCTCACATACAAGCTCCAAAAGAGAAAGCTTTTATTTTGAATTTGGAAAATGAAAATATATTTATACATAACTGTCTTATTGTGGTGAGTTAGAATGTGCAAGATAAAGTTGTTAATTTCTGATGTACTGATAGCAGGATTGGTAATGTCAAAGCTCATTGATTCTCTGGTAGAATTTAGCCCGGGATACAGGGGTTCTGTAACTATCCCTAACTGGTCGGAGCAGTTTTCTTGCAGTTTCCACAGCGGCATTTTGTTCTCTTTCCTTTCCTTCTGCACTCATTTTCTCACTCTGTATTGGTTCTTGGTTCCTTGGTAGTCTTGGTTTTTTGTTTTGTTTGTTCTTAATCTATTTTATGTGTTTTACTTCACTTCTGCAGCACTTATTATACAACGTCACACTTGTAAAGACATTAAGAAACTCAGCATTCTTATTTTGTCACAAGGAATGAAGAGAAGGGAGGGTTTTGTCTGCAATGTATACTTTTTTAGTTGATTAAAAAACTTCTTCTGTATGACATCTAATTTAAGAATACAAAAGCATCTGTCCTGTTCCTGAAACTACAACCAGTATGTACAGTATAGGTAACATTTTGAGGTAGCAAGTGTTAAGAAATACACAAAATGGTAACAAATTAAACTGGTTTTTGTGTCGATTGTAATACAGTTTTTCTCAATTGATAAGACAGTGTTCCTGAATAATAGCACACATTTCCCAACATGCTGCACACTATTTTCTTTATTTGAACACAATTCGCAAAGCACTGCACACTTGTGTCAAAAGCACACTTTATTGTCAAAATTTGAACTTTGTTTTCAAAATTAAGACACACGAACCAAAAGTAGGACACTGCACTGCTAAATACAACACTCCTCTCACTGTTTTCACATGAAGTGTAAAAATATGATACAGTCCTCAAAAATGACAACTTAAACACAAATGCATCCTATAAATGAATCAGAGGGGGTCATTGCAGTGCCTGACTGTACATTATAAAATAAAAATAATGCTAGACAAAAAATACAGCACTGTGTTATACACAGCACAGTATGCAAATATATACACCACATCTGCATCAGTTGTTTCAGCCTGGTCAAGCCACAGGACCTCATCAACATCAGAAGTTACATTTTCTCTGGCCAGGGAACATGGAAAGAAGGACCTAGTGTGTCTTATCCAGCCCTGACATGCATCAACAGAAACATCACCACATGCCAAGACCATTGATTGCAAGAGATTTTCCCAAAGTATGGCTGCCACTCATATACCTTCCACCTCCATGTAGAGAAGAATTCTTCTATAGGATTCAGAAAGGGAGAATATGGTGGCAGAAAACCCACAATACCGTGAGGGTTCATATTGAACCATTCCTAAATTAATAGTCCTCTATGAAAACTAACATTGTCCCAGATGTAGTCATGTGTATCATCAGAATCCAATTGAAAAACTCTGGAACAAACACACACAATACAGAGAAAAAGTCAGTCGTGTACACTTTCTGTAATTTTACCAGCACTTGTGAACCAGAATTATGCATTAGATTTTTTACAGTATTCTCAGAACATTTCTGACTGCTTGTATTGTTACAGTATAGATATGTCACTGAAGTGACAAACAACATTTACATGCCATGTAAAGTGGTCCAGGACCAGGTGCATGGGCAGGTCCAGGTTCTGGTTCTGGCCATGGTCTGGGTCATCCACATCCTCTTCTTCCAACATGACCTCTTGCTCCTCTGACATCCATTCTGAACAGCTAATTCTGCTTCCCAGCAGGTTTTCTAGTGTGCAGCAGCTTCTTCCCACAAGCAATCAGGCTGTTGAACCACCCCAGCAATACACTTTACTTGGCTTGTTACATTTTGCTACAGGCTGCTTTAGCTCAGGCTTATACACCCACTTCTGTGTTATCATACTCAAAACTATGGATGCCTGTTAGACACGATCCTTAATACATTACAGACCTCAAGAGCTTAACTGTTTCTGAAAGAGAATCATTTCAACAGATGTTTGTCAAATGTAGGCGGGCACACAGTCATGCGGCTCTCAGTCAGTCTGACCAATCACTGCTCTCTGGCTCCGCCCTCTTTCAACCTTTTTTTTTCGTTTCTGGCTCCAACACTGCATGTCAATCAGAAAGTAGCATTTTAGAAACCAGCGGGTGACGACAAGATAGCTATGTCCATCTTTCTTAAACAGTCTGTGCTCCAGCTCTGCATGCAATCAGCCGAACTGCAGGTATTGGAGACAGCTGCGGGGATCGGCGCACATGTGAACAATCACCATTAAAGCCCGGGTTATTCATCCACACGCGGCCAGATCATAGACATCTGTACTCCGTATTCCTGCTGGTCCCGACCTGTCCCCAACCTGCCTTCCTGGAGCCACTGCGGCCTGAACCCCCTGCATTGGTGACACACTCGCTATCTTGATTCTGCCGACCATCGATCTGTATTTTCCGCCAGCCCTATTCCTGTTCTGCCTGCAGAGTTGGAGGCTGCACTGTCAGGGCCGCACACTTCTTCTACGGCCGCACGTTTATGGTGTTTTTTTTTTTTTTTTTTTTTTTTTTTTTATAAACAGCGCCACCGACTGCAATGGATGATAAATAAAATGCACAAGTTACGGTTTTAAAGGATGATTTCACTCAAAAAATACTTAGAATTTAAAAGGTTGATTCAAGGAGTATTCCACTTTCATTTCGGCCCCAGTAAGTTTGTTTACAGAGCCGGAGGATGCACTTTCAGGACCACACTCATAGGACCACAATTCTTGGGCTGCCTGCTTCTTCTAGGTGCTTGTGTTTCCTGCTGAGTTGTAATAATTTAATAATTTAACGTTATGACACAAATAAACATTTGTTTTATAACGTTTTATTTAAGTTTATTAACATTCCTGTTGTTTACGTTTGCGCAGCAAAGCTGTTGTTAACCTGCTAAATTGAGAAACAAACTATGTTTGAACTCTAATGCACAGTGAAACCAACTATTAGCTTGTTTGTTGATTCGTTTGAGTCCTAGCCAGATTTTGGCAGCCCAGCTCCATATGATGATAATTAACTCAAGCCATTGTATTAATTAATCCTTTGGGACAGATGGTAAAAGCATGCTGAAGTGATCTGTGGACTACATTAAGAAAAAAAATCATCATTAAAACTGTAATTTTACAGGTTTAATGATGTTAGTAAAGTTTCAGGTATCTGAACTGGTGGCAGTTTAAATCGGAGGTGCATTAATGCTGGATTTCTCTTAGAGCTGAGAGCTGTTGTGCTGCTGGTTATCAGTCATAGTTTACTAAGAACCTCGTTCATCAGTTATTCCACCTGTGACAAATGTCTGCTGTGTACTTTCACTGTGTGTTAAACAGTGAAAGTACATTTTCTTCATAGTTAATCTTCTCATTAGCACATGTTTTTGTGATGTTGAGATCTGTTACAGTATACATTTTCCATTGTCACAAACCAGGGGTTTGAATTCCAGGAGGGTAGTTTTAAAAAACATCTTTACACAAAGAAGAAACTGCCCTCTCCAAATGCTTCTGTTGTTGCCACATACTATTCATTTAGAAGAGAAAGGACACATTTTTAACTCATAATTCTTCTTTCCACTGTGAAACTGCTTTCAGATGGACATGCCTTTGATCTAGAAGTGGTGGTGTCTTCTCCTGGAGCGTTTCCAAACAGAGGAGTACAACAACCCTGAACAAAACATGTATATTTATTTTAGTATTAAGTTAGGGGTTTACTTCCACTTCTACAAACTTGTAACACCCTATCAGTGCCATGTCAATAGAAAATCTGGTAACTACATCAAGTTCATCAGACTGTGGATGGCAGTCTTTTTCGAGAGTATTTATGCATGTTAATTTGTCCAACAATGTATTAGCTTTTTCCCATTCAATATCTTCGATGAATCTTATCCTTTGAAAGGCATAGCCAGATGTGTGCTTTCTGGACTTATGAAGCCAGAAGCTTGCTCCAGGGAACCCTTAAACCAGTTTACAGAAAGCCAAGACAGAGTGCCATCACTCAGTAAATTCCACTCCACATGCAGGCTGTCACTGACTGGTGGATGTCATTGTACAGTCAAAGGGAGCTGAGCAGCATTTGGTGGTACTCTGAAAATGTTCCTGTTTTCTCATCATTGCAGACTGATTTAAAAGATTTACTTTGGGCCTTTGTTAGTAATATTATCAGTGGACATAACATTTTGTGGCTGTGTTTTAGAAGAATACCTGAGTTCCAAAAAATAATTGCTTCTTTACCTAAATAAATAGCACCTTTCATGGCACTACTTGTGGATGCACCTGTTTAACATGGCTTGCTCTGCTGTAAAATGGTATATGTAAATTATATTGTTTAAAAATTAACCTTTTTTTTGGTAGGCCATCATATATGGTCTGTCTGTCCAGGAAAATCTGTACCTACAGGAGGTTGAGTAGGTCTACTTCAGTGGTCCACCTTACCATTAAAGGTAAGGGTAAAGGATATATATTTTTTACATTTAAACAATGCCCAAAGATTTTTTAAAACTATTTACTAATAGAAGTAGTTTTCACCTTAATTAAGGAATAACGGTGTTAGTGAAGGTACCCTTTTTAAGTGTTACCAGTATTTCTGTCAACCCTGCAGTGATAATTTTGTCTGTCTAGTAATTCAGTGAAGTGGTAGAATTTTTAGAGGGATAGCAAAAGAGCTGAAGAAAGAAGGACGACAGTTCATTCAGAGGTGGTGCTCACTTCAGAAAGGACTATAGTGGCATGAAATGTTAAAAATCAAATACAGTTTAACAAGGTAAAAAAGTGAAATATGTGCAGTTTATGGGATATATCAGTGCTATATCTACTTATGCATATCAATGTCTGTTTGTGTGTCTCTCTCAGGAGGTGGTGAGATCAGAGATTTCACAGCGAGAATCATAGAGCTAATTTACTCAAGTGTGTTTAGCTTTTATTTTTATTTAATGTTATTGTATAAAATGAAAATAAATATATATCTGCATCCTGAGTTGTCCTCGTGTATTACCTCTTTCCAACCTTTCAGACTGTTCTGTTTGAGATCTAGACACCACAAAGATGATTCCATTATTATTTTTACTTGATAATTACACAATTTGTCCAATGCAAGTCTTAGCAACCAAGTTATGATATTGTAATAAGTACTATTTGGGTGAATTAAACCTTTAATTTCTTAGGCAGGATATGAAGTAGTATTTTGTGTGGAATACTCGGTGTAGTTCTGAAAGTACAGCCTCTGACTCTGTAGACAAACTCACTGGGGACAAAATAAAAGTGAAATAATCCTTGATAAACCTTTTAAATTCTAAGTGTATTTTGAGTGAAATCATCCTTTAAAACCGTAAGTTGTGCATTTCAATCGTAATTATGCACTTTAGTGATCATCTATTCTGGGAGTTGTCTATAAAAACTGCTCTAAATATTCGGCCTTAGAAGAAGTGTGTAGACCTGTGGGTTGCTTCCGGCTCTGCAGACATTGATTTATTTGTCCGTGTGTTCAGCTAGAGTCGGTGGCGGTAGTGCGTTTGGGCTGCTGTATGCAAGCTATCATAAAACATGAAGAAGACGACGACGACGACGACGAAGAAGAAGAAGAGCCAATGTTAGATTTTCAATGGAAACTGAAAGCAATTACAGCTCTTAAAAGGTGGGAGATTGTATTTTACACGGCATGCAAGCATTGCACACTGGTGAAAACTAGTCCATGTCTATTAAGTTGTAAATACTCAGTGTGTTCGTGTTTGACATTAGCCAACCGCTAGCTGGCTTATCGTTGTTAAAAAAGAGAGTTGCAGTTGTAGCTGGCTGAGTAACGTTATGTTAGCTACCGCTGACACCTTAACGAAAAATAAGGTTTGCTGTGACACAGCTCAGAAAAGATTTGTGCGTTACGGGTATTGAGTCACCAATGGTACATGATTGGACAGCCGCCCGTTTTTACTAAGTAGCCCTGCTGTGGATGGACTGTAGCCCAACATTAATACCAGTTAGGTTAACGTTAAAGAGAGCTTCGTCAAGCTATTAACCAGATACTGGTGTACCTCGGTTCGCTGTTGCATTGACAATAACTTAAAACTCAGTTCGATGAGCCGGGCTTCAGAGGCTATAGCAGTATAATTATCCACAGAATAAAAGATAAATATAGTATTGGTTGAACTGAATTTGTTATTTAATTTGGTGATCCTGTGATGTCAGTAAAAGTCGTTGAGTTGGTACTTGTAAAGCAGGTTCCTCCACTCTCAGTTTCTAGCAAATAACTAGTGATGTATTTATATGACAAGCAAATCGCTTATCCCAAAATTGCACTCAGTCTGTGCATGAATTGCTCATTTCTGGTTTTGAAAAATGTCACAAAAGGGGAGATGTTAACACATATTCTATTTATCTACCTTCTGCAGACAGAAACACTGATCTCCTGAAGAACTGGTTCATTTGTCAAAACAAGGGTTTAAGTAAAAGAAGGAGGCAAACCCTGCAGATGGCTGGTTTTCTGGATAACTTCCGCTGGCCAGAGTGTGAATGCATCGACTGGGGGGAGAGGAGGAACACGGTGGCTTCTGTAGTGGCTGGAGTTCTGGTTAGTGGTCTGCAGAGTGCACTACAGTGAGAATGACAGACATGGACAGACAAAACAGCACAGTGAGCCTACAGAAATATTAGTGTTTGTACATAAAGGGCACACTCATGGGGTTCTTACTGATAGGAATTGTGAGTTAAAGTTTATTTGTCATCAAACTCAAAAAACAGCAGAAAGTAAATATTTCTGCAAGACAGAGTTATGAAAAACTGTAAGGCACCAGGCTTACTCATGTAAGTGTCTCAGTGTATGGACGCATCGACACCTTGGGAACAGAAAATTATACAAGTTATTTTCTTGAAGTACAAGGGGTCAAACTGAGACCCCAATGATCCTCTCAGCATTCTAATGTAGAATTTATAATCTGTCTCAACCATTGTTCGATAGCTCAGGATCCAATAAACTATAATAATGTACAAAATTCAGATTCGGGGGGGCAATTAAAAAGGCACGTAGAGCAGGCAGTGCAACAATGATGTAATATTTAAGAAATAGGGATAAATATATATATACAAGTCTATGGCAAGTAATATAGAAAAAAAATAAAAAAAGAGAAATTAGACAAAAACACAGCTTGGTAACATATTAGTGTAAATATGTCATACATAGTGCAAATACAAATGAAAAGTAGGTGCAATATGGCAATGTGAGGTAGATACAAGAATATATCACGGTAGATATAGATTGCAAAGCGCAAAATGGCATAGTTCACAGAGGTTCATGTTAAAGTCCATGTGTGGTGGTGTGTGGGAGGTGGAGGGGGGGTGTTATTCTTCATGAGTTGAGGAGTTGGATTGCCCTGAGTACAAAGGTAGCCCTTCTCCTCTGTGTCCTGCATGCAGGGCAGCGAAGCCGTCGACCAGAAGGAAGCCACTCAGATGCTGAGAAGAGAGCATGTGAGGGATCACGGATGATCCGGTTTGCCAGTCTACATGTTAACTGTCATACACTGCAGACAGAATTCTGAGAGGCAGTCCTATGATTTTTGAGCATACAGTGATAGTCCTCTGCAGGCGGTTTCTGTTCTGGAGGCTGGTGTAGTAGAATCAGCAGGTGATGGAGAAGGTGATGGTGCTCTCGATGAAGGCGTGATAGAATATCTGGAGAATGTTCTTATTTATTCCAAAAGAGTTGAGCTTCCTTAGGAGATACTGCCTCTGGTGACATTTCCTGATAATCTCCTCTGTGTTGGAGGAGAATTTCAGCTGACTGATTATAATAGCTGTATGATATTAGTGAATTTGGTAAACTTTTTTCACAAGCTACTTAATTTGTCTACTAAACGTCATGATTTAAAATATTAGGTTTAAGGCTGAATTGTTGATATAACATGAATGCAACACTCAGCTTTAAAAAGGAAATGCCAGCTTAACTGCTCTTTGGTAATGAGAGTGAAGGCTTGGCGAAGTTATGTACTTATCCAGCATCAATATAAAAATCACTCATATTGGTAAACCCATTTATTATTTCACATTGATGCATCCTGATTTTTTACCAGTATATACAAGTAATATGTTTGCATTATATACTGTTGTAAAGAAAATCGGCATGCACACTTTATACAGAGGGCCTGACAGTGACATAAACTGACTGTAAAAATGTACTGTCTTGTATTGTTTGGTGTGACCACTGTAGATGCTTGCCATATTCAAAGATGCAAATCCAAGATGCCAGAGGTGGTTGGGTTTAGTTAAACAGGTGATGGTTAATAAGTTCTGGCATAAAAAAAAATCCATGTGCAGATACTAGCTTAGATGTCTAAAAGATGTTTGGCTTCTAATTTCTCTGGGTTTTAAATGTTGGTTCTGATTTTTGTAGGAAAAGTAGGGATATTATAAACAACTTTGAGATGTTTGACCCAACAAGTTTGAACTATGTTGCTGTTCGCATGACTCACTGCTGTCTGCATGAAACATATAAACTTGGAGTGAGAAGTGCATTTTTCGCTTGGATTTTTCAGCAACCCCACAAGGATTTGCACAATGTCATACTTGTAAACTGGTCACATGAAGTGCAGTTTAATGAGTCCCGCTCACTGAAGGTTGACAATTGATGTGTTGATAGAAAGCAGACTTTACTTCACGGTGCCTTATGTCCTTAGCTGTCCTTTCCTCGAATACATATAAATTACTTCTTTGCTGGTGGCTTCACGCAGTAGAGCCAGAAAATCATCCAAATTGAAAATTACATATTCACAAAAACACACAAAAATAGTATTATGTTTTATGCATTTTTTGCATGTAGTGACTCTGTTTTATGTTCTTCTCTCAGTCACAACCCCTGCATAAAATGTAGACAGATTAGAGGATGTGACCTCACTGTGTTGTTGTCAGTGCCAAAGCACTGCAGGATTGACAACCTTAGGAAGAGTCAGTTGAAAGAGCCTTTCTTTGTTCTGCTGTTTGGCTTAAAAAGCTGTGCAGATGTGGATGGATCCCACTGAGTTACATCCCATCACTCTTGTTTGCCTCCACCTCTTTGACACTGTGATACAAAGTGCATTTTCAAAGGCAGCATTGATGTGGATTTTTTTCCTGAGGCTTGCAACGCATGCCATTTATTAGTGTGTCCATCTGACACATCAGGAAGCAGTCCATACCAGCACAAGTTGGTGAGTTTAGCAAGATGAAAACAAAATGGTATAATACATACACAAGTAATAGTACATTTCGGGAGAAAGTCATTGGAGAGAAGTTCAGTTATTTTTGATTTTGGTCCTATAGTGCTGTCATATACTGACCAGTATAAATATCTTGGTTTGACACTGGATGAACACATGACATTTAAGGAAGCTGTTAACGTTTTAGCTCAGTCAGCAGGCAGAGCTCTGGGAACTGTACTGAACAAAATTATGCATTGCGGTAATCTAGTATTCCATACTTGTGCACAACTATGCAAATCATGTGTCCGGTGTCTGACTATGCTTCTGGGGTTTGGGGCTTCCGGGGAAATACAAGTTGTAATACAGTGTATCATAGAGAGATTTGATCATTTCTGGGAGTCCATAAATTTTCTTCGCTTTTGACCATTACTGAATATATGGGATGGGAACCTCCAAACATCAGACATGAATGCCAAATGTATTGCCTTTGGAATGGATTGGTGAAGGTGTACCATCAGAGAATCACAAAACATATATTTGATTGGGACATTTCCAATCATGACCCCTGGGCGAATGAGTTAAAATCTTTATTTCATTTGAACAGCTCATCATTCATTTTTCATAACTGGTTATTCTGTGATATTCATGAGATGAGGAGTAATATGTTTCTTAGGTTTAGAGAAAAATTATTTGTTGATATTTGGTATTATCCAAACTGTTGTCTTGTAAAGGATCGATACAGTGTGGAACCTTATGTAAAGTATAATTTAAGTAAAAC
This sequence comes from Amphiprion clarkii, assembly GCA_027123335.1. NCBI lineage: Eukaryota > Metazoa > Chordata > Actinopteri > Pomacentridae > Amphiprion > Amphiprion clarkii. The sequence continues at coordinate 11,004,866 of CM049576.1, forward strand.
ACAGGGATCCCTGTATGCACAGTTATTCTCAGGAACATTACCATTAACTTTAGAGACTGGGAGGTTAAATGCTACTTCAGAGAAGGGGAGATTTTGTTTGCTGTGTTATTTAGACTGAGGTTCATTTTATGTTTTGCTGTCCTGTATTTGAAGATGTAAGGAAAGTACTTTTCAGTAAGATGTCCTCTCTTTATGCTGATTTATTTTGGTTGAATGACCATGAAAAATTCAAGCTATGTTTTAGAAGGGGAACCTTTTTCTTAGAAAAATTTCTTTGCCAGGTCTGGGATAAAAGGCAACATATTTTATTTGAGAACTGAGCAGCAGAATAATGTGTGTTTTGGATGTATTGCTGCAATGCTATTATATTAATGTCTTGTAAACCCATGAGGGTTGGCATGCTTGTCTGCATGATATGAGAATATAGAAATGAATGAATGAATGAATGAATGAATCAATCAATCAATCAATCAATCAATCAATCAATCAATCAATCAATCAATCAATCAATCAATCAATCAAAACTACACCCCATCATAATGATTAATGTGAAATTATCAGCAAGTCACAACAGCATCTTTGTACAACCTACTCTGTACTAGCTATCAGATAGTCTGCAGGCAAAATAATTGAGAAATAATTTTGTCATCACAGTTAATGCCAGTCATTTGATAAAAACAAATTTTCTTCTGCTGATTTTTGACAGCTTGAGATTTTGGATGTGATGTTCTTTGTACTTAATGGTAACATTACTGTACATGAAAGCTGCTGAAAGAACAAGGAGTTGCCTAAAGCAGTCGGGGTGTTAATCATGCAACAGTGCAAGTAAAAATTTGTTACAAGTTTGCACAAATAACAGGAAGCATTTGGAAAACTTCGGATTTACAAAAGTAGAGGTTTATGATGCAAATACACAATTATGATCTTCAGTTGTTGAGGGAGGAAATGTTGGAAAGCATGCACTTTAGCTAAGTGCATGCGTAACAGATCCTGCTCAGGGGAGTCATCTGATGGAACTGCATCATGTATTCAAACATCAACCCTGTCTTGTCTTCTTCCAGTTTTTTACAGGCTGGTGGATCATGATTGATGCAGCAGTAACGTATCCGTCCCAGCAGATGAACCATGCCTTCCACACGTGTGGCGTCTTCTCCACGATAGCATTCTTCATGTAAGTGTTGGACACTCGGCTTGGGTCTGTAAAAATAATCAGACTAAGATCAACTGGGTAAACAGTTCCTTCAACAAAATACACTAGAATTGTTGGTGAGAAGAAAGCTGACCCTGTCCTCGCTGTCACTTAGGCTACCCTGCTAGTTAATAAGGTACATGTGCAATGAGATGTGGACCTTTGGAGGGAGTACCTCATACTTCCCAGGTGAAGCCCATCATTGGCAGGTGAAAGGAAGACCCTTTTAGCACCATATCTGTCAGCTGTTCACAGGCCAACTGTAGACTCAAAGATGACAGAGACTACAGAGCATTGGAAATAAACTGGCAGCACTCTTTTTGTGAGCTCTGCAAAGTGCTGCACCCCTGCAACATTCTGCAGTTAGTCCTTGCATTCCGCTGTGTACTTCTTTAAAAAAACGAAACCCTGAGGTCAGCGCCCACTGTAGTGTTGGAGATCAGTGACAACTCCTACATGGGTGACAGAAGTTCCTTTCAGACCTGCAACATGGACCACTGCTGGGTTATTCAATCTGTTACAGTGACTGCATTCTGTTATTCAGACCCTTTAACACAGGCCACTTGACTATCTTGAGTGACAGTACGGCAGCTCATCTGTCTGAGGTGAACAAAAGTTCACAGCTGCTGTTAGATACCAATCAGTTCTTTCTACATGTCGGGATCATTTATAGTTAAGCCTAAGTAATCAAGCTACTTGTGTTGCTCTGTTAGTAAATGCAGCAGCCCTCTCTCTTTCTTTGGGACACGGATTCTACCACTGTCTGATGCTGCAGGTTAGTAGTAAACTATGAAGAAATACTCCTAAACAGCTATAAAGAAAACTGCTATTTTGTATGGGACACCTCACCTTAGGGCTAGGCGATATGGCCTAAAAAAAAAAAAAAAGTCTCAGATTTTTTTCACAAAAAATCCCGATTCACGATTTATCCGATTTTTTTTTTTTTTTTTTACCCCCTACCTAATCTCTGCACGCCGGAGTCCAGTCTACTTTATGTAAAGGAGCTGCAGCCCTCTCCAGGTAAACACACTGGATCGCAGCTGGAAATGCACCGCATGTGGCATGCTGGTCTGGTTGCGGTGCGTTTCCCGCTGCGATCCAGTGGGTTTACCCGGAGAGGGCTGCAGCTCATTTGCACAAAGTAGACTGACTTCTACTTTATGCAAATTGGATGCGGCATGCGGCGATTCCACGCATCGTGAAACTGTCCTCAAACTTCTAAACTAGGCGTCGGTGACCTAAAACGAGGACAGATTCAGCTGCTGCACAGATTATTTCTTGCCTCAAATGCTTTCAGAAATACTTTTCGCTGACGTGTTTTTTGAAATAAAAGGGAAAATTTGTGGCCGAGCCGCTGTGTTTATCCGACTTGTCTGCCGGACTGTCCAGCTGAAAGCTCGGAGATGTCACCACGTAGTGGCCTGCTGTTGCTCAGCGCTTTCATGTGACAATGTTGTGGTCCAGTAGTGACCGCCCGCCATCCGTGCGATTTTCAGATGCGGTGCGTTGCCATGCGGTAAAAATCGAATCTAGTGGACACGCGCCTTTAGATCTGCACCACTCGCTGCCATGTTGTTTGTGTATCAAGCGCGGGGGGCACTCTGAACTACGGGAACCCTGCAGGCAGGCATTGGTGGCGGATGTTGATGAGAAAATCCATTTTCATTAAAACAAATCGACATTAAGTACAAAGTCGAATTAATCGATAAAACCGATTTATCGCCCAGCCCTACCTCACCTGTCTAATGTGAAGAGATGTAGGCTGACGCATTGTGACTTGCCATCGGATCCTATCTGGACTGATCCTATCTTGACAAAAATGTATCATTTTAGGAATCTATTTAAGGTAGGAGGCTGCACAGTGGCTCGGTGGTTAGCCCTGTCATCTTACAGCTAAAAGATCCCTGGTTCTTGTCCCGGCCTGGGATCTTTCTGTGTGAAGTTTGCATTTTCTCTGTGTGCATGCGTGTACACCGGCTTCCTCCCACCGTCCAAAAACATTTTGAGGTTAATTAATAATTCTAATTGATACACTCATTAGACTCAGCCACAAACACTACAGTCTGAGGAACTTCACCATGTTCTGAAAAAGCAAATCACTTGTATAATTATAAAGTGCATAGTTCAGTTGTGTTGCTGCCACGATCAAGAAGAAAACATAAGCGATTACCTGTTGCAGAGAGACAGTTGGTCAGGATGGTTAAGAGTCAACCAAGCCTCACCAAAAAGATCTGCAAATAATTAGAAGCTGCTGGAATGCAGGCGTTGGTGTCCACAGTGTTTTATCTTGCCATCAACTGAGAGGTTGCCATGCAAGAAGAAAGCCCTTCCTCTACAAGCAGCACTTTAAGGCTCAACTAAAGTTTGCTGTTGATTACATGGACAAAGAACAGGACTTCTAGAAGAAAGTTTGGTGGTCAAACAAAATTTGAGCTACTTGGCCACAGAAATATGTTTGGAGGAGAGAAGGCCTTTAAACCCCAATAAACCAAACCTACCATCAAGCATGGTGGTGGTAGTTTGATGCTCTCGGGCTGTTTTGGTGCCAGTGGAACCGGTGCTTTACACAAAGTAAATGGAATAATGAAGAAGGATTACCTCCACATGTTTCAGGAAAACCTAAAATGACCAGCCAGAAGGTTGGACCGTGGACACAGTTGATTATCCAACAAGACAATGACCCCAAACACACATCAAAAAGTGGTAGAGGTTGCTAAATCAGGCTGGAATTGTCATTTTCGACAGGTCTTCCCAAAGTCCTGACTTAAACCCCATCAACAACCTGTGGATTGTGTTAAGGAAACAAGCCTGTGTCAGACAGCAAATAAATTCACTTTGAAGTGGTCACAGATACAACCAAAAGCTTGTCAGAAGCTTGTGGATGGCTACCCAGCAGATTTTCCTCATTGTTCCAGCAGACCTATATAAATCTACTATATATCTACTAAGTACCAAAAAACATTGTGTTTCTTGGTTCTTGTTTGTTTTTTTGCACATGTGACAACGCTGCTGTTAAGGTTTTCACAGGGGCTCAGGCGCAGGAACAGAGAAGGAGACGAGCAGATGCAGGCACAATGATTTATTTACAGCAGGTAACAAATACAAGGACTACTACTCCCTACGGTAGCACCAACCAGGAAAAGGAAATGACTTCAAATGCAACAACTGCTGGAGGCTAGAGCACTCCTAATGGCGAGCGGACTATGAAGAGTTACTAGAACACAAGAAGACTAACCCACGTCAGGTATGACCTGGGCAGGAAAGCTGGAGAAGTCTCAAACACACAAAAGAACCACAAGAAACTACAAATATCAGCTAACCAAGGGGAATTGAGCTGCTAGGCTCACTAGGGAAAACAAAAAATAGAACCCAAAGTTTAAGAGTAACTAGGCTCACTTGGAAATTCAATAAGTAAAACTTAAAACTAAAGAGCCACTAAGCTCACTAGGAAATTTTCACAAGTAGAACTCGAAACAGCAGAGCAACTATGCTCGCTAGGAAATACTAAAGTAGAACTCGAAACAGAAGAGCAACTATGCTCACTAGAAAGTACTAAAGTAGAACTCGAAACAGAAGAGCAACTCTACTCTGTGGTATTCCACTAATTTAGAGGAAGTTTATGTAGCTTGGAAAAATAGTCTAGTAATTCATTAAAAAAAGCTCTTCGTAATGCCAGGACAACATATTATTCATCTTTAATAGAGGAAAACAAGAACAACCCCAGGTTTCTCTTCAGCACTGTAGCCAGGCTGACAAAGAGTCAGAGCTCTGTTGAGCCTTGTATTCTTTTAGCTTTGAGCAGTAACGACTTTGTGAGCTTCTTTACAAATAAATTATTATGATTAGAGAAAAAACTAATCTGGCCCTTCCTACAAATGTCACAGACGTATCATCGAGTACAGATGCTTTAGAATTGGCTGATGGATATTTAGAATTTTTTACTCCCATACATCTCCATCCATCCATCCATTATCTATACACCGCTTAATCCTCACTAGGGTCGCGGGGGGGCTGGAGCCTATCCCAGCTGACTCGGGCGAAGGCAGGGGACACCCTAGACAGGTCGCCAGTCTGTCGCAGGGCTACATACAGAGACAAACAATCACTCTCGCATTCACACCTATGGGCAATTTAGAGTAATAAATTAACCTCAGCATATTTTTGGACTGTGGGAGGAAGCCGGAGTACCCGGAGAAAACCCACGCATGCACAGGGAGAACATGCAGAAGGGTCCCGGGAAAGCCGGGACGCGAACCAGGGACCTTCTCGCTGCAAGGCGAAAGCACTAACCACTACGCCACTGTACAGCCCCTCCCATACATCTCTCTTAACTAATTTCAATAGTTTCTACATCCAAACCATCGACATGTCTTTTAGATCCTATCCCAACTAGACTGTTCTAGGAGGCTTTACTTTTAATTAATTCCTAAATGTTAGATCTGATTAATCTCTCTCTAGTAACAGGCTATGTACCACGGGCTTTTAAGGTTGCTGTAATATAACCTTTACTTAAAAATCCCACTCTAGATCCAGATGTTTTAGCCAACTATAGACCAATTTCCAACCTCCCATTTCTCTGTAAAATTCTGGAAAGAACAGGTGCAAATCAATTATGTGAACATTTACAAAGGAATAGCTTGTTTGAAGAGTTTCAGCCAGGCTTCAGAGTGCATCATAGCACAGAAACAGCTCTGGTGAAAGTTACTAATGACCTTCTCATAGCGTCAGATAATGGACTGGTCTCTATACTTATTTTGTTGGACCTCAGTGCGGCATTCGATACAATCGACCACAAACTTTTATTACAGTGACTAGAACATTCTATTGGCATTAAAGGGAAAGCACTGGACTGGTTTAAATCCTACTTATCAGACAGGTTCCAGTTTGTGCATGTCAACAATGACTCTTCTGAGCATACTAGGGTTAATCTTGGAGTTCCTCAGTGTTCTGCCTTAGGACCAATACTGTTCACATTATACATGCTTCCCTTAGGCAGTATTATTAGGATGCACTGTATTTATTTCCATTGTTATGCTGACGACGTTCAGTTGTATTTATCTATGAAGCCAGATGAAACTACGCAGCTAGCCAGACTGCAAGATTGTCTTAAGGACATAAAGACCTGGATTAACTCGTGGTTGTTCTCCCACCAACTGGTCTAGTCTCCGTCATGTCCACTGTGGGATGCTGCTGATGACCTTCCTCCAGCCCACTGCTTCCAGCTGCCCATTTCCACCAGTCTACTCTGCATTGCCCTTACTATACTTGATTTGCTCTTCTACATATTTTTGAATTTACCACCAGCTATATATGTAGTATACTTAATCCCAGAGCCGTACACCATAGCAGTAAACTATAATCGGTTTCCATGTTAGTTGTATTTTGCATGTATCATCTGTCTTATCATGCATGAATCAAATTGTGTGTTTTATGGTCCTTGTCGCATGGACAACCACCACCCCACCGCTACTGGGCACTAAAGGCTAAATACTAACCTACAAACTCACAGACGTAACTCTAACACACATGGAGCATGCTTGTGCTGGGGCTGAACTGCCGGCTAGGTAGCAAAAGAACTGAGGGCCTGTAGACAGGACGGGGAAGGGGGATCCAGATGGCTGGAGACGAATGGTCACGGCAGCGACGGCAGGTGTCGGCACAGAAGGCAGGCTGAAAGGTGGCGGAGAAAATCCAGGAGACCACTTGGGTTGGAACACGGAGATTGGATGGATCCTAACAAGCCTGAACGGTAGTTCACAGGAGCAGGTGGGTGTCCGGACCACAAGAACAGAAGGTAGAATTAACAATGGGTCCAACAAAGAAGCTTGACTAGAGTGAATGAGTCGAGACTGACTGTGTGCATTCACGATCCAGCGTTGGACTAAAGACTGAAGTCAGCACATATTGCGTACGGGTAGATGACTGATTGGCACTGGCACACCTGTTCCTGCTTCTTCTGATCATCAGGATTGCTCCCACCTGCCGCCGCCGCCACAGCGCTCGGAATACCTAAAAAGGAAATAAACAACAAAGGGAGGAAAGGGCACTAGCCAGAGCCTGCAGGGGCAGGCCTGACAGCTGCATCTATTTCAAAGATTCTGTCATACAAAATGCAAAGTTAAAGGATTCACTGGAAACTCAAGCCTGCTATAATACATACATGGTCTTTACAAGTGTATGTAAACCTTTGTTCACAACTGTAAATAGTTGCAATGCCCACACAGATGCCGAGAAGATATTGCTCAGGTTTCTGCTGGTCAGCTTCTCTTTTTTCCATTTTGTTAAGTTTCATTTCGTTGTTCTGTACAGATGAAAATAGAATAGTTTTTACTCCACCAAGGAACGCGGCAGTTATGTGACAATTGGCGTACATTTGTCTATTTATCTGTGCACAATATTACTCCAAAACTAACTGATTTGGATGAAATTTTCAGGGAGGGTCAGAAATGACACAAAGACCCATCTCATTAGATTTTGGCAATGATGCGGCTTGTTGTCTGGATCCACAGATTTGTTAAAGGTTTCTGTATCATTGCGAGATAGCGGCACAGTGTCACTGTAACTATGACAACAAGTGAATGCTACGTTAGCTGCCTACTGACAATCACATGATTGTGATCCTACCACAGCGCCACCGTTGCAGACTTACTGGAAATGATACCAGGAACAATTGATTAAATTGTGGGGGTGTTTCCGAGTCCCATCAATTTCCGCCGTCCGCTACATATTCAGATGACGCGGCTTGGTATCCGTACATAACATACACATGCATAACACACGCCTGTGCTCAGCGCAAGGTCATTTTGTCTGTGGGGGAATCTATATTAAATGGCCACATTCTATGTTGCCGTGATTTCTGATCATCAATAACTAATAAAGAAATGCTGCATTTCTGACAATGCCATATGTGGGAATGAACAGCCTTGGCGGAGTACTGCGCTCTCTGAGTACTTGTTTTACATTTGTTATTCTTCCCCTGCCTTTAGAGTGCAACTTCTTTTTTTGGTAGTACCAGTTATTGGATAAGAACAAATAATAATTTGCAAGAGTTAGAATTAAAAAGATCTGAGGGCTGCAAGGCTGTGGAGTTGGACTTTGTGTGCATTTTTACTTGGTGATTGTTTAGGATGGATTTTACTCCTTTATGTAACTGTTGACTGTGTCTTTTTGCAGGATTAATGCAGTCTCCAATGGTCAGGTGAGAGGGGACACATATGGCGAAGGCTGCCTTGGCAGGACAGGTGCGTCTTTATGTTTGTTTGCATTTTGTCCGAGGTTTTTAATATACAGATCTCACAATGGACATGCAACTATGCCATGCATGTTGTGTTCTTTTGTTTGCTTTTTAGCACAGTGAACTGAGTAGCTGGTGCATGTAGATGTCCTCTCAGACATCAATGTGCATCTTGAAGGCTGTGACTTGAAGGCATTTTAAGATGCACAAAGACAGAACAAAATGGAGATACAATTTTAAATGATTCTCTGTAATTGCTATAGCTGCTGACTTCAAAAGGGTGTTTTCATGTGTTCATTTTTGAAATAGCCATGTTCCTACTGCAGAAAGTGTAGTCTATTGCTTCGGTCCAAGCAAATATTACAGTTTTTCTCAATTGATAAGACACTGTTCCTGAAAAATAACACACTGCACACTATTTTCTTTATTTGAACACAATTCACAAAGCACTGCACACTTGTGTCAAAAGCATACTTTATTGTCAAATTTTGAACTTTGTTTTTCAAAATTAAGAGACACGAAGCAAAAGTAGGACACTGCACTGCTAAATACAACACACTCTTCTCTCACTGTGTTTTCACATGAAGTGTAAAAAATGATGCAGTCCTCAAAAATGACAACTTAAACACAAATGCATCCTATAAATGAATCAGAGGGGGTCATTGCAGTGCCTGACTGTACATTTCAAAATAAAAATAATGTTAGACTAAAAATACAGCACTGTATTGTACACAGTACAGTATGCACATATTTATACCGCATCTGCATCAATTCTTTCAGCCTGGTCAGGCCACAGGACCTCATCAACATCACAAGCTATGCTTTCTCTGGTCAGGCAATGTGGGAAGACAGACCTAGTGTGTCTGATCCAGCCCTGACATGCATCAACAGAAACATCATCACATGCCAAGACCACTAATTGCAAGAGATTTTCCGAAAGTATGGCTGCCGCTCATATACCTTCCACCTCCATGTAGAGAAGAATTCTTCTATAAGATTCAAAAAGGGAGAATATGGTGGCAGAAAAACCACAATAACTTGAGGGTTCATATGGAACCATTCCCAAATCAATAGTCCTCTATGAAAACTCACATTGTCCCAGACAACAACAAAAACCGTGTATTCTTGCTAAACACCCTGCTGCACCCGTGTCAGTAGGCCCTCACCAAGTCCATCTAAGAAATTCAACAAATGCTGGGTGTTGTATGGTCCCAGAACTGCATGACGGTCAATTACGCCAAGATTCCTTATTGCAGCACTGAGGGTTACGTTGCCCCCACGCTGACCTGGGACGTTGACTATAGCCCGTTGTCCAATGATGTTTCTCCCTCTTCTCCTCCTCTTGGCCAGGTTGAAACCAGCGTCATCCACATGGATGTGTATCATCAGAATCCAATTGAAAAACTCTCTGGAACAAACGCACACAAAACAGAGAAAAAGTCAGTCATGTACAGCACTTGTGACCAGAATTATGCATTAGATTTTTTACAGTACTCTCAGAACATTTCTGACTGCTTGTATTGTTCCAGTATAGACATGTCACTGATGTGACTAACAGCATTTACATACCATGTAAAGTAGTCCAGGACCAGGTGCATGGGCAGGTCCAGGTTCTGGTTCTGGTTCTGGCCGTGGTCTGGGTCATCCAGGTCCTCCTCTTCCAACATGACCTCTTGCTCCTCTGACATCCATTCTGAACAGCTAATTCTGCTTCCCAGCATGTTTTATAGTGTGCACTTCATTGGCAAAAGTGTTTTCAGTTTTGACCTGTTGTGTCTCAATTGTGACAGCAGTGTTGGAACAGTGTCCCAATTCTGCTTCCTAGTGTTCACTTTTTGAAAAATGTGTGCTATGAGTGAAAAAATGTGTTCAAATGAGCAAAAAAATGTGTTCAGTCTTTTGTAAAAAGAGTGCAAGTGTTTTGGAAACTGTGTGCAAACCATGAATAGTGGCCAAAATTTAGACAGCAGAGTCCTGTTTTTGAAAAATGTGTGCAGTCAGTTGGTGGCTGTGTGCAGTGAATGGAATTTAGTGTCTTATCAATTGAGAAAAACTGTAAAAGGATTGCCAAAAGATATGACACTTATTGTTGCAGATGATGAATCTCAATAACTTTGGTGTTCCTTTAAGTTTTCATCTACTGCCATCACCAGGTCAGAGTTTCAGTTTATCTAGTACTTTGGTTGATTTCCAAACACCTGCCCAGTTAGTCCTGTTTCAGTGAGTCTCACTTATAGTTTTTAGTTCCTTTAGTGCATTGTAGCTAAGATGCTGATTGTGGTGTTGTCCACTGAACATCTTCAGTTGAAGTAGAAATGACATCATTGTGAGTGGCCGTGGCTCAGGTGGTCAAGTAGGTTGTCGACTAAATTGTTATTTGATCTCTCCACTCCATGTGACAAAGTTTTCATGGGCAAGATACTGAACCCCAAGTTGCTCGCAATGGTAGGCAAGTACCTGGCATGGCAGCTCTGTCACTATTGGTGTGTGAGTACATATGAGTGAAGGAGAAACACATTATAAGGAGGTTTCTATAACCTGGCTAAGGCTAAAAGTGTAAGTGTGGATATTGACATCAGCCTAATAACTGGTCAGTGTTACTGTGCCTCCATGAGAAGTGTAATCAATATACATCCTCACTAAGCCACTAATGTTTTGGGGGTTTTTTTAAGTTTGTTTAAAAAAAATAATAAAAAAAAACAGCAGGAACTTAAGTTTTTATTTTGGAACAGTGAACTACAAAAAATTTGCAGATTTATTTCAAAAGTGTATAGAGAGAAAATATAGCAGACCACAAACCACACACACACACACACACTGGTTGACATTTTAACAAGACCACTTACAAACAAGTCTTTGTGGTTGCCTAGATGCAGCCAGTGATCATCAAAGCATTGCACATTTTTCCAGTATTGATAAACTTCTGCTGTTATATAATACCTGTCTCTTCATTCCATCTTTCATACCTCGTCAGGGTATTTGAAGGTCATAAAAAGCATTGACTTTATTTTTTTTTTTTTATTTAAAAAAAAACCAAACAAACTAAAATCTTAAATAACATTTACAGCAATCTTAAATTCTAGCCTGCCATAGGCTGTAACGTCAATTTTGTACGTGACTTTACTTGCTTCTGGCATGGAAATCCTCACTACTTTTGTCCCAGACCTTTCATCTGTGTAACATTTTCCAGCCGGTTCTCATTGTTACCTTTTATGCTTTGACTGACATGCTGACAAAAATGGTTTTAAGTTGCATTTGAGTGGTATTAAGAGAGTTCTAAATGTCACATGGTGCACACTACATAAACCCTGCCATGTTCTTTCAGATCTCCAGTTGAACTAGCAGCAACAACATTGTTGTTACATTGCACCATTTCTTTGTGAAATTCCATTTGGTTGTATGCTGTTTGCTTCCTCAATTTTCTGGACATATACAGTACCAGTCAGAAGTCTGGACACACCTTCTCATTCAGTGATTTTTATTTATTTTAATTATTTTCTACATTGGTAGATTAATGCTGAAGACATCAAAACTATGAAGGAACACATATAGAATTATGTTGAAATCAGGATGTAGTCATGGACTCAGACCTGACCTTTCAAAACCACATTAAGACCATTACAAAGTCAATTTGTTATCACTTGAAGACTATTTCCAGGACTAAAGTACTTATATCTCATCAGGACCTTGAAGAACTGGTACATACATTCATCTTCAGTCAATTAGATTACTGTAAAAGCGTCTTCACAGTTCTGACTAGAAATTCCATAAAACAAATTGCAGCTGATCCAGAACGCTGCTGCTAGAGTCCTCACCAACACTTCAAAAGCTAATCACATCACTCCAGTTTTGAGGTCTTTGCACTATCTTCTGGTCTCTCAGAGGACAGACTTTAAAATACTTTTGTTAGTTTATGAAGCTCTGAATGGTTTCGGGCCCAAGTATATCAATGACCTCCGTTTACCATAAGGACCATCCAGATTGCTTAGGTCCTCTGTTACAGGTTCGCTCTCTGTCCCCAGAGTCAGAACCAAAAATGGAGAAGCAGCTTTCAGTTTTTATGCTCCACATACACTACGAGTCACAAGTCTGGACACACCTTCTCATTCAATGGTTTTTCTTTATTTTCGTGACGATTTGCATTGTAGATTCTCACTGGAGGCATCAAAACTATGAATGAACATATATGGAATTATGTAGTAAACAAAAAGACATGAAATAAGTGAAAACATTTTATATTTTAGATTCTTCAAAATAGCCACCGTTTGCTTTGATTACTACTTTGCACATTCTTGGCATTCTGTCGATGAGCTTCATGAGGTAGTCACCTGAAATGGTTTTATAACAGTCTTGAAAGACTTCCCAGAGATGCTTTTGCCTTCACTCTGCGGTCAGTCTCATCCCAAACCATTTCAATTGGGTTTAGGTCAGGTGACTGTGGAGACCAGGTCATCTGACGCAGCACTCTATCACTCTCCTTCATGGTTAAATAGCCCTTACAAAGCTTGGAGGTGTGTTTGGAGTTATTGTCCTGTTGAAAAATAAATGATGGTCCAACTCAACACAAACCGGATGGGATGGTATGTCGCTGCAGGATGTTGTGGTAGCCATGCTGGTTCAGTGTGCCTTAAATTTTGAATAAATCCCCAACAGTGTCACCAGCAAAGCATCCCCACACCATCACACCTCCTTCTCCATGCTTCACGGTGGGAACCATGCATGCAGAGACCATCCGTTCACCTTTTCTGCGTCGCAGAAAGACACGATGTGCGGAACCAAAGATCTCAAATTTGGACTCATCAGACCAAAGCACGGACTTTCATTGGTATAGTGTCTATTCCATGTGTTTCTTGGCCCAAACAAATCTCTTCTGCTTGTTGTTTTTCCTTAGTAGTGGTTTCTTAGCAGCTATTTGACCATAAAGGCCTGATTGGTGCAGTCTTCTGTGAAGAGTTGATGTAGAAATGTGTCTGCTACTCTGTGTGGCATTCACCTGGGCTCTAATCTGAGGTGCTGTTAACTTGCGATTTCTGAGGCAGGTGACTTGGATGAATTTATCCTCAGCAGCAGAGCTGACTCTTGGTCTTCCTTTCCTGTGGCAGTCCTTATGTGAGCCAATTTCATCATAGCGCTTGATGGTTTTTGTGACTGCACTTAGGGATGCATTCAAAGTTTTTTCAGTTTTGCGGACTGACTGACCTTCAGTTCTTAAAGTAATGATGGACTGTTGTTTCTCTTTACTGAGCTGATTGGTTCTTGCTAATGCCAAGAGTGTACAAAGCAGTAATCAAAGCAAAGGGTGGCTATTTTGAAGAATCTAACATATAAAACATGTTTTGACTTATTTCACACTTTTTATTTACTACATAATTTCGTATGTGTTCATTCATAGTTTTGATGCCTTCAGTGAGAATCTACACTGTAAATAGTAATGAAAATAAAGAAAAAACATTAAATGAGAAGGTGTGTCCAAACTTTTGACTAGTAGTGTATCTGGAGCAAACGTCTTAAAAATTGGAGGTCCGCTGAAACTCTGTGCTCCTTTCAATTATGGTTAAAGATTTATTTATTTACTGTTGCCTTTGATTAATGACTGTCTGAATACCAGCACTGCACTCTCACTCTTAACACTGCACTGATTGTGATTTTATTTTATCTCTCTTTTTATGTTTTCATTTTTTTGCTTTTAATTATCATAAAATTTCATGTTGATTTTATTGCTCAAATTATGTTTTCTTTCCATAATTTTAATGGATGCTTTTAATGTCTACCTTTTAAATCGTCTTCATAATTTATTTCTAAAACACTTTGAATTGTGCATGAATTGTGCGATACAAATTAGCTTGTCTTGCCTTGCCTTGCCTTGCCTCCAGCAGTTGATGTTGGATTTAAACTATATTCGTTTAGAGTAAGGGTAGCTGTGAATGATCTTCAGCTACACTAGTTATTTAATGTCACCAACAACAATTTATTAATCCATGAAAATTTATCTCAGAATAGGAAACATCCCTTCCTCAAATTAGTGTTTTAATTGAGACACTATTTGTGTTTCGTCAGCCACTTAGGGAGGAATCCAGCTCATGAACTACTACTAGACAACTAGTATGATGTATTTGTGTTTTGGTTGTCTTTATTGCACACAAAACATGGCTAATGTTTTGCTTTCATACCTTACTTTCTAAATACTGTTTGCACTGATTGCCACAGGCACTGTTTCCCAGTTAATGTTTGGTTTGCTCATTGTCCAAAAGATTATGCAGTGGGTTTATCAAGCTGACAAGTGTGAAGAGTGACTAGTGAGCGAATGAAAGTGATTACCACCTCTTCTAATTGCAGGAGCTCGTCTTTGGCTCTTTATCGGCTTTATGATGATGTTCGGTTCGCTCATCGCCTCCATCTGGATTCTGTTCGGAGGTTATGTGGTGCCAAGTGAGTTTCCCATTTTGTTCCTTTCATCTATCTCTGCATGCCTTTTGTTCTTTAATCAACACTTGCCTCCCATGCAAATGGACTCAGTATTTGCCAAACTACAAGGCTCCTCTGGCCTAGTATATCTTATATGTATAGTTTGTAGAAACTATTCTCTGACTGGCAGCTCCTAGCTTCTGCCCATATGCCCTTTTTAAACAATGTTTTTCTCATCCCTCTCTTGTCATTAATCAATCCATGTAAAGCTATTCCTGATTTATTCTATGGGCGGTCGCTGAAGCATGGTCCTGCTGACCAGCGCCAAGAGGTGTGGTACACCCTGGACGTGTTGCCAGTCCATCACAGGACTAATTCCTCACGTTTGAGGAAATATTTCAGACTCTGTGTCTAGGTCAGCGTCAATGTGACCACGTTAACTCATTTGTACAAAAGTCAAATTTTCTTGAGTTGTATCCTTCTATTGAAGCAAAATTCAGAGGATATTCAGCTGGTTTTGATCGACTCATCATAGGCTTGTTCAACCAAATCAATCAGTTCAACCAGTCATTGTTCACTTGGTACAAATATAGCTTTGCCTCAAGTTCTCAGCACAACACTGGTCACTAAGTAACATTGTGATAGTGGGAGACATAGCATCAGAACTAAGTGAAAGTGTCAGCTATCCAATTGTTCTTCTAAGTAAAAGGGGGTTTTCTCAGTGTCAAATCAAATCACTAAAGGTTTTGAAGAGGTCAGTGCATACATCTGTAAAACACTTTGAAGAAACAGGATCTGTTGTATCCAAATTGGGGTCAGGCAGACCAAAAGTGAGCACACCATTAGAAGGTTAATGCATCAAGCTGTGTTCACTGAATGATACAAAGGAAAAGCAACTTCATCACAGATTTAGGAAAAAAAAAATGCAATTTCTGGAAAAAGGACACAAGACTCCAAATCAGCAAAGGGCTGTCCAGGAGTGTATCAGAGGGCAAAGTGCATCTCTGAACCAGTTCTCATTACAGCAGTCAACGACAAATGCCTGGGGTGGGCTAGGATGTACCAACATAGTCCAACTAGACTGAGACACCTGCACTGAAATGTCTCCACCCGACTAAATAAGTAGCACTCCATTCTTCAGAGACATACATCATTCATCCATCTTTCTGAAGAAGGATTCACTGCAGCTCAACAGTGGGCCCAAATACGCATCAAAGCTTTGACTTGATGACCAATAAAGATGAAGGAGTGTAGCAGTCATGAACTTTCCTCCACAGTCACCTGAACCCAACCCTACTGAAGATTTATCATGTGGTACACAAGTAATATTTGTCAGTTACAGGGGATTAGGCAATACAATAAGTGATGTCTAATACATAATAATGCAGTAACAGATAACAGACTAAATCTAAACTAATACCAGCTTATCAAAGTGTCCAAATAACTAACAGCCCAGTTTATTTGTGGTTTTCTGATGAAACTCAAAGCTCAGGACTAATGCAGACAGCTGTGTAGTAACAAAGTATTTAACTGCACCTGATAAACTGTGACTCTGTGTGACAGCTCACCTGTCTGATGTAAAGAAAGATAGACAATGGGACTTGCCATTAGATACCAATCAATCCCTTCTCCATGTGAGGGATAATTTATAATTCAAATAATTAATGAAGTTACTGCTGATGCTCTTTGTGTAAGTGCCTGCAGCTCTCTCTTTGGAGACACTCCTATTGATCCTGCTGCTGTGTAATGCTGCATTTATTTAATAAATAAAGGAAATAGTCCTAGAAGCAACAAACTTCAGGATAAGACAAGTAGGCCAGTGTGACTTGCCATCGGTTTTTGGCCTAGTTTAACTTGCTCGATACAATTCTGCAGTTCTATGGTTTCATTTAGCAGATGCTTTTATCCAAGCAACGTACATCTGAGAGTAGATTCAACAGAAGTATGGATCTAGTCATTAGATAACAACCTGGATAAGTGCCATAAAACAAAAAGCAAGTTCGAGTGTGCTGTCTCTGTGATAATGTGTAATTATAAGATATTTAATGAAGTTACTAATACTGTGGTTCCACATGCAAAAATGCATGTAACTTTCTCCACATAGAGACGTTCATTTATTGGTTCATATATACCAGAAACAATTGCCCTTCCATAGCCTTTGTTGTAAAGGTTTTTCAGTGGGGTGTAAGCATTGTCTACTAGCATATTTCAGTCCTGTCTACTTGCGGGATGGACCTTTCCATATAAGAGGGGAAGTGGAGAAGAAGAGACATGTTCTGTAGCTTTTATGTCCATGAGTGATGCTGTGATTGGCACTGGCATGTACACTATATTGCCAAAAGTATTCGCTCACCCATCCAAATAATCAGAATCAGGTGTTCCAATCACTTCCATGGCCACAGGTGTATAAAATCAAGCACCTAGGCATGCAGACTGCTTTTACAAACATTTGTGAAAGAATGGGTCGCTCTCAGGAGCTCAGTGAATTCCAGCATGGAACTGTGACAGGATGCCACCTGTGCAACAAATCCAGTCGTGACATTTCCTCGCTCCTAAATATTCCGCAGTCAACTGTCAGCTGTATTATAAGAAAGTGGAAGTGTGTGGGAACGACAGCAACTCAGCCACGAAGTGGTAGGCCATGTAAACTGACGGAGCGGGGTCAGCGGATGCTGAGGCGTATAGTGCGAAGAGGTCACCAACCTTCTGCAGTCAATCGCTACAGACGTTCAAACTTCATGTGGCCTTCAGATTAGCTCAAGAACAGTGTGCAGAGAGCTTCATGGAATGGGTTTCCATGGCCGAGCAGCTGCATCCAAGCCATACATCACTAAGTGCAATGCAAAGTGTCGGATGCAGTGGTGCAAAGCACGCCGCCACTGGACTCTAGAGCAGTGGAGACGCCTTCTCTGGAGTGACCAATCGCGCTTCTCCATCTGGCAATCTGATGGACGAGTCTGGGTTTGGCGGTTGCCAGGAGAACCATACTTGTCGGACTGCATTGTGCCAAGTGTAAAGTTTGGTGGAGGGGGGATTGTGGTGTGGGGTTGTTTTTCAGGAGCTGGGCTTGGCCCCTTAGGTCCAGTGAAAGGAACTCTGAATGCTTCAGCATACCAAGACATTTTGGACAATTCCATGCTCCCAACTTTGTGGGAACAGTTTGGAGCTGGCCCCTTCCTCTTCCAACATGACTGTGCACCAGTGCACAAAGCAAGGTCCATAAAGACATGGACGACAGAGTCTGGTGTGGATGAACTTGACTGGCCTGCACAGAGTCCTGACCTCAACCCGATAGAACACCTTTGGGATGAATTAGAGCGGAGACTGAAAGCCAGGCCTTCTCGTCCAACATCAGTGTGACCTCACAAATGCGCTTCTGGAAGAATGGTCAAAAATTCCCATAAACACACTCCTAAACCTTGTGGACAGCCTTCCCAGAAGAGTTGAAGCTGTTATAGCTGCAAAGGGTGGACCGACGTCATATTGAACCCTATGGATTAGGAATGGGATGTCACTTACGTTCATATGCAAGTCAAGGCAGGTGAGTGAATACGTTTGGCAATATAGTGTATGTCCACTGACCCTGTGATGGACTGGTGACCTGTCCATAGTGTACCCTGCCTTCTGCCCTAGCTCAGTTGGGATAGGCTCGACTGCCCTGCTACTCTCTACAGCCTAGGCCATTAACTGGGGGACTGTGGTCCGAGTCTGGACCCAGACACCATCCTGTACAGACCAGGACCTATAATCAATAAATGAAAAGGGAATTTTAAATTTGACAGGATGCTTGTGTTTTCCTAGTGTTTATGGCATTGGTTTAGCAAATCAGAGGGCTGAACTACGAAGCTAGTTTGATATAGCCGGTCTTTCTTTGTGTGGGGTTAGGGGTTAGGGGTTAGGGTTGGGGGGGTTGGGGTTAGGGTTAGGGGGTTCTACAAAAACTGAAACCTCAGTCAGAGATAACAGATATCACAAAGGTGATTATCAACTTTCTTTGTCAACACAGGCTTTCTGTTTTAAACTCATTCACACAAAAGGGGGGGTTTAATGCATCATTCGATTTGTTTTCCACTCAAAATGAAACAATCAGGTGCAGTTGCTTCAGTCAACAGGTTGTTATAATGGAGAACAATGACAAATATATAAATGTATGACGGTAAAAAGCTGGTAGAAAACTGTTAAACGTGTGTAATGTATTTATGTTATCAATCAATACAGCTGCTTAAGGTACGTGTCCAAAAGATCCCGCAATTTCCCATATCCAATTCATTGACTATGTGACACACACCGCGTTGCATGCTGGTCCGGTTGCTGTGCGTTTCGAACTGCGATCTGGTGCGTTTCCCTGGAGCGGGCCGCAGCTCATTTGCATAAAGCAGACTCGACTTCTACTTTATGCAGATTCGATGCATTGCGAAACTTTCCTCAAACCTCTACTCTAGCCATCGGTGAACTAAAACAAGGACAGATTTAGCAACTGCACAGGTTATTTCTCGTCTCAAATGCTTTCAGAAATACTGTTCGTTGAACTGTTCGTAATAAAAGAGAAAGTTTGCGACCGAGCTGCCATGTTGGTCCAGATTGAAATCCAGGAGCAGACAGCTCGATACATTTGTCCAATCAGGGGCAGGCAGGATAGTTCGAGAAGATGGTTGGAGAAGTTGAACACTGGCTACTGGCCTCAAGTACATGCCCACCAAGCAGCCGATTTTCAGATGCAGCGTGTTTACATGCAGGAAAAACGCATGTGGGCATGTAGTGGACATGTACCTTTATTTCTAATTGACAGCTGCTAGGGGTGGGACGAGACACAATTTCCACGAGACGAGACATCTCACGAGATTGAGTTCACGAGATCGAGACGAGACGAGATTTTAACTACCGTTTTTAATAATACATGAAACTTATTTTTCACAATATATTTTCTTTTTATTAAGCAGACTGCAACGTCATTAACAAATTTATCTCTAAATATCAGCTCTTAACAAACAGGAGTGTAATTCTCTCTGCAATAAAATTATTTTTTAGCTGAGAAGGTTAACAAACTAAAAGAGCTGTCTTTTTAAAGTGCAAAACAAAATGTGCAAACATTTGTGGATAACTCAATAAAAAAAACAAATACTAATCTGAGCGTAAACTAATCTTGAAGGGTCATGTTCTTTTTCAAAAACACAAGCATGTCCACATTCTCAGGCTCCAGCTGAGCTCTCTGGGCTGTGACTATACCACCTGCTGTTGAAAAGACACGTTCACTGGCCACTGATGTAGCTGGGATGGAGAGGTGTGCTTTTGCAATAGCAGCCAATGAGGGATATTTGGAATGGTTTTCTCACCACCAGGTTAGTGGGCAGCCACTCAGGGGAAGAGTGGCTTCTTGTCTGTAAAGTTCTGTTTCTTTCTCTGTTGATCTACTGGTCAGTTGTTGAGCCTGTCCAAAAGCATCTCCAAGAAGATTCTCCAGAGCAGACTTCTTTGGAGCAGGCTCGGTGTTCACTGGCACTAGCTCTTCCTCTGTGTTGTCCTCTCTTCCCTCAATCTGATGATGTTGGTTCTAAAAAAGAGACAACTTTATCTCTCATACCTAACCTGGTACTTGCCAACACATAACACCTTACATGCACAAAATTGTAAGCAAGAATCTATATTACATTTACAACACTGTCTACAACAAATATTTTTAGAGGTGGTTTTACCTGTTGTTTCATCTTTTCTGCCTTAGTTTGGATCCTCTGGAAAACTTCTTTCCTCTGATCATCAGTAAGATGGGGCAGCCTCAGAAACCTGGGATCTAGAGCTGTGCTCTCCAGAAGATAGTTTTGTATATCTCCACTGTATCTTTCAGAAATGTTTTTTAGTATGGCCCTTTTCATTTCTGCTACAGTAGGAGAGTCTTCATCTGCTGGTGTCATGTTCTTTTCAATCATAGTTTTTAATGGTACAATAAGAGACAATAAGAGACAGAGTGGGAGACTTTTCTTCACATAGAACAGTGGTAGCAGTTTTGAGTGGATCCAGGATTTTTACAAAATCTTCAACAAGAACAATGTCACTGCAATCCAAAGTGTCAAGATTTCTGCAACTTTGTCGTATTTCTGGGCTCATCAGAGCAGGGGATACAGCAGCCTGCTGCTCTAGGTAGCGGGTCAACATGTCCAGAGAGCTATTCCAGCGCCTAACGCCGTCCATTATTAATTTGTGCACGGGCAGCTCAAGTTGTTTTTGTTTAGAAGTCAGAAGCGCTGCTGCTGTTGCGCTACGATGAAACAAAGTTACTACGCGTCTCAGCCTTCCAAGCACACGAGACACGTGGGTAACATTGAGACCAGCCTGACTAGCTAGGTTTATAGTGTGCGCAAAGCATTTAATGTGTGGCTCAAAACCTCCTTCCCGTATGGCCACATCCATATTGCGTGCATTGTCTGTCACAACAGCAATTCCGTAATTTGGCCTGGAAAGTTCCCATTCAGTGACAGCTTCTTTTAGGACTTCTGCGATATTCAAACCAGTGTGGGACTCATAAAGGGGGTGAGTCTGCAGTACACAACTTTTCATCTCCCAGTTAGAATTGACAAAGTGAGCTGTGATTGTGATGTAGCTCTCTGTACTTCTAGATGTCCATGAATCTGTGGTTATGGCGATGTTAGTGGCATCTTTCAAGGCCAGAGTTATTTCTGCCTTGGTTTTCTTGTAAAGACTTGGAACTACTGTGCGACTAAAGTGATGTCGAGACGGGATATCATACCTCGGTTCCAAGGTGTGGTGTAGCTGCTGAAAACCCCTCCCTTCCACAGTCGAAAATGGCTTCATGTCATGTGCAATATAAACACCAATATCATTTGTTATTGCCGTAGCTCTCGCACTTGATGGGGGATATGGACATGCGAAAGCCTTTGTTAATGTCTGTTGTTGTTTCGAGGTTGTTTTTGGTGGCGTGGTCAGGTTCAGGCTTTTGTGGTAGTTCTGTAAATGTCTTTGCATACAGCTCGTGTTAGCTCCTGTATATGGCAACATCTTTTTGCAGTGTTTACAAACGGTTTGTGTCTTGTTTGCGGATATTTTACCATCTTTTTCTTCCACCGGAAAACCAAAGTGTTGCCACACTGGAGATTTAAAAGTTGGGGATGGATCCTGGATTTCTCCTTCGTACTCCATTGCATTTCTGGCGGTTCTCTCTGTCTTGACTGCAGCACATGTCTGTGCACACACCGGCACACACGTATCAAAACAACCCACGCACTCATTGCGCACTGTTGCCCCTTAGTGGTGGGGGGTGTCATTGCATAACTCAGCAGTAGTATATTGAACAGGCCAAGATAAAATAAATAGTAAAGGACTGTTACTTAAACTGCAATCTCGTGGAAGGCATACACGGGAATTCTCATGACATTTTGATCTCGCGAGATCTCGTGCCACGAGATCTCGTCCCATCCCTAACAGCTGCACATTAGAGCTGTTAAACTGTAAACTTCATATATTCAAACATGATATTGTATTTGAAATGCATTTAATCTGACACTGTCCCATACTGCAGGATATCACTTTATTTTGTGGCCAAATCAAAGTGAAACTAATGTTACTGATTGAATGTTCTCTGTAATAAATATTTTTTAAAAACTAAACAATTTTCTAATCTCTGTTCAATCAGCTACAGTACCAGCAGAGTAAACAAACCAAACACAAAAACACATTTATGTGATTTGTGCATCACCAACCAAAGTGTCGGGTTCCCATGGTGATGTGATGAATACAGTCTGTCATACTGTAACTGAACAGCGTCATTCAGTGGTTTTAGTAATGTACAGCTCAACATGTATGCAGATAGAACATACTCCATTAGCTGAGAATCTGCATCGCTCATAAATAATCATCTGGAATTGCTTAGTTTCTGATTTAAATCTGAAACTCTGAACATATCCTGATCTGGACCAGATTCCACAGCATAAGTTACCATGGAGATCTCGCAGGTTAAAACAGAGCCACTGTGACACTGAAAACTGACTTTAGCTCAACATACAGTACCACGCAAAAGCTTGGACACACCTTCTCATTCAATGGTTTTTATTTATTTTAATTATTTTCTACATTGTAGATTACCAAAACATGTGGAATATGGAAAATAACAGTGACTCGAAACACACAAGCAAGTCCACTTCTGAATGACTCACAAAGAACAAAAGTAAGGTTTCGGAGTCACAGAGTCAAAGTCCAGACTTGAATCCAATTGAGATGCTGTGGTAAAACCTTCAAAGGGCAGTTCATACTGGAAAACCATCTAATGTGGCCAGATTAAAACTATTCCAAAGAGTGGGCCAAAATTCCTCCATGGCAATGTAAAAGACGGATCACAAGCTATCACAAATGCTTAACTGTAGTTGTTGCAGCCAATGGTGGCCCAACTAGATATTAGGTTTAGGGGGACAATTCCTTTTTCAAAAGAGTGATGTAGGTTTTCGGCAAATCTTGAATAAATCATCATTTAAAAACTATTTTGTGTTGTGGGTTATCCGTGTCTAATATTAAATAAATATAAATATTAGTTAGATCTGGAACATTTAAGTGTGACAAATACAGAAGACAACTGCACTGTATTTCTTCAAATTCACCCTTTAATTTGCCACTTCTCTACAACTCTGTTACTCTAGCTGGGTGTTGGTGCTTGTTGTCCTGCCTCAGACTGAATTTATGACCAGCCAGATGTCTCTGATGGTATTGCATGATAGATAAGAATGTGAACATATTGTGCATAAATGTAGGCTGTGTAATTTAGTACTTATACATCTAAAGAATGCTGTTCATAGACTTTAGTTCAGCATTCAACACCATCATCCCCCAGCAGCTCATCCACAAACTAGACCGGCTTGGGCTTAACACCTCAATGTGCAACTGGCTACTGGACTTCCTGACAGGGAGACCACAGGCAGTACAGGTCGGCAGCAAGACATCGAGCACCATCATCCTGAACACGGGGGCCCCCCCCAAGGATGTGTGCTGAGCCCCCTGCTCTTCACCCTGCTGACCCATGACTGCACTCCGGCACACAGCTCCAATCTTTTTATAAAGTTTGCGGATGACACAACTGTGGTGGGTCTCATCAGTAACAGGGATGAGACACAATACAGGAGTGAGGTGAGCAACCTGGCCAGGTGGTGCAGCACCAACAACCTCTCTCTGAACGTGGAGAAGACAAAGGAGATCGTTGTTGACTTCAGAGACGACACACCCAGCATGCTCTTCTCAACATCAACGGTGCGGCTGTGGAGAGGGTGAGCAGCACCAAGTTCCTGGGTGTGTACGTCTCAGAAAATCTCTCCTGGACCAGAAACACAACATCACTGGTCAGGAAGGCACAACAACAGAATCAGAATCAGAATGAGTTTTATTGCCATTGTTCATGGGGTTCACAAATGAGGAATTTGACTCGGTGCAATGCTGCTACATTAAACATTTAACAAATAGTAGAGATAAAAATAAGTAAATACTATAATAAAAGCTAACATCTAAGTACACTGTACAACACAAAAGTGACTAAGTGACATCAACAAAGTGACAGAGTGACATTGTCTTGGGGGTGGTTAAAGTAACCAGTAGCAGCAGGTGGTGGCAGCCACCACATAGTGCAAATATTGTAGTGCAAGAATAGTGATAATTGTTGATGAGTCGGTGCTGAGCTGCTGAACATAGGTACGTGTGTGTGAGGTAGAGTCATCTAGTGTTCATCAGTCTGATGGCAGAGGGGAAGAAGCTGTTCATGTAGCGGGAGGTTCTGGTCCGGATGGACCTTAGTCTCCTGCCTGAGGGGAGGGGGGTGAACAGTCTGTGTCCAGGGTGAGAGGGGTCGGCAGTGATCCGACCTGCACGCCTCCGGGTCCTCGAGACGTACAGATCCTGCATAGATGGAAGTCTGCAGCCGATCACCTTCTCAGCAGTGCGCACAATGCGCTGCAGTCTGAATCTGTCCCTGACGGTGGCTCCAGTGTACCACACAGTGATGGAGGAGGTGAGGATGGACTCGATGATGGCCGTGTAGAACTGCACCAACATCTTGGTGGGCAGCTTGAGTTTCCTCAGCTGCCACAGGAAGAACATCCTCTGCTGCGCCTTCTTGAGGAGGGAACTGATGGTCAGCTCCCACTTGAGGTCCCGGGTGATGGTGATGCCCAGGAAGCGGAAGGAGTCCACGGTGGAGATGGGAGAGTCAGTGAGGGTGAGGGGTGGTGGTGGGGCTGTGACTTTCCTAAAGTCCACGATCATCTCCACTGTCTTCTGGGCGTTCAGGTCCAGGTTGTTGTTGCTGCACCAGGACACCAGCCAGGCCACCTCCCTCCTGTAGAAGGACTCATCACCGTCTGAGATGAGCCCGATGAGGGTGGTGTCGTCTGTGAACTTCAGCAGCTTCACAGACTGGTGGCTGGAGGTGCAGCAGTTGGTGTACAGGGAGAAGAGCAGGGGGGAAAGTACACAGCCCTGGGGGGAACCGATGCTGATGCTCACAGAGTCCGAGACAGTCTTCCCCAGCTGCACGTGCTGCCTACGGTCCGTCAGGAAGTTGATGATCCACCTGCAGAGGGAGTCGGGCACGTTGAGCTGGGACAGCTTGTCCTGGAGCAGAGCAGGGCGGAGCTGAAGTCCACAAACAGGATCCTGGCGTAGGTTCCTGGGGAGTCCAGATGCTGCAGGATGGTGTGGAGGGCCAGGTTAACTGCGTCGTCCACAGACCTGTTGGCTCTGTAGGCGAACTGCAGTGAGTCCAGGAGAGGGGTGGTGATGGTCTTGAGGTGGGACAGGACCAGTCGCTCAAAGGACTTCATGACTACAGAGGTGAGCGCCACAGGTCTGTAGTCGTTGAGTCCTGTGATCCGTGGCTTCTTGGGGACGGGGACAATGGTGGAAGATTTGAAGCAGGCCGGCACGTGGCATGACTCTAGAGAGGTGTTAAAAATGTCCATGAAGACAGGAGCCAGCTCCTCCGCGCAGTGTCTCAGAGTGGAGGGAGAAACACCATCAGGACCTGGGGCCTTGCGCGGGTTCAATCTGCTGAATTGTTTGTGCACATCCTGCTTACAGAGGGAAAAGGCATGGGGGGATGGGGGGAGTCTGCCTTTGATGAAGTGACAGTGGCAGCAGTGGAGGTGCTGGGGAGAGGGGAGGTGCTGGGCACAGCTGACGAGACATCAAAGCGGGCGTAGTGCTGGGACAGTCTCTGACAAAGGGCTTTGTCGTCCTGTCCTTTAGGAGCCTGAGGCTGGTAGTTGGTGATCTGCCTCAGTCCTCTCCACACAGAAGCAGAGTCATTAGCAGTGAACTGCTGCTGGAGTCTCTCTGAATACACAGTCTTAGCTCTCCTCAGCTCCCTGCTAAAACGGTATTTAGCCTCCTTGTAGCAGTCTCTGTCTCCGCTCCTGAACGCTGCTTCTTTCTCCTTCCTAATCTGTCTGAGTCTGGGTGTGAACCACGGCTTGTCATTGGCATAACTCACCCTGGTGCGTGTTGGCAGAATGCGCTCCTCACAAAAGTGGATGTATGAGGTCACAGTGTCTGTGTACTCGTCCAGATTGTCTGTGGCTCCTTTAAACACGTCCCAGTCAGTTGTCTCCAAGCACGTGCGCAGCTCCTCCACAGCCTCACCAGTCCACTTCTTTGCTTTGCTCACAACAGGCTTTGTGAGCTTCAGTCTCTGTGTGTAAGTGGCGATGAGGTGGACCATCACGTGGTCTGACAGTCCCAGTGCAGCGCGGGGAATCGCGCGAAAAGTGTCCTTCACTGTAGTGTAACAGTGATCCAGCGTGTTCTCCTCTCTGGTGGGGCATTTAATAAACTGTTTATACTTGGGTAGTTCGTGGCTCAGGTTCGCCTGGTTAATGTCGCCAAGTACAATAACCAGGGAGTCCGGAAGGGCCCCCTCCACTTGTTGAATCTGATCCGCAAGAGCGCGTTGAGCCTCACGCACGTCTGCCTGTGGCGGGATGTAAACTGCGGCCAGAACAAAGGAGGAAAACTCTCGTGGGGAGTAAAAGGGCTTACAGTAAATGAAGAGATATTCCAGAGCAGGAGAACAGTGTTTTGAGATCACAGTCACATCCGTGCACCAGCTGTTGTTGATGTAGAAGCACACTCCTCCACCTCTGCTTTTCCCCGAGAGCGCATCGCGGTCGCCTCGCAGCAGCTGAAATCCCTCGAGTTGGAGCGCGCTGTCCGGTGGTGTGCTCCCGTTGAACCACGTCTCCGTGAAGCACAGGACACACGAGGAGGAGAAGTCTTTGTTCTTCATCAGCAGAAGCAGCTCGTCCACCTTGTTGCAGAGTGAGTTGGCATTGGTCAGGAAGATCCCAGGTAAAGCCGTGCGCGAGCACACCCGCTCTCTTCCCTCTCCTTCGTCTTCTCACTCTTTTGACTAAAAAGTGAACCAAATCGGCAGCGGAAGCTAAAAAAACTGGAAGTAGGTCCGTGGGGGTGATAGTCCTGATGTTCAGTAGCTCCTCGCGAGTGTAAGGGCAGGCGGACACACAATTTACGAACAAAAACAGACAAAACAAGGCGCAGCGAAGCACCAAGGCGGCCGCTCGGGGTGCCATCTTGGTCTATACATGACATGATCTCTACTTCCTGCGTAAGCTGAGAAGAACCAGTGCACCGGCCCCCATCATGTCCACCTTCTATAGAGGCACCATCGAGAGCATCCTGTCCAGCAGCATCACAGCATGGTACAGCTCCTGCACCTCCTCCTCCCACAGGACCCTCCAGCGCGTCGTGAAAGCAGCAGAAAGGATTGTGGGTGTCTCTCTCCCCTCCCTCCAGGACATCTACAGCACCCGCCTCACTCGCAAAGCACTAAGCATTGCAGGTGACCCCACACACCCGTCCCACAACCTCTTCAGCCTGCTGCCATCAGGGAGGAGACTGAAGAGTCTGAGGGCCAGGACCAGCCGACTGAGCAACAGCTTCATCCACCAGGCTGTCAGGAAGCTGAACTCTCTCCCCTCTCTGCCCTCTCTACCACCCCCTTCCCCCGCATACACAAACTCTGGTC
The DNA here is from genome assembly GCA_027123335.1 of Amphiprion clarkii. Lineage (NCBI taxonomy): Eukaryota > Metazoa > Chordata > Actinopteri > Pomacentridae > Amphiprion > Amphiprion clarkii. The sequence continues at coordinate 11,032,721 of CM049576.1, forward strand.
AATAACCTCTGATCTTCACTGTAATAGCACATTCAACCGTCAAGCGTATTTGCACTTCTTGGACTGTTGTTACTTATTTGCATGTTCTGAGTATTCTGCACTAAATCCGTCACTTTATCTCATGGTCATGTTTACATTTCACTCAGTTCTGCTTTTCTTAGTTCTTAGTTGTTGCTCGGCTCTAATTTTGCTTCCTTTGTTCTTTTTTGCCCTTTAATATCTTATTTTCTAAGTGTTTATTTAATGTCTACTGTTGCACAAAGAGAGAGTAACAAAATTTCGATTCTTGGTATGTCATGTACATATTAAAGAATTGACAATAAAGCTGACTTTGACTTTGACTAAAGGTCCTGGATGAGAGCTGTCCTCATTGACAGAGTAGTAATGTAGCTGAATGTTGATTTTTAAAGGATCTCGACAAGATGCTTTCAAATGGGTCATTGTCCCTACAACAGAGCTGACTTAACAGAAGCTAAAGTTAGCTCAGTCACTCATACAAAACAGTTGCATTGTATTTCATCTACTATGCTTCACTGTTCTCTCTGCATTAAAGGACCTAATTCGTTCACACATCTGTTTCATAATCCCTCTTACTTGTGCCTCTTCATTTTCTTTTCCTCAGAGATAGAGGTGGCACCAGGATTGGCTGTGTTCTTTCAAAATGCCTTCATCTTTTTTAGGTGAGTATAACATGATTCAAGTCAGCTTTGTAAATGTGTTCAAAGCTACACACTTGTCACCCACCCCCTGCAGTACAAAGTACTTGACTTAAGCATTAACTTAAGACTATACTCACTCTGGTGGCATATGAGGAAACAACTCTTGACATTTAGTATATTCAAAAGCCAACAAAACACCTTCATCAACAATTATAAACACTTAGAGTTCTCGATGTGTGCTGTTGTGCCATACAGCGGGGTTCTTCATCAAGAAAAATAAAACTTGCGACAAAACTATATTTCAAGCATTTTCTATAAATTCTACTTCAAATAAGAAAATGCTTTGATGTCCGTTTTTGTCAAATGGAAAGAATTTAAAAAAAAATTGTTTTTAATATTCCAATTTTTGTTTCAGAATAGGTATTCATTTGACATAAAGGTACATGGACTTATCAAGCTAACTTAACTCTATTTGCCTTACCGACAGTGCTACTGCACAGTTGAAAGTAGGATGCGGCAAAGCCCAGTTCATAAACCTGTCATTTTTTTCTATGGGGTGCAAATGTTTTACCTTTTCCAGGCAGTGCAGCTGTTGGTATATGATTCACATCAAACGCCAATGCATGTTATTTTCTGTTCTTGCCAAAAGAATCCATACTTTCAACCAATCATTGTCCAGTATTTTCAGTGGCAATGTTACAAGTGAGGGATATTACTTGATAGGAATAGCTGGAAAAGAAATTAATTCACATTAATTCTCATCTTATACAATTCTGAACTGCAAAAATTTAGAAATGCAAAAAATATGTGCTTTTTGATTTTTGTGATGCTGTCAGTTGAAAATGTAATGACGTTGAAATAAAAACTAAACTCAACCACCAAGGGCACAGTGCAGCAATTGCATGGAGTAGAACACACACATAATGTTTGGGTGCATTTTGGATTAATGACAACATGAAAATGTGGCGGTACATGTTTTTTCTACGGTACTAGAGGTACTGCTAGAAGCTGTAAAAACTGGAGTTACTGGACCATTACAACATGTGGACTGTTGCAGCAAGTCCAGGCACAGCTACTGGTTCTGCGACTTCTGGAGGAAAAAAAGACAAAGAAAAACAGAAATTGTAAAGGTTGGTGTATCAATAGCCGGCCCCTCCATGTGCCTATGTGTCGCTAAGCAAGACACTGAACCCCTAGTTGCTTCCTTGCAAGAGTGCTCTGCTGCCATTGGTGGGAGTGTGTGCGTGAGTGGGTAAATTTCGAAACCACTGTAAAGCACTTGGAAGAAATGAGGTTAGAGACAGAAGGGCAGTATGTAAGTGCAAACCATTACCATATCTTATGTAGAAATATGTTTGAGTTGGATGGTCAGGGACAAGTTGCCAACAACCAAATGCAAAAGCGGTCCACAGACACCTGTGACTTATCTAAGCATCTCAAAGACAGACAACTAGATCTGTACACAGAATTCTACACCTAACATCTGGCAAGTTGTATGTTTCCTGATTGTAATGGCTGTGATGTGGCAAAGATCCACCAGGCATGTAGCCATCTGGAATGTTAAGTTGTATGACAGTGACTCCCTAGATCCTCATGACTCTGCTGTTGTATCCTGATGATTTCTTCCATCCTCACAGAGGATGTACAGAGGAGATAAATGAACAAGCACTTGAAACCTCAATACTAGCTGAAAGACACAAACCATGATTAAAAGCGTTGATGTTTCAGAGTAATCTTTTTGTGTATACATTGTCAATAAAACCACCATATTGTACATATAACATGTATCAAATGTACCACAACTTCAACATGTTTAGAAAATGCTCTTTAGCACCAAGGCAGTATTGTCGGAGTTGCATCCCAGACCAAAGCATGGACTTCCAAACCGTAGCCCTAAAGATGGGGTATCATGCAGCAGCAGAGTAAAATATGCTGACTGTTTGAGGTGTTCGAGGGAGAACATTAAGCACACACAACCTTAACTGTAGCATTGTGACATGCCAGCGCTCCAATTGCACTGTGTGCCCAGCCAGGTTATATTTTGGCGACAAAAAGAGCTTCCCAATATCCACAATCCCACCAAGTACTGAGTGTCCTGATTCAGAGCTACAAATTGATTGGAAATGCTGATATGATCAGTTGATGCTTTTACAAGAGTCTCAGTCCACTGTGATTGTACTGAGGTGTTACAGTCTGAGGCTTCTTTACCTCAGTCTTTGCCTAAGTATAGACAATAGTGTTGTGTTAAAGTCTGGGCCGACTGGCTTCCAGCGACCAAATGGAAGCAATGTTTCCATTTGACAGTTTAATCAATGCCACCATGAAGTGGGAAGCTATTACCTGAACATTTTGTACACTGAGCTTTGCTAATGATTAGAACTGGTGAGCCTGAATAATTTATCACGTTAACACACTAAATTTATATATATGTTGTTGTTAATTTGCTTGGTGTTAGCATATGTTTGTAGCATGGTTGTGTAGAGTTTGCAGGTAAAGACACCAGTTAAGCAGTTGTTACTCAGAGCCTAGTTTTACTTTGCCTGCCCATTCTGTAGAACATAATGGTGTGGCTACACTAGAATATCTTTCTGCTGTGGTGAAAAAAATCACACTCTTGTTTGTATTTCTTTAAATCAATCGCAGTTGTTGTGGACAAGGCTAAGCAAAGGCTGTGGCTTCAGCGTTCCCTCAAACTAGTGATGGCTAGATTGTTTGTTGTGGAATATGTACTTTTTAGTGCAGTAGGTTGCAGCCAGTTGTTGTTGGGTTTTTTCTGTAGAGAAGGAAGCAACCTTCCGCTATCTGTAATTAGCAGATTGCAGAAGAGGGGAGAATGCTGACTGAGATTATCAGCTAATGTCAGGTTTCTACCTGCAATCTACAACCTGTGAGTCAAACTACACAGACCCTGATGCCCCTTTAGACCTCATTACTCATTAATCATTACTGTGTTTGGTAAGGCAGATCAAGGAGTACAATTCAGCAGAAGTTTCTCATACCAGAGAAGTTGCTAATTAAAGGCTCCTTCCTGACTGAATTGTGCTGTTTTTAGCCAGTACTATATTTTAAACTGCTCATATTGGTTTAGGGTTGTAGTGTGTTCATCTTGTGAGAAATATATAAAGTTGGATAGAACTTGTAGCTTGCTGTACCATATGAGAGTCAACCAAATTCACGCTTTGAAATATGTTTTTATGAAAATTTTTACTCGTTACCAATACTGTGTAACACTGCCAGGGTTGTAGCTAAAACAATTAAACTGTCTTACACCCCAGAAAGATACATCTAAGCAGCACATTAATTAATTTATCACAATATGCAATTGAAATTATAGTGAGATCCACTCATGCCCAAATAATTTGGTAGTGATTTTGACAAGCCTGTTCACTTACGAGTCCACACAGTCTAATGTTGTTTGCAATTTTCCCTCCTGCTTTGGCCGCTGAAGCCATTACTTTAAATCTTTATTATGTGTGTAACATACTTGAATTTGTCTAATATTATAGTTGGTTTTTTTTTTATTGTAAAATGTGCCACTCTGGTGCCAGTAGACCTGTCCATGTTTGCAATTGGTCATCTGTTGCCAGCTCTGCCTCTTTCACAAGACCATGCTCATATGCAGGTTCAGAAACGCTGTGTTGAATCCCTGAGTTGATAACTAGCCAATTTAGATTGCTTGTCCTGACTGCAGTTGTTAGGTTAAGTGGAGCCAGATTAAGAAAAAATACCCTTGGTATATGTAACTTGCTTGGTATTGCATGCTTGTCAATAGGACCATATCCCACTTTTGAAAAACCTAATTATGCTAGCTGTAGTACTCCAAAAAATGGAATATTGGTGTATGTTTGCATCTTATCCCATTTTCTGACCACTGCAGACTTAACACAGCTTCAGCCAAGTGGCACAACAAATATACCAAAGAATAATAACATAATACTGGACTTCAACAGGAATGCTCATACTATCTGACAAAATGGCACAAGTAACAGGGAAAGAAACTGGAAATAAATTGGATAATATTATCGTAATGTGAAGAATATTCTCAGTTAAGTAGATTCCTATTAATCCTTTGCTTAAGAAAGCAAGGGATTGATAGAATTATGTTTTGATTCACAGTATAATATTAGATTTTTTTGGTGAATATACCACTGCAACACTAAAGAAATTCATTGTACCCAATCTGGCCTTATCGTACATTGTTTCATTGGTGGGACTACCTTGTCTGTCTTGATGTATTACTGAATATGAGACTGTTTATAATGATTGCTGTATTTTCACTGTTAATCTATGATAGTGTAAATGACAGCACATTTGCAGTGGAGCTGTCCTTTTTAAATGTATGTTTGTGGAAAAACACCAGATTATTTTGACTATTTTAAAACTTGCATGCTGCATGGCTGCATGTTGTTTTGAAATGCTTAATTACTACAGCAACCTGTTCTGTTGGCCACATGTGCTGATTGTTTAAAGCAGTTTCTTACAATGACATATAATTGTTTTTTTTTTTTTTCTGTAGCACTCTGATCTACAAGTTTGGACGGACTGAAGATTTATGGGGTTAGAAGATCTTTCTCTCATATATTTACGCGTCTTACCAACGATTTGCTACCAGTGGTTTTAAATTAAAAGGCTGTCGATCCTGCACCCTTAATACAGCGTTTTGGCAGTTGCAGTGATTTTAAATTGAGATCAATCAGCGCTGCTACACACACGCATACACACACACACACACACACACACACACACACACTATTATATAGTGTTGTAGCCACTGTTACTAGTTCTGAACACATTTAGTGACTTAATTGGTATAAAAATAGCTCTGTCATTTGTTTAGATGCATTTGCATACTCTTCTTTTTTTGTTCATACTGTACTGTGTACTGTAGTGTGCTGTTTTTGAGAAAAACACTTCATAATGTTTGTATTTTAATTGAGGAATTCCTGTTTGTTATTAAGGACACTGGCTCATTTAGTTTTATTTTATCAGACATATTTCAAGTGTGAGTTTATGGCATCATTTGTTAAATATGTTGAGGGGTTCAGTGTAATTTCACTATAGTGAGTCAGAAAGGGAAATCATCCTTTGGATGGGCTAATCTATTAATAAAAACATATTTGAGGTGGATGTGACAACAAGCACACAACAGAGGGAACAGAGCCCTTTCTGCGGTCTCTTCTGAAGCTGCTCATATTGTATGCTTGTATGTTGCAGTTCAGCACATCCACTGAGTTATAATTTCTTTTGGATAAGCTGTAAGTGTTTTTCTTTTCACATGTCTGAGCCATTATAGGGTCAGTTTTCTGTTGTTGTTCTGCCTCAGGGTGTTTTTTGAAATCGTTCTGTCCTTTTGGACTATTTTCTTGTTTTGTTCTTGTTTGTACTAGAACATGTCCTAGAAAGTGAGATGTATGTATTGAGATGCTTGCCATTTTTCTGTAGCCATTTTTCAGTGTTTATGTATAGAACAAATCTTTTGAAGCCGTCAATCAGCCTTTGTAGAAACTGCATTAAAGGACTGCTTGCTACCATATAGAGGCATTTTATATTCAATCAAATGCCTCTCCACACTAACTCTTTGAACCACATGTAATAAAAATAAGACTGGGCTGCTTACCATCTTCACTACACTACACTTTTTCAATAATTTTCTGACTTGCCAAGAGTGAAAATAAATAAATTGTTTTATTGGAGAATTCCTGACAGTCTGTTTCTGTTCATGTAGCTGTCCAGAGGCAGCAGCTTCTTTGTGTAGTCTTGCTAGAGTAACTGTGCTCTGCTGCCATTCAAGATGAATAGGTTTCTTTTTTTTTATTAGAGACCTTGGCTTAGAAAAAGGACACGTGACTCAGTCTGTATTGAACACATTTAAAAGACAATTCTGGTTTATTTCTACCTGTTTCCCACGAATGTGGCTACGGTGGCTCTGTTGGTCATGCTAACTGCATTCTTGTAGAGATTCAGAATAACAAGGAGTTGCACAAACCAATATTTGTTGGCCAAAAGTGTGAGGTACCCTTCTTTTACAGTGTCATTTTTTGCTAAACAAGTATTTACAGTTACAGCTGTCCCAGTCTCACACAACACGAGGGTTAAGAATCAGGAACTACATCAGAAAGTCTGATTATGAAGGAATCAACAAGAGAAATTAATTTCAATTGTTTTTACAAGCTTATAATTAATTTCACTATGAAACATGAACATAGAGTCTTTATTTTTCCTCTGTGACAGTGAACATAACCCACAGACTGTCAGTAGCTATTCTGTCTGTTAAGCCTCATTGCAGCTGGCTAAAGTAACTTTACTACTGCAGCATTTTACTGTGACTGCAGAAATGTGCTGCTAATTCTTACACAAATCAGGAGAAACTTTCTTCACAACAAACTCATTAGCCTACATGACCGCCTTCCTTAAAGGGGGATGTGCAGTCAGGCTGTGGCTGTGTAACCTCACTGGTTAAAACATCGTTTAAAAAGTGAATCCCTCAAGTATAATCATACGTCAGTGTAACACCTGGATTGTATTATTGTAGTACCCCTAATCATCTGCCGCTTAAAGAATCAGAATCAAGAACTTTTGAAATAAAAACAATAATCAAACTCTTTGCAACATACTGGTTCTACGCAAGTTTTGACGTTAATCACAGCGTAGACCTACTTTAAAACATTCCCTGCTTTATTGTCTGTTTTCCTCAAAATGAGAAATTTGGAAAAGTGAACGTTATGATTTTATTCAAAAGGTTTTTAGACTATTGATTGAAACCACAAGCTCATTATGAAAATATTTACTGAGGTAACTGATCAAGTCAGAAATAGGGTAATTTTCTCATAGACTTACACGTTTGGAGCCAGATGATGGCCATCCTATTCTTCCACGTTGGCTTCCATTTCAAACACATCCATCTCTTATATTCAGTTTATGATGTAACCATAGCTCCACAGCCACAATGAGACTAAAAGCTACGAATAGAATCGTTAAAAGATTAATATCTTTATCATGACTGAATTAGTGACATAGTCACTAACAAAAGAGAAAAAAAGTAAAAGTTCACAAGAACACAAAACCATAAGAGTTAAAAACCAAATGACAGTGACTGCAGTTCTGCTAGTTTCAGCTGGTGAGATAGATGTAGCTAAACTCAGTTTGCACATGTTTTCTGTTGCAAAGAATTAAAATTAGTTTCATTAGTTTTGTGCTCCACTGTTTGCTTTATGTACCCACATAAAATTTAAAAACAACCACATAAAGACAAAACTATTCATCAAATGTTATTGTTGAAAGAAAAATACAAAACGAGTCCTTATAAATGCTAACAGTCTAACTTAACCTTTAAAATGTGGATTATCTTTGGTTAAATTGCCTTTAAATCACAATTCAATTCAATTTTATTTATATAGCGCCAATTACAGTCAAATTGTCTCAAGACGCTTTACAGAACCCACATCTTTTGTCTATTTAATTTAGCATTTATTTCTTAAAGTAGTCCCTGAATTAATGTGAGGATCCGTGAAGAAGAAAGCTAAATTCCTGTTCCAAGCCTGTCCCAAGTTGTAGTTACCTTTTTGGAAGAGCAACTGAAAACATCATAAAGTGTTACGGGATGTGCACAGCCATGAACAGGAGGTAATTATCTGTACCATCTACTGACCATCAGTGATAATGTGATCGGAGAGAAGAGGCGTCTGCGCAGAGCCTAAAAGATATGCAGCCTTTGCATGTTCAGCTTGCTGTTGTTTATAAATTGATACCGACGCTACAGTGTTAGCAGACGAGAGCAGTTTCTTTCCAGGAGCTGGGCTATTACTAAATTCATTCTCTGCAGTTAACTGACAAAATGGTTTTATCTTTGTTACTTGATTGTTTATTCTTCAAGTAATTTGGGAATACGACCTCTGTAATATTGGTATACAATCTTGTGTCTCATGTTGATAATTAAACTGATTATGAATGTTTGTACTAAAGAACATCTTCTCTGTATTTATTTTCTTAGAATGGAGCTAATTGCTCTGGTTTGCAAGATAAAGATCAATTGTTGAGTTCTTTAAAATTGTCCTTCAAGTGCATTAATGATCCTAAATTTATCAGAAATTAATCTATTAAATATTATGTTTTAGTACCAAGGTTACAGTCTTCAGTGTTTTATGTGCCCTTTGGATGGAGCAAGTAGTTGGAGTTGTGTATGTTTGAGAAGTAATTTCATCATTCATAGCAGCAGCCAGTGTGAACAGTATATCAACAAATTAAGTTACTGTCAAAATAATAATAAATTTATTTATAAAGCGCTTTCAGTCAAAGTGCTGTACATAGAGATAAAAACAATAAAAACAGATTGAAACAAAAACAACAATAAAAAAGACATCAGTAAAACAAACAATTTAAGATTCATATGTAACAGTAAACAAGTGGGTCTTCAGCTTTGTTTTAAATACATCAATGGAAGATGCCTGCCTGATTTCAATAGGTAGACTGTTCCACAATGTTGGTGCATGGGAAGAATAAGCCCGTTCCCCTACTGTCTTTTTATGAACACTCAGAAGCCCAATCCCCTGGGAATGCAAAACACAAGTGGCGACATACGGCTTCACCGAATTTGACAGGTACAATTCCATTTACAACTTTGTATGTTAGCAGCAACACCTTAAAGTCTGCTCTAACCTGAACAGGTACCCAGTGCAGATAGGCCAGCACCAGATTGATATGTTCATATCTACTCGCTCTGGTTAGAACACGAGCTGCTGCGTTGTGGACCATCTGCAGACTGCGAAGGCTCTTTGGCAGACCTGATAAAAGGACATTACAGTAATCTAACCGTGCTTAAACAAAAGCATGAAGTAGGACCTCAGCATCCTGAAATTACAGAATCGGTCTATCCATCCATCCATTATCTATACACCGCTTAATCCTCACTAGGGTCGCGGGGGGGAGGGGGCTGGAGCCTATCCCAGCTGACTCGGGCGAAGGCAGGGGACACCCTAGACAGGTCGCCAGTCTGTCGCAGGGCTACATACAAGGACACACAATCACTCTCACATTCACACCTACGGGCAATTTAGAATAATCAATTAACCTCAGCATGTTTTTGGACTGTGGGAGGAAGCCGGAGTACCCGGAGAAAACCCACGCATGCACAGGGAGAACATGCAAACTCCATGCAGAAAGATCCCAGGAAAGCCGGGACACGAACCAGGGATCTTCTAGCTGCAAGGCGAAAGTGCTAACCACTACGCCACTGTGCAGCCCAGAATCGGTCTAATCTTTGCAATGTTTCTGTAGTGAAAAAAAGGCCACTCTGGTCACCTCTTTAATATGGAACTTGAACGAAAGAGTTTTGTCAAAGAGTACACCAAGATTCTTCACTCTGTCTTTACAATGAATAACATAGTCACCCAAAGACAGAGTAAAGTTGGCAAACAAAGGATTAAGTCTCTAATAACCATCATTTCTGTCTTAACAGAGTTCAGAAGCAGGAAATTAGTTGATAGCCAGCTCCTAACAACTGAGAGACAGGCCTGAAGTTTATCAGTGTCAGATTCACTTTGAAGGAACAACAGCATGTATAACTGTAGATCATCTGCATAACAATGAAAAGAGATCCCAAAAGAACGCAAAATTTGACCCAAAGGTGTCAGATAGAGAGAAAACAACAGTGGACCCCGTACAGACCCCTGTGATACCCCATGCCTAACAGCAGAAGACTCAGAGAACACATTGTTGAAGAAAACTGAGATCTCTGACAGGTAAGACCTCAACCATTTGAGCACCTGGCCTGAGATGCCAAAATAATTCATCGGCCATATTCTGTGTACATGTGCTCAAATTTAAGTACAGTTCTAAACAGTTGCATACTTTTTTGTCCAGGAAAAACAAATAAAGGTCATGCAGCATTATGATGCTGGCTGTCCTCATCACTGCAGAGTTGGTACAGACGGTAAAGGCTAGTAAAAAGCTACAAACCAGACTAGTTTGAAGATAGTAAAGGCCCTTTCAGACATTGGACATGGAACATTGCCAGCTTCACCAGTCTGTTAAAGTGATGGCATTCTAGTCATTCAATAATAAGTAACTTTTCTGGTAATGTTCCTTATGGCCTAATGCAGAGAAACCCCCACACAGTGCCAGAGAGAGCCATGATATTCACCCAATATTTGTCATTCACACAAGACCACAGACAATAAACCAAGTGATGTATAATGCATAATAATAATATTATAATAAAAATTACACACTTAATCTGCACCAATCGCAGCCGATCAATGTCTTGCAGTAAGTAAGAGCGTAGCTTATTTCTGATTTCTTAAAACAGTGAAACTGAAGCTGTGGATGGTCACAATGGAACGGGCTGCATGTCCTTTATGTGAATCTGACAGCAGCTGAACATGTCAGCCTCTTGGTGAACGTGCACTTTTTTTTCTTCCTTAAAAGTTGCACTGGCAATTTTACTAGGTCAGACCTAGTACCAGTTTTGTATCACTTTCAACACAGCACAAGTCTAAACTGAGCCAACAAATTAACAGATGCTCGCACAAGAAATGGTACTTAAAGTTATGTTATGTGATTTAGGAAAGAATTTTCACATATTTCAGCACCATATCTATCTGATATCTTTTCTCAAAGAGAGCTTAATGCATTGTTTGTGTGTCAAAATCACAGCACACTTTCCTCACTCATTTTGCTTCAGTTTTACATCTTTTAGTCTACAAAATGAAATGTCCATAATAATGAAACTTTACAAAAAAAAAAAGCAGACAATAACAATTTAAATATTAGACAAAGATAACCAAAGTAAACACAAATGCTGTTTTTAAATGATGATTTAATGTTTTAAGGGAAGAAAGCCATCCAAACCTACCGTACTTGGCCTTATGTGAAAAACTAATTGCTCCTTTTGTTAAAATCATGAATTAATTCTGGCTAATCACATATTTTGGAAAGCAACTTCAATTTCACTGGCCACACGCAAGCCCGATTACCTACAGAGCTGTTCAATCAAAAAAAACACTTAAATAGAACCTGACAAGAAGTCGGCCAAAAGATCTCAAAAAATTGCAACAAAATGCCACGATTCAAAGAAATTTAAGAACAGATGAGAAATAAACTGACATCTATCAGTTTGGAAAGGGTTACAAAGCCATTTCTAAAGCTTTAGGACTCCAGCGAACCACGATGAGAGACATCCACAAATGGAGAAAACATGGAACAGTGTTGAACCTTCCCAGAAGTGGCCAAAATTACCCCAAGAGCACAGCGACGACTCATCCAGGAAGTCAAATAGAAACCCAGAATAACATCTTAAGAACTGCAGGCCTCCCTTGCCTCAGTAAAGGTCAGCGTTCATGACTCAACAATAAGGAAGAGACTAGGCAAAAATGGCATCCATGGCAGAGTTCTAAGGCGAAAACCACTGCTGACCAAAACAAACAAAAAGGCTCATCTTACTTTTGCAAACAAACATCTGAATTATCCCCAAGATTTTTGGGAGACTATTCTATGGACTGACAAAACGGAAGTTTTTGGAAGGTGTATGTGTTTTTATATCTGACATAAAAGTAACACAGAATTTCAGAAAAAGGGCATCATACCAACAGTCAAACATAGTGGTGGTAGTGTGACAGTCTGGGGCTGCTTTGCTGCTTCAGAACCTGGATGACTTGCGGTGACTGACAAAACCATTAATTCTACTCTGCCTGAAAATCCTGAAGGAGAATGTTCGGCCATCAGTTCGTGACCTTAAGCTGAAGTACATTTAGGTTCTGCAGCAGGACAACAATCCAAATCACACCAGCGCGCTGACTTCTGAATGACTTACAACAAACAATGAATTGTTTGGAGTGGTCTAATCAAAGTCCGGACTTGAATCCCATTGAAATGCTGTGGCATGACCTTAAAAAGGCCTTTTATGCTCGAAAACCCTCCAGTGTGGCTGACTGAAAACAATTCTGCAAAGAAGAGTGAGCGAGAATATCTCCACAGAGATGTGAAAGACTCATTGGCACCTGATTTCAGTTGTTGCTGCTGAGGGTGGCCCAACCAGTTATTAGGTTGATGGGGCAATTACTTTTTCACACAGGGCCAGGTAGCTTTGAATATATGTTTTTTTTTGTTTTTTTTTTACATAATAAATAAAATTATCATTTAAAAACTGCATTTTGTGTTTACTTGGGTTATTTACATTTGTTTGATGATCTTAAGCATTAAAGTGGGAAAAATATGCAAAAAAAATAACAATGAGGAGGCAAATACATTTTCACAGCAATGTATTTACAACATGTAAATTCAATTCAATTTTATTTATATAGCGCCAATTATAATTCAGATTGTCTCAAGACACTTTACAGAACCCATATGCCTGAACCTTAAACATGCCATTATCATTAAACATTGTTTCACATTACACATCTAATCCAGATGTGATGAAAAATGTAATTGGTGCAGTTTTAAACTCATTTGATAGGTCTATAAAAAATAGAAGTAAATTTTTTTTGGGAACCTGACATGATTATTCTAGCATATAAATAAGGCAGACAAAAACCAATCACAAAGCTGACAGGTTTTCCATTAGTCATTTATTGTGAGTTGGTATGTCATAGTGTCAGTCATGAAGGGCTACTGCAGCTACTGCAGGAGCTCTAGGTGAAAAACACCTGCAAGACCCACATTTTCACATTTAAACTCTGACACACATTTAAACTCACCACCACAGAGAGATCATTACAGTAAGTTGAAAAAGAAAATAAAGTTGTGTTGATGTCCAACAATGATAGACATGGAAAATGCGCCTTTTGTACAAGCTAAAAGCTATCTGGCATGCAAAACAGTTGCACAAGATAGTCACGCAAGTGTCCTGATTTTTGCCTTTTTTTTATCATATCACAAATACATCCTGCTGTAACAGTGTTAGGAAAAAGTAGATCTCAATGTTAGAGTTGGTCCAAAGCAGAAATACAGGGGCTACTTTGGTTCTTGCCCTTGCCCAACAGCTTGAATCTGGGCATTGAGAAACACACCAAGATAAGATCTACGGTCCTGCTCACAGATTACAAGTGAATCTGTAGACGAAGCTAAACCATGGTTAGAGATTTAAGGTTAGCTGGTTCCGTGTAGAGTCAGTTATTGATGTGTTATGCTGGGCTGTAAGTGATTTTACAGAATAAAAACCAAACCACACTTAGTTAATGCTATGATTGTTCTACAATGCTGCTGACCTGGTTCAGTTCTGTCTATGAAGAACAAATTTGACTGATGCTCAAAAAAAATAAAAAAGTGCACAGAAATAGAAATGCCCTTTAAAAGATCAAATAGTGTGCAGTTTTTAAAACAAAATCCTATTAGCAGTTCTCTTGAATGTGAAGAATCCTAAAACTAGTGTCAATTAGATGCATGCTTAAAGTGATCATTTAGTAGCATAGATACAAATAATCCTCTTATTTTGTTTTTTCACAGAAGTATGCTCATAAAAGGTACAAAAATAATGCTAAGAAAGGTCTTTATCCAGGTATTCTAAGTTTGGCACACAGACTTTCTGGTGAAAATCTTCTGAAGTTGCGCCACAGTGTTTATTCTACGACTAACCAATAATTATTTTGAAGCCAAATGACCGTGGAGGATGGGGCTTCTTAACTTGAATGTTGCAGAGAGTGGCTCAGTCACTTTGCTTATCCAGCTCAGCAGAAAGTTTGGAGAGTCACCACAACAAAAAAGCCAGACAAGAGGAGTAGGCGGCAGTGCAGTAGCAGAGAAAGGGGAGCTGTGTGTTCATTTCCCTCGAAACTCCTCAGGAGTGATACAAGAAATGACATCGCAGTGCTCATCACTCTGGCTGATGGGGAGGATGGAAATGTGAAGTGGCTCAAGGAACAACTGGAGGAGAGAAGGACATCAAAAAGCCATAGTTACCTTAAAGATACTCCATGCATTACTACTGACATTGTTGCAATTTCACCATCTGTGTTAAAATTGCTAGCAGGCTGGTAGTTTATTTGCTGTGCTTGTATTGACCTCCTGCACAGCTCAGATCAGCTGGTCATGTTATTGTTAGAATAGTAGGGAGGGGTATACTACAAAGCAAGTTGGACAAAACCAGGCTTTGTTTATGCTAGCTGGCTCAAAAACACACACACACACACACAATCCCAGTCAGAGATATCAGATATCACAAAGATGGATACTGGCTTTCTTTGTTTATCAGGTTTTCTTCATCAGGCTCTGTGTACATGTCCATAAGAGGAGGCATTGGACATGTCATGTACTCATCTTGCTTTCTTCAGTCAAAAAGAACAGGATGTTACAATAGACTGTGAGAAGTAAAAAGATTTATTCCATTAAAAAGTGCTGTAAATGCAAATGATGGTCAATATTTATGGTACGAAATATTATAATATACTTCGTGACTCTCAATGCATCCCTAATATCTAACATGACAGCTGCATATCAGAGCTGTTAAAATTTTTTCTCCTCTGTGGCAGCACACAGTCCACATACTGTCAGCAGCTATTCTGCCTGATGAGGCTTGTTACAGCTGACTAAAGTAACTTAACTACCCTTATAGCAGCATTTTACTGTGACTGCAGCAATTTACTGCTACTTGTCATACAAACCAGCAGAAACTCTCCTCGCAACAAACTCAGTCTACATAACCAGCTTCCTTAAAAGGGGATGTGCAGTCAGACTGTGGCTGTGTAACCTTATAGATTACAAATATAGTAATTAATACCATACTGTAAAAATTCTGCATTGAAAATATTACTTAAAGCATGTCAGTACAATGAAGAAAATGTACTATGTAATAGTACTCAATGCAAAAAAAAAAAAAGTGTCCTGTGAGATATTAGTCTATATCACTAAATTATGACTCATGGATTAATATAAAAGCAGGATTTTACTCTTGTAGCAATTCCATACATCTGCCCCTCAAAACTGAGAATTGTTAAGAACCAGAATCCACAAACAGAGTAATTAAAATGCAAACGATACCAAACCCTCTTAATTACCTCATGATTCTACATAACTCCAGTAAATCACCTGTAAGCAATTCACTATATTAGCACAACTCTTATTGAGACTCTTGTTATATTATTATATTTCTTTTTTCACATTCACAACAGTCTGTCAGTGAAACACAGACTGACCAATTCTGATCAAAGTGCAGTAAAATATTTGTGTCTTCCAGTAGTAAGCTGTGTTTTTTTACCTAACTTACTGCCTAATATACACAGTTCATATACAGTGTACTCTAGTGAGTGTGTTGAATGGTGTTAGCCCTCACATCTGGCATCTTGTATCGGGGTTGTAGGTAGCGTTTGATTTTCTTGCGCTGAAAGATGAGGATGTATGCTACTCCAGGTATCACAGCGACCAGGACGAAGACAACCAACACAGATACTATTATCAGTGTTTGGGTTGAGTCACCTGGGAAAGACACACACACATACGCATGCACACACACACACACACACACACACACACACACACACACACACAAAAGCAGTTCAGAGGATTTAGAATCTTTGAAACAAAAATGTCCCTAAAACTTTGAACAACATTTAGGATGCTGGTTTTTCATGGTGGAGCATAATAAAGGACAACAATAAAATGAACAAAAGCAGGTTAAGCTGCAGGAATGGTCTGAGAGGTTTTTATGGATGTGTTGTTGTTTTTTCCCCTTTCTCTTTTTAGCATGAATCTGAGTTGCTACACATTTTCAAATTGACATTTTAATCCAACAGAGTGACTATCTAATACTCCAAAAAGAGATTTTCAGGGGAGTAGTTTTATTTAGGTGTAATTCAAAAATACTGTGCAATACTGATCAAGTTTTACAGTGAATCAATTTTGAGATAAATTATGCTCCAAAGAGAAGAGTCTTTCAAGTTCTGCCAAGTGCCATAGTCTCCCATTAATCTTTATCTTTTTTTTTTGTATCACAATAGACATTTAGGGACTATTTAAAACCTGAAGCATTTACAGAAGCTTTAATATGAGACCATTTTCAAACAGCTTACTATATTGAGTGAAATTGCCAGGTTGAGCTCAGCCATTCTCAGTTTAGCTTTCAGAAAACATTTTCAGGCACTCGGATTTTGGTTGTCAATGATTTGTTTTATGAAAGTGTAAAAGATGGTTCATGCTTGCAGCTGTGTTGCCATGCAACACAATTATGAATGGTTAAGCAACAGTCTTAGAACCATTTAAGTGAAACCAGCGGCCGCCAGGAAAAACTAGGCTTCAGTGTAGTGATTTGTAGCATATGATGGACAAGTTCAGCAACAGTAATTCAATAAAATTTTATTATATATCGCCAATTACAGGTCAAATTGTCTCAAGACGCAGTAGCAGCAAACACTCTCTTACCTGACTCAGGGACGAGCTCACACTGGATACAGCTGGCCAGTCCAGCGGGTTTGTTCATGATAACATACTGCACCTGTACACAGTACCTCTGGCCCTCCTCCAACTCACTGATGGTCTCTGAGGAAGCAACATCTTTATACTTCTAAACAAGAGAGGAAGATATTTGTTTAGATAACATTACCACATATTTCACACACACAGCTAATATCTACATTTCACGCAAGATCCACTTTTAGACAAACACTCCATTTCATTAATATGATGACAATTAAACGTGTTGGCTTCATGTCTGAATGCGCAACTCCGTCATGTTTTTGCAAAAATAGTGTCAGCAATTTTACTAGGTTGGATCTAGTAACATTGTCGTATAACTTTCAATATGGGACAAGTCTGAACTGAACCATCAAATTTACAGATAGACACACGCAAGCAGCGGTGCTTTGAGTTATGTAATGTGAGTTAGGGAAAGATTCTGCAACATTCACCAATATTTGTCTGAAAACATCATAGAGACATTTAATACACAGTTTGTGTGCCAAAATCACAATACACCTTTTTCTCTCACTTTGCTCTGTAATTTCAAATCTATTAGGCAATGAAATAAATGTCCATAACAATAAAACGTTACTGTAATGAAAACAGACATGACAGCTTAAAGAACAATGATGCTCACCAGTAATGAATGTGATCCGAATGTTTTTCCCCACAAGATTTTAAGAGGAGCTGAAGTTTGTTTCTTGCCACTGTTTGGATTTACTTTGAGTATATTAAATGCATGCAGCTTCAGAATCCATATATTTGTCTCAAGAAAGACAACAGATTTGCACACAGCACAACAGTGCCAGTAACTAAATTATCTCCAAGAGAACATGGAGAGAGGATCAGTTAAAGACCAGGATCTGATGGCAGGTCACACATGTCTTCACATCAGACAGGTGAGCTGTCACACAGAATCGTAGGTTTAGTTTCCAGCTGTTTAGGATTATTTCTTCGTAGTTTATTACAAGCCTGCAGCATCACACAGCAGTGGGATCCCCGAGTGTCGCCAAAGAGAGAGAGAGCTGCTGCATTTACACAGAGAGAAGCAGTAGTAACATCATTAACTAGATCATAAAATTATCCCAACACGGAGAAAGCAGTGATCTGGATTTAACAGCAGGTCACACTATGTGACCTACACTGTGTCCCAAAAGTTTGTTCTCCCCACTGGACAACATGTTTGACTGTTTGTCACCAAAACGGGTTACACCTGGTCAATCAGGTACTGTTTGGTTGTTTGTCTGGTTAAACTGTCAGGTCCTAGTACATACATTTCTTGCTTGCCCAACATGCATTACACTCACAAATTTTGGAAGCGTTGTTACCATGGCCAAGACTAAGGGTGGAAAAGCTACACTTTCAGAATCTGAGATTCGTGCACAGGCCATTGCTCTTCAAAACGCAGGACAAACTGGTCAGCAGGTCGTTAAAGCTTTCAGCAAAAGTATCTGCTGGGTGTAGAAGTGGTGGCAAAGGTACAATAAAGGAGGATCCTTCAAAGACTTGCCTCACCCAGGACATCCATCTAGCCTAACTGCAAGAGCCAAGGATCTGATGAGAAAGGCCAAGGGTAAACGATAACAGTCACGCCAGCTCAGGCAGATGTTGAAAAATCTTGCCAAATCTTTCTAAGACCACTCTGCATTGTTATTTAACAGAAACATTGGGGTGAAAGCTTACAAGACTCAATGTATCTCCCAACTCACCAAACTGCAAAATGAGAAGAGACTGTCTTTTGCAAAGAAGTACATAACTCTGACTCCAAAAGGCTTTAAGTACTGGATTTTCTCTGATGAATGCCCTCTCTACTTATTTCTGACACCCAACAGCCAAAGTGACCTGATCTATAGAGATGATGAAAAAGTACCATCTTCTGAGAAATCCAGTGCCCACAGTATGGTGTGGGCGGTTATGTCCGCTACAGGTCTCTCAGAGCTGCACATTGTGCCTCAAGGTACCACTAATAATGCACAATATTATACCAACAACATTCTAGAAAAGATACAACTTCCAGTTTTGACCAGGAGGAAAAAAATCGCTGCCTGTGAATGAACGGAAAATGTTTAACAGACGTTCGGAATTGGTATTTATGCAAGATGGTGCCCCTGCTCTACTTGGCTTTCTGTGTAAGGAGGAATGACAACCAAACTCCCCTGACCTTAACCAAATTGAGAACTGTTGGGGAATCCTGAACAGTCACATCTTTACCAATCCACCACCCACCATCATGAAACAGCTCAACGCGAGGGCTGAGCGGGAATGGGGGAAGATAGAACCATCTTTACTCCAAGAACCTTGTACATTCCATGCCTGAAAAACTGAAAGCCATGATCAAAGTGAGAGGGGGAAATACTGGTTATGAAATAAATTGATTATATGGCATTATTTAGCCTTTGAGCTTTGTTTTTCTGAGGAGAACAAACTTTTGGGACATGGTGTACATGTCTTTAACTCCGATCGATGAGCTGTCACACAAAGTCACAGTTTATCAGCTGCAGCTTAATTTTGTCAAGTTGAGTCCGGAGCTGTTAGATTCATGGTTTGAAGAAATCAGACAAAAACTGTGATAGCTATTTCGATAAATTGATCAGCTGCTGTTAGTTTAGTCTTAGTCTGTTTTTGCATTACTATGTTTTATACATCACCTGGTGTATTGTCTAGTTTCACGAGAATGACAAATATCTCGGACAGTGTGGTAGGTGTATTAGAATGCAGCTGTGAGAAACACTAATGGAAAAGTGACGTATGTCTGCATGCCATTAGTTTAACAGATTGACATTCCATGTCCCATGTCTGAAAGGTGCTAAAAAAAAACCTTTCCTTACCAAGCAACATTTATTATGTTGGATTAAGGGATTGTGTTAAGGGATTTGTAATACCTGCATTGATTACTGGCTTTTTGCAAATTAAAACTACATACTGCCAGACGAGGACAAGCTGAAATAACATTGAACTTGGGGGTTCTGTTAAGTTTTAGTAAAGAGGCCAGAAAAAGATATGAACCCAGAGATGAAAGCAACTTCAAATACAGGTGCAGGTATGTATACAATGTACTTAGCGTCAATTTTGAATATCGTTTGATTTTTTATTTAAAAAAAAAAAGTTACCTTAGAAATTCGAAAGAAAAATCCAGAGTGCATGTCAGAATATGCTTTGCCTCATAAAGAAAACAAAAAGTGACAGCTCTCTGTCCTCCCCTGCTACTATCTGTTACCATTTTTAAAATCCCCTTCGCTACAGCAAACAAGAACAACAACCTCCATGCAGCAACTGACAAACTGAAAATATGTTTTTGCAAACATCTGGATTGTGTGATAAGACAGGCCTACTTGGTTCGTTTGACAAATTGCTGTCAAGATCTACAATGAAAATATTTACAGCATTTGCTATCCAGTGTTCGTATAGGGATGACCTTGCCCATTTGACTAAGGATTATGTAAAAAGTTGAAATTTGTAAGCAAGTTCCCCCCCAAACAAGAGTTTAATAAACCTGCTTTCTAGAAGGTAAGGCAGGGCATTCTGAAAATGAAATACCTGGAAACATGTCGGATATCCACCCAAACAGTCTTTTCAAAATTAGTCGGTATCGTGTGGACACATATACTGTACATAAGAAATAACAACCTCACGTTGTTAAACTGATTCTCTGAAGGATTCTCACCTGCAGCTGTTCTCCTTGCTTGCCAAAGTAAATCCTATGTTTTGCATTTCCAGCATATTCCGGAGTCAGATGATGGTCACTGGTCAGATGTACAGCCAGGGAGCCAGGCCATGCAGTCAGATTAAAGTCAGGGGTACAGGAGTCACCTGCAAGAGTACAGTGAGTGTTGTCGGTCAGGACCAATCCATGCCATCTGCAGTAGGTCCATATTCTCCCATGAACAGTGACAACCTTGCAGACTTTTAAAATGATAAAAACCTCAAAAACCTAAGAATTACTCTAGAATAACAATTCTGATGAAGTCAGGAAAGATTTCTGTGGGTGTTTTAAACTTTTCACAAACCATGTGGTGTACACTGTGGTTAGAATGGGTAACAGCAGCAATCACACCACATGATACAAAGGTAATATTTAGGTTCAGTTTCTGCACCAGCCGACCAGTAGAGGTGAGCCCCAGGCTGAAGTCAGTCATTTCTTGTGTCTGACTCATCACACCACTCACAATCATGTGTGATTTACTCAGCTACAGCAATAATAGCGCCTTACGTGTTTCTACTTGGCGCTGCATGTAGTAAGAGATAATAGCAAAAGATCTATGTATCACCTGAACTGCTGCCAACACAAGGATTCTTACCATGTCTGCTGCAGGCTTTGACTGGTATAGAGGTCAGTCCGTGCCTCTCCGCTAGCACACGCAGCATTACGCAGCCATGCTCTCCCTTTGATTTGGTGGATGCAACATTACAGGAATTGAAAGCTATCTGGACACAGGCTGGCACAACTTTCCACTCATCAGTGTTAAAGCTGAAACAAGGAACAGAATCAACAAAACGTTAGTCCAGAGTTTATCATGATGACAGTAACCTCTATATTATGAAAGACATTAAGGGCGCAGCTGGTGGTTGCTTCCATCATTGATTAATCTACAGACTGTTCTCAATTTCCCATTTGTCCATAAAATGTCAGAAAATCGTGCTAAATGCCACAGGCCAAGGTGGTGCCCTTAAATGTCATGGTTAGTTCAACTTAGAAACCGAACTTATTCAGTTTACAACACGTATTATTAAAAAAAGGGACAGAATTTTCAAATTTAAGTAACTGCAACCAGCAAATCTTGCTTTTAGATAATGACAGAAATAATTAACTAATCATTACTAATCAAAACAGTTGCATTTCCAGTTAGCGACTATCAAATCAATCAACTTATCATTGCAGCTTTAAACAGTGAATCTCACACGCCCTTAAGTACATTTCTGTCCTTTTCATTTTAGATTTTTTGACAGTCTAAAAAATTTGGAAAAAGTATTTAGGGGGAATTTTGAAACTTTAACCTCAGTCCCCATAATGCATTAATAATATGCTGTGGACACAAAACTGCTACACTTAGGACCTTAAGAACAAAAAAAAGTCCCCATTGAAACCCATTATATCTGCTATTTTTGATCCCTCAGTCCAAGGCATCATGAAATCATACATTCTAAGTTATCAGGTGTTCATGTCAGCCCTTGACATCAAAATTGCCATTTTCCACTAGATGCTATTTTTTTCATATTTGGCCAATTGAAGAAACAGAGGTTTTACTTGTTTTGTCACTTCCTGCTATATTATAGAGCACTACAGGCAAATGAAAAAGATGCTACAACTAAAATGGTTTGGGGGAGTTGGTAGGGATGTCACAGTGTGGTGTGTACATGTGTGTATTTCTACATTGGAAGATATAGAAATTAGAGTGTACATAATGTAATGGCCACAAACACCTGCAAGTAGGTACAAAGATGCACTACCCCCAACACATACACATCTTCAAAGCTCAAAAGTCTATTGTAACTCATACACACAGAGACACATGACTTTTTCAATACACACGTACATATCACACCGTGACATCTCTACCAACACCCCTAAAACATTTTAGTTGTAAACATTTTTTTCCATTGCCCTGCAGTGCTCTATAATACAGCCTGAAGCGACAAAAAACAATGGAGCCTGTATTTGCGCCAAAGGCCAAATATGGAAAAATGGCACAATCTGTTGTAATGCATGATTTTGATGAAATAGTAAAGGGATCAAAAAAAAGCAGATATAAAATATGTGTAAATACTATACTGCATAAAAAAATAATAATGCATCACAATCAATGTTGGCGTTAATCATTAACACATCCCAACCTGTAACAATTAAAAAATTACCCCTTTAGCACTCATTTTACAGAAAATAATGCTTTTTTTTTTTTTTTAAATAAAAAATTTCCACAAAAAAACAACAACAGCATAATGTAAACAAGCTGGCATTGAAAGGGCTAAAAACCTGAAAATTAACAAATATTTGGTAATTATGAACTGATGTAGATCAAAAAAGACAATTCATTGAAAATGAAAAATCATAATATACAATGTTTTTTCCTGGCATTGTTTTTGATGTGGACATTAGTAGGACTTCAGTGTAGTTTTCTTTTAAATTGACACCTACGGTTACATAAAAACACAATGTGTTTTCCGAGGCAAAATGCTATTGTGAGCTTTGTCAGGACGAATGTGTTTGCAGATACTCCTCACAAAAAAAATAAAAAATACAAGGGAAAGGAATCAGTGCATTCAGGTTTCTTATCTGTATATGGATTCATGTAACGAAAAACAGAACCATCACCTGCGGTACTGAACGGTGTACATGATGTCCCTCTCCTCTGTGGCTGGACTCCATCTTAACTGCCACTTATCAACTTGGATGTTCTTTGGAGGAAGCAGCGTTGCCTCAGACAGTACTGGGTGAGATGGAAATAAACATGGAATCATGAAAGTAGCCAAATAGAAGAGTCTGGGAACACTTTTTTGATCTATAGTATAATATTTGTACTTTGTCTCTCAATAGTCTGAAGAAGGAATTTGAAATAAAGCCCTCTTCTGGAAGTGTCTTTTCTTGAAGCTCTTTTCCCAGTGCCTCAGGGTTGTCACTAAATTGATTAATTAACTAACAAATCAATTATTCAATCATTTAGATTTCAGATTTAGGAGATTTGGAATGTTTTCAATAATTGCATTATGCAGATGGTATCTGACATCATATAAAGCTGTCACCTTCTTCCTCTGAGGATTATTTTTTGAATTCAAAAAAATTGTCCTTTGTTATCACAAAAACTTTTTGGGAATACTCTTGCATCACCATGGTGTATTTCTCTCTTTCACTACTTTAAACAACAAATTAAGCTGTACAGGGAATGTTCTACGTGATTCTCCTCAGGCACTGATAATATTTTGATCGTGATGAAATGTCATGTTTTAAAATCGTGTGACGTATAGGCCATTTGTCTGATGAAGACCTGGTAGACTTAAATGTGGTCTTTCGGTCCAATAAATTTCTTGGCCAGCATTTCAAAGAATTCCTTCAACAAACATGGACAGATGAGCAAATACATGACACATCCAGGAGTTTAAGCAAAAATGTACTTTAATATATGTATTTTTCAGGTAAACTATTTTAAGTCTTAAAATGAGCAAAATATACACAAATTCACACATACAAACACAGATCCAGACTCCCTTTCAATCTCACACACAATCAAACTAAAAACCATTGGACTTTTCTGTGGACTACAGGCTAAACAGTAGTGACAATACAGCATTTTACATGAAAAGATAAACCAGTCTTGACAGTACAAAGTAATTCAAATGCATGTGAAAAAGATTCAGTGATATTATTTTTAAGAATATTTAACAGAAATGAGGACACGCCTACGCAAATTTAATAAAATGTCAAATGCTTTCAAATAGTATCTCCTCTCAATAACTGCATTATCTCTAAGTTGTCAAGTACAGTATTCCCTCAAATCAAAATCAAATACTTTAGAAAGACTACATTAAAAATACAGGCACAAAAATAAAAATTCAATGCAACAAAAGTGAATACACCTGTGATCAACCAATCATGTTTGGCATTAACCTGGCCAGGGCAACCATAGTGAATGCATAGTCCTTACAGTGATGCACAAAGATGGCAGTATTGTGATATGGGCACCATTATTTCCTGAGGATATACCAAAATACCAGCTGACAAGATTGACTCCCAGTCTGCAAAAGCTTGGCAGAAGAAGAATTTTCTAGCATGATAATCATCCAAAGCACAATAGTGAAAATTACAATCTGGACAAGTGTGCCCTCTGACTTGAATCCAATAGAACACTGTTGGTGTAATTTATGAAAACAAAGGTAGGTCAACACAACCCCTCCAGAAAAGAGTAGCTGAAAAAAGTGTCTCTGAAGCATGGCAGAACATCTCTCCAGAAATTTGCTGACATTGGTATCTGCCATGTAATCAAAAATGATGGTGGAAATTTGAAGTATTGAAAAAAAAAATAAAAGAATCATTAATCTCCTTAATGAAAAGTGTACTGACTTTTGTTGCACTGATCTACTTTGGAAATCTAAAATATTTGTTCATATTTCTTCATAAGTCCATAAGTACTGTTCAACTTGGAAATAGTATAATTGCTTTCACGTAATACAGTTTAGAATCATTTGACATTTCAGGGGTGTCACATACACACTGCTGTGTACTGTACATACTCTAAAAACGTGCCTTTTCTGTAGACTAAAGGATAACTCGTGGTTCAACACCATGTAGTTCAGATAAGACAGCCAGTGATAGGTGGAGCAATATATCAATATATCAATCAGCCGGTGAAGCAATATATCACACAATATTCAGTTTATGAGTAACTGGCTGAATTAGCAGCTTTAATTAGAATAGTAACACTGACCACAAACAATGACCTGTGTCTGTAATATTTTTGGAGAAGTTCGATCTGTGGTGACATTTTGGGGCCTATTGATAAACGTTCTCTTTAAAATGTAATGTTGCAGTTGTCTTGCTTCCAAACTGACTTCACGGTGACATTTTAAGGACGGCTGATATTTTTCTTCCAAATCATCCAATAAAAGGCTATAGCCTCGGGAGAAAACTTTTAGGTCAAAAGTAGCGATCGTGGCCTTCATGATGTTTGACTCAAACAGTTCACAACTAATTAGCATTATTTGGGAGGAAGACGGCATTCCGGTTTCACGACAGTACTTCACATCAGTCAGTTAAAAACAGTCAGTTTGTAGTCCAGTCTAGCTTAAAAGGCACTTAAAAGAACGTCATAAAAGAACGTGTTTCTGCTCAGGACTGCTGGTAGAAGCGGGTGTGTGGGTTTTGGTAATGTACGCGTACGTGAGAACAACTTTCATTTGTCAAGTACACACGCAGACGATGTCGGCTCATTGCTAGCAGCTAGCTGGCCGCTGTTCACGGTGAACACTTTACCTTGGACGATGTTTTGCAAGCACAGGAGCACAAAGAGCATCGTGGCGGCGTCATTTCTTAGAGTGCGACGAGTTCCCGAACACATGAGTGTCCGTTATTTGTTAGACTATAATCACATAACATAACACCACACTTCCTCAAACTTGGGAATAAAATCAGGGAAGTTACGTTTAGTTACTCCATCTTGATGTTGGCAGCGTACTTCCTGAAACGCCCCTTAAAGGTATACGTCTGAAATATAATAAGTATCATTCTTCTCTGTATGGCATATGCCAGCAAATTTCTGGAGAGATGTTGTGCCAATCCAGCTGCTTTTTGCTGGAGGGGTTGTGTTGCTGTATCTTTCTCTACCCCAGATATGTTCTATTGGATTCCAGAGACGACACATTCGGTCAGGTCGTAGTCCGATTTTTTTCCCTGCACAAACTCTTGCGAGATTTTTGCATTGTGCTTTGGATAGTTATCATGCTGGGACTTACCTTGTCTTCAGTTAGACACTGGGAGGAAGGGGAAGGATGTGTCTGCAGAGCTGGAGGCTATGGAAACCCTTTGAGCATTTATTCCATATCCTTGATATCGGACATTGGTTTTCTTCACTAGTTTGGTCTTTGTCAGCACTAGTTGGACATTCAGCCACACTAGTTATGCACTTTGCCGTACTAGTTGCACAAAAACTCTGACTTGTCACTCATTTTCAGCAACATGTTAACTAGTCAAACATGGATTCTCCTCACTCGTTAACTAGTGATCTATGATTTCCTTCACTAAGTCAACACAGGAGGGCCACGACCACAGGCCAGGACTCAGCAGTCCACCTCCACCTCAAGGAGAAGGGGCACTCCTTTGATGACCACAAGGTGCGCGTTCTAGCCAGAGAGGACAGATGGTTTGAGAGAGGGGTAAAAGAAGCCATTCATGTCAAACTAGAACGGCCATCTTTGAACAGAGGAGGGGGCCTCAGACACCACTTGTCTCCCACTTACAACGCCATTCTTAGAGCCCTCCCAAGGAGGTGCAGCTATCTGTCCCACCTGCAGTCAGGTGACCCCCAACCACCCTCCCAGAGGGCTGGGAGGGGTAACGACCACCCATCAAAGGCTAACGACTCACATTAACATCCAACGAGGCTATTGGTTTCGGGTCTTTGTCCACTTGTTTTTGCCACCACCCTCCTGGTGGATAAATATCTGGTACTCCCCACCAGGCTTTCAGAACTGAAGAAGCCTCTTGGATGAGAGGTGAAACGTTTTCGACTCACACGAGGTTAGTCCAGTTGCCATAACTTATGCTTGCTTGAGACTTATCATGACCTGGATGACTGAGAACATCCACAGATTTATTTCCTTCACTAGTTAACTAGTAAGAATCAAAACACCCACTAGTTAACTAGTGAAGACCAAAATACTGACTAGTTAACTAGTGAAAGCCTCTTGAAGTCTAAATTTTTAACTAGTGAAGCTCAAAAGTTGTACTAGTTAACTAGCAATGCCTCAAATATCCACTAGTTACACTAGTGAGACATTTTGACTTAACTAGTTCAACTAGTGAGGTACAAAATGTTCACTAGTAGAACTAGTGAATGCCAAAATGCTCACTAGTTAACTATTTAGACAAAAAACTAATGAGGAGGTGGGGAGAACGTGTGCATCCAGGATTCCTATTGGCTGTACAGTTAAAATACACCAATCAGGATTCAGATTTTGTCATTATCCCACCCAATTCATTTTCATGTTTTGCACTAGTTGACAAGTTTCCCTGAGGAATTGCAGCTAGTTAACTAGGAGCTGCCTACTATAGGCTACATATTGACTAGTGAATGCAGAAACCCAGACTCCTTATATACTTACAGTCTATTTTGACCTTACTAGTTAACTAGTGAGGCTCAAAATGTTTACTAGTTAACTAGTAAATGTCAAGATATCCACTTGTTACACTAGTTGGGCTCATTTTGACCCCACTAGTTAACTAGTGAAACATATGTTTTCATACTAGTAAACTAGCTGGGTCCAGCGTGAGTCACTAGTTAGCTAGTGACACTGATATTCATCTCACTAGTTAACTAGTGGAAGACATTTTGTCTCACTTGTCAGGCTTAATACTGAACTTGTACAGATTTTGACTGAACATGTTTAATAAAATTGTTTACTAGTTGACATGCGCATGCAACTAGTTAACTAGCAAAATTATCAAATTCGACTAGTTACCATGTTTGCCAGTTACAAAATGTTACAAGTTCACTAGTTGTGTTTGCATGTCAACTAGTAAGCAATTTTGTGAAACTAGTAAGATGTAAATGTCAACTAGTATGCCAAAAACATTAACTAGCGCTCCAAAAATCCCTACATGTTAGAGGAATGTTGTACTAGTTGTGCACAGCCACTCACTAGTGCTGCTTAAGGCTCAGCTAGTTAAAGGAAAAGCCCAACATGTAGGAAAAATGGCAAACATGTTCGGTTTAAGTTTGTACAAGTTCATTTCTGAGCCTGACTTGTGAGGCAAACTGTCTTCCACTAGTTAACTAGTGGGGTCAAAATGAGTCCAACTAGTGCAACTAGTGGATACCTTGACATTTACCAGTTAACTAGTAAACATTTTGGGCCTCACTAGTTAGCTAGTAAGGTCGAAAAGATCCCAACTAGTTAACTAGTGGACATTTCATGTCTTATTAGTTAACTAGTGACCAATTTTTAACCTGGCAAGTTAATGACTTAGGGCAGAAAAACCTTACCTAGTGTAACCACTGCACATTTGGCCCTTACTAGTTAACATGTAAACCGTAACATGACATTAATGTCTCTAGTGCAGTGGTTCCCAACCTGTTTGGCTTGGAGCCCCACCATCAGCTGCACTCCAGCCCCAGCGCCTCCCCCAGTGCGGCGCCTACACCCCCCCAGACTACCCCATAAGTACACTACAAGTTATTGAATTGTATTACAAATAGAAAATTCCCTAAAATTATAAAGAAAAATTTTTTTTATATCAAACCAAGAGTTGTACTATGACGAGGAGGAGAGAGTTTATGGCTGCAGTAAATTTGGGGACACTACAATGCAGAAGTTATTTTTTTTTCTTACCAAAAAAATCCTTAAAATTAGGAAAAAAATTTTTTTATATCAAACCAAGGGTTGTAGTATGACCAGCAGGAGTCAGTTGTTGGCTGCAGTAAATTTGTTGAATATTTGTGTCTCTTCGCTGTTTGCAGCGGTTTTGCATTTTGCAGACGGTCCCTGTTCATAGACACCAGTGTAATTTCTGCAGCTCGAAAGACAGCTACTTTTGATTAAACTGGGCTTTTAGCACATTGTCTACCTTACAACGATGGGAAAAAGGCATCGTTTATGTTTAGACAACGTATATTTAATGAGTTATTGATGCCAGAAATCCAAATTTGTGAATATCTTTCCGACTTTACTGCACTGTGTTTTGTTTCCTGACGTTGCCGTAATTCGCTGGCTTCATGCTGTCATTTGCGAGCATTTCACCACAAATAACACAATTCTGTCTTGTCCTTTAATAAAACCAAATTTAAGGTAACTCTCGAGGTATAGCCAGACTTTTTAGGTACTGATGAATCTTCACCCGTTTTGCATTTTTCAGACACCGTTTCCATCAGTAATTTTCTAACTGGACACAAACTAATGAATCGGGATGAACTAGCAAGCCAACCTGAAGAAAGCGGGGAGAGAAGTTGAAAGGTCAAGGAGGTGTGGCCATTGAAGTAGCAAATGATTTTTGAAGAAAGACCAAATAAATGTGTTTTAAAAATGTTTTATAGGTAGACTTATGATGACACAGTGAGTCTGTTACTCTGATTTTATCCAGAATGTAAAAATCTATTTTTTATAACTTCACAGCCTCAGAGCAGACAAAGCTTCGCGCCCCCCCCTCTGATCTCTGGCGCCGCCCCCCTGGGGGTGCGCGGACCCCAGGTTGGGAACCACTGCTCTAGTGCAACTCAAAGATCAACATGTTCACTAGTGGACTGCATGCAAATTAAGCAGTCAGGACAAGAATTTTGATTGGTCAGTATTCAGATTGCATGATGTGTAGCTTTAACCCATCAGAAACCGGACGCAATATTGAACAATATTAGTATAGAAAGACAGATACTTAATGTAAGCGCCATTTTACAATCCTATTATAATTTAGGAATTTACCATTTTTGTTGCTGAAATGCAGATATTTGATATATAATTGTAAAGTGAAAAGGTTAAATTGTTAACAATTATCCTGCGAGGCTTCCGTAGGCTTGTGAACGCAGACACGAATAATAATGTTGCCGGAAGTGTTGTGTTCTGTCACAGTAAATGAGCAGGCGGCGGAGCAATACGGTAGTTTTGCCGTTATTGTTGTTATCTGTGGCCGGCCGTTTCTCAACTTTAAGTACGCAAGTCCGTACTCGCGTACTTGACGAGAACAGACTTGCGAGTCGTGGAGGCTAAAGTGCAGTTGGAACACCAGCGTACTTGATGACGTCACCGCCTCGGTTCATCTGCTCTGGTTATTTTTACCATGAAAAACAACGAAATGGAGGATATAATTACACAGCCTTGCATGTTCATGTTTAATATTACAGTTACTGTGTATATATATTCAGGTTTCTAAGATTGTCATAAATCTTTTTGGTTTTTTAAAATATTTTAGAGCTGCAGTTGAACTGAACCATCTCATTCTCAGTTCTATCAGTGGATACACAAAAACTTTTCAGAAGCTGATTGCTGAAAAAATATTAAACCTTCCCGAGGACACCTCATAGACAGGGATGGATGGTTTACAGCTTTATTATTAACATTACTAAAATACATTAGTCTACATTCTATATACATACCTGATGTTTGTCCTCCAACATCCAGAGGTTTGATAGTCTGACAAATACACAAACATCACTACACTTTAATGTGATCACCAGGACTTCTGTATTAGAACATCATCACTGATTAATGATAGAATATTTCATGTCAGCTACTGTACTCAGAACCTGAATACAGGTGAGCTCCTACAGGTGAGCTCTTCTTCTGCCTGTCAGGTAATAAAACAGAAACCTTTTCAAACATTAGCAGCATCTGATCAAACAGGTCTGATGTTAGAGGAACATTTACTTCTGGCTTCAACAATTCAATTAATTTTTGAACACAATTGAAAAATATTTATTATTCTTCTTCTTCTTCTTCTTCTTATTATTATTATTATTATTATTTATATTAAATACAATTCAGCATTTTCTATCCTTCAGTTTCCATGAACAGCATCATGCTGGTCCAGATGCTGAAGATGGAGCTGCTGATGTTCTGTCTGTGGAGTCTCCCAGCAGCCAGTGAGGATCTGGGTTTCTTCAAATGTCCCTGGAATAACTGGAATAACATTAGATAAATGTAAAACTACTTATATACCTGTTTAACCACTATAGAACCGTCAGAGCCAGCGGCAGATTTCAAAAAGTCTTGCTGAGAAAAGGCTGCTCTCGGCGGCTACAGTGAGTGGTGACCGCCCGGTCAAAGTCATTTATCCTGGAGCCTCACATCTCTGAAACAATAGGAGTAAAATTTTCATCAGGCTTTATCTGGATAAACTGACCACATATTTGACGTTTATAAAGTTACTTTCTCGCCTGAAAAAATCTGAAAACTACATTTTGTGTCACAATAACAGTAGTATTCCCAAAAATACTTGTGTTACCTCTAAGTTTTCTCCTCGGCCTTTGCGCGAAATGTATTGTGGGTTATTTGGCCGCCCCACCTCCACACTAATCTGGTCCGTTGCATCCTCAATAATGTAGGTGGAGCGAGAACACATCCGCTTATTTCATCCGTTTTCGGCTACATGCGTACTTTGCTAATGCTAATGCTAATGCTAATGCTAATGCTGCCGGACTCCGTTGAACACCCTGAGAAGCAAGGCTCGAAAATGCGCTTCACCCCCCGGCTGACGAGCCAAATATTCGAATAATGTCCGGAGCCCAGAAATTACTATTCGGACCAGCCCTACTGTTTTTCAAGCTCACCAAAGCAAATCATTAAGTGGCTTTGGGTTTCAGAATTTAAAAAGCAGCAAGGAAACAAAAAATCAACCAGTGAATTGTTACAACAGGAAAAAAAATGGCTTTAATCTGCATGTATATTAAGCAAGGGGCAGTGGAAACTCAGAATCAGGCTTTACAGGGTTAAATTTTTGCTGGGTGGAACTCTTACTGGAGACCCAATAGGAGGTGTCCACTTATGGCACTTTCCTGCCTCCTGATTAGCATTTAGAGCAACTAGTGTAACTAGTGGGCAATTTGGGTTTCACTAGTTCTAATAGTAAACATTTTGGACCTCACAAGTTAAACTTGTTAAATCAAAATGTCTCACTAGTGTAACTAGTGGATATTTGAGGCATCACTAGTTAACTAGTACAACCTTCGAGCCTTACTAGTTAAATATTTGGACTTCAAGAGGCTTTCACTAGTTAAATAGTATTTTGGCCTTCACTAGTTAACTAGTGGGTGTTTCAGCTCTCACTAGTTAACTAGTGCAGGAAATCATAGGTCAATAGTTAACTAGTGAGATTAATCCATGCTATACTAGTTAACATGTTAAAGCTTTTGCATCTTACTAGTTAACTAGTACGACTTTGAACATTACTAGTTTGGTCTAGTGGACCACTAGGGCCTCAAAAAGCTGACTACTTGCGAATTTGGCACTACAAGTGTGGTTCTAGGTGTCACTAGTTAGACTTCTGTTGGCACTAGTTGGACAAAAGTGCCACTATTTGCTGAAAATGAGTGACAAGTCTGAGTTTTTGTGCAACTATTACGGCAAAGTGCATAACTGGTGTGGCTGAATGTCCAACAAGTGCCGACAAAAACCGAACTAGTGAGGAAAACTAATGTCTGATATCAAGGATATGGAATAAATGCTCAAAGGGCTTTCCACAGGAGGCTGCAGGGCTGCCTGCTTCTTCTTGGGCACTGGTGTTTGTGTTTCCTGCTGAGTTCATGCCAAAGAAAGTAGCAGCAGTTATCTCCACAATGGAAAACGGCCGCGACGTGAGTACTCATTTGATTTGTTTAACGTTTTATTTGTTTAACCTTATAAACATTTCTACTGTTTTCATTTGCGCAGCAAATCTGTTGTTAACCTGCTAAATTGAGAAAAAAAACTGAACTCGTCATTAAGGAGTACAAACGACCACTTTAATAGAGTGACAGCTGCTGTAAAACCAGCTCTTAGCTTGTTTGCTGTTTCATTTGAGTCATAGCCACATTTTGTCTACTCAGCTCCAGCATATTAATTAATCCTTCATCAGATGATAGAAGCATGAAATGATCTCTGTCAACTACATTAAGCAGCAACAACCTTCAGTGTGAATGCTTAACACTGATAGTTTAACAGTTTTAATGATGTTAATAAAGTTGCAGGTATTTGAACTGGTTCAAGTTTATATCGGAGGTGTATTAATGCTGGATTCCTCTTAGAGCTGCTGCTGTTGTTTATGAGGTCCATAAAGGTTCTTAGTAAACTATGACACAGAACCCTTACAGACCTCATTCATCAGTTATTCCATCTGTGACAAGTCCAAATGTTTGCTGTGAAAATGGTGAAGGTACATTTTCTTCATAGTTAATCATCTCATTATCACATTTTTGTGATTTTTAGATCTGTTACAGTATATGCTTTACATTGTCACAAACCAGGGGTTTGAATTCCAGGAGGTTAGTTTTAAAAAATGTTTACACAAAGAAGAAACTGCCCTCTCCAAATGCTTCTGTTGTTGCCACATTGTCACGGTGAGTGGGGGGTGAACCCAAAGTGAGAACACACAGACAGGCAGAAACAGAGCTCAATTAACCGGGTTTATTAATAAATTAAATTAAAAATTGATAAATAAAAACAGCCACAA
Source organism: Amphiprion clarkii (assembly GCA_027123335.1). NCBI lineage: Eukaryota > Metazoa > Chordata > Actinopteri > Pomacentridae > Amphiprion > Amphiprion clarkii. Next base: position 11,066,603 of record CM049576.1, read on the forward strand.
CCACAAGTGGGGAGCACAAAAACTAACTAAGGTGGGACTCACAAAAACAGGAAAGGAGGGGCTGGCAGGCTCCTGGAGACCGGCAAGCGGCCGGGTTAGGTGGTGCAGGGAGGGGGTGTCCGGGTCCTTTACAGGCAGCAGGAGTGGGTCATATTGACAGCTTCCACAGAGCAGGGCAGAACTTCAAGGTGCAGTCAGCAGCATGCAGAAGCGGAGTGTAGGATCTGGCCCTGAGTTGAGTGGAGAGCCAGGCTTTATGCTGCTGGTGATGTGTGGTGATGTGCTGCAGGCGTGTTGGAACAGCAGCGGGCCTCCATCATCGATGATCACCAGTCGGCACACACAGCAATGGGGGGAGGTACCGACAGCCCAAGGAGCAGAACAGAGAACAGGGAAGACAGAAGTGCAGAGGAGGTCACAGGAGGTCATGCAGGGGCAGGTGTAGGGACCAGGGAGGGGGCTGTGACACACATAATATTTATTTAGAAGAGAAAGGACACATTTTTAACTCATAATTCTTCTTTCCACTGTGAAACTTTCAGATGGACATGCCTTTGATCCAGAAGTGGTGGTGTCTTCTCCTGGAGCATTTTCAAAGAGAGGAGTACGACAACCTTAAACAAAATGTGTATATTTGTTTTAATATTAAGTTAGGGGTTCACCTCCACTTCTATAAAGTTGTAAAACCCTATCAGTACCATATCAATAGCACATCTGGTAACTACATTAAGTTCATCAGGCTGTGGATGGCAGTCTTTGTCGAGAGTATTTATGCATGTCAATTTGTTCAAAATGTATTAGCTTTTTCCCATTCCATATCTTAGATGTTTCTTATTGTTTGAAAGGCATAGCCAGATGTGTGCTTTTTGAACTTATGAAGCCAGAAGCTTGCTCCAGGGAACCCTTAAACCAGTTTACAGAAAGCCAAGACAGAGTGCCATCACTCAGGAAGTTCCACTCCACATGCAGGCTGTCACTGACTGGTGGTCATTGTACAGTCAAAGGGAGCTGAGCAGCATTTGGTGGTACTTTGAAATTGTTCCTGTTTTCTCATCATTGCAGTCTGACTCAAAAGATACACTTAGGGCCTTTATTGGTAATATGATCAGTGAACATAACATTTTGTGGCTGTTTTTTAGAAGAATACCTGAGTTCCAGAAAATAATTGTTTCTTTACCTAAATAAATAGCACCTTTCCTGGTGCTACTTCTGCATCTATCTGTCCAACATGGCTTGCTCTGCTGTAAAATGATATTTTTTAATTATATTGTTTAAAAATGAACCATTTTCTTTTGGTAGGCCATCATATATGATCTGTCTCTGCAGGAAAATCTGTCCTTACAGGAGCTCCTCTGTCAGGTGGAGTGTGACCCTCATTCCCTGATTAACTTCCCGGGAAATACCGGGGGGTTTTGCTGTGTAAATCTGCATCCTCCAGGCATATGAGGTTGCCACATCACAGGTGACCCATATTTTAATGCCGTACTTGCAGGCTTGTTGGGCAAATATTGTTGAAGTCCACAACGACCTTTGAATGCAACAAGCTGCTCGTCAACACACACATCAACCCCTGGATTGAACAAGAGGGGTAGGCGAGCAATCCCAATGTAGGCTCTCATCTCCCAATTCATCCACATCCCTCCAGTCCTCACACAGAGCTGAATTATCTCCTCTGTTATAGAAACCACATAAACCACATAATTTTCCCCATTACAAGACATCCATTCAGCCGCCAGCTCCTCTATCTCTGCCATTACCTGCTCAGCCTCCACACCCGTGTCTGTATCGTCCTTTCCCCTGAGGAAAAGGGATTAGGCACTGGCTGGCACTCCTCATCATCAGTGGTGATGCTGTCATCCTCCAAGGGAACACATTACACCAGTTTTAAAGTCGCTGCATTGGCTCCCCGTCTGCTTCAGGATCAATTTTAAGGTTCTTTTATTAGTTTTTAAATGTCTTAACGGCCTTGCGCCTTCTTATTTATCTGATCTCCTTTTAACATATCGACTCTCGCGGATCCTGAGGTCCTCTGGCAGTGGCCTTTTATCCATACCACAAGCCAGGACAAAAACCCACGGTGAGGCGGCATTTAGCCACTATGGCCCCCGCCTGTGGAACAGCCTGCCGGAGAACCTCAGGACTGCAGAGACCGTCGATATTTTTAAAAGAAGGTTAAAGACTCACCTTTTTAATCAGGCTTTTAACTAACCTCTTAAATCTTTATGTTCTTATCATTTTGTATTTATTTTCGTATGTATTTTTGCTTTTTTTAACCTTTCACCTTTTTACTTATGTTATAGGTCTTTTATTCTATCTTGTAGTTTTAAATTTTTAGTTATTTAACTCCAGTGTTTCCTCAGGGGGGTCCTTCACACTGGGGGCTGTATGCGGTCTGCTGCTGGGGGTGCTGTCCATGAGTCCCTTCGGTCCGGCTGGTTGGGGGGGCTCCCCACCTCAGTGTGGGGGTCCCCGTCTGTCGGGGTCTGTGGGTCTGTGGGTCTGGGTGCCGGCACCCCCAGTGGTCATGGCCTGCGACTCCTCCCAGTGTGGACGACCCCAATGGAGGCGTTTTCCACAATCGTCAGTGCCCTGCCATGTCTCCCTACTGTCAGTGGTGGGAGTGTGTGTCTGTGGGTGTGTGTGTGTGTCTGTGTGTGTATGGGTGTGTGTGCATGTATGTGTGTGTGTACGTGTGCGTGCTTCTGCAGTTGTGTCCATATATGTATATATGGAGGGAGGGAGGGACGGGTTTTCTTGCTTTTAATGTTTTTAATGTTGTAAAGCACTTTGCGTTGCATTTTTAACTGTATGAAAAAGTGCTCTATAAATAAAGTTTGATTGATTGATTGATTGAGGAGGATGTGTCCTCATCTTCAGGAGAGAAGGTGTCCACATCTTGGGTAGAAGATGTCTCTTCTTCAAGCACAGAGGATTTCTCCCAATCTTCACTCTGATTGCATCACATAATCATGTGCTTGAAGAAGTGAATATGATCTTCTTGCCATCTTGCCACAGAAAAAAGGATCTGTGAGCTGTCAGGCTTACTTACAGCATTATCACTGACTGCACCTGCATAAACTCCAGGTCAGTTTTATAAAGAATGCTAGAGTTTTCTTTTTGTTTCCCCTGCAGTTGCATCTTTGACCTCTGCAAGACGTCCTGTGGTTTTTTTGGAGAGTAGATATTTGGGTGTGTAAGGGCTATTGTGTAGTTGTGTGTGGCAATTTCCTGAAAAGAGCAAAGCTACAGATGCTTTCAAAATGTGCATCAGAGTCAAGTTTGCGTGGGACACTCAAAGCTCCATAGCCTACATCAGCAGAAACTCACTACAACTTGGATGTATGATACGTCATCATTAATTTCACTCTGTTTTTCAAATACATTTTTGTGCTACAATTCCACGCACAGACACAATTTTCATTATCTGACATCAGTGTCACTGGGAACTCCTTCAAGACTGTTGGAAAACCATTTCAGGTGACTACCTCATGAAGCTTATTGAGAGAATGCCAAGAGTGTGCAAAATAGTAATCAAAGCAAAGGGTGGCTATTTTGAAGAATCTAAAATATAAAACATGTTTTGACTTATTTCACACATTTTTGTTTACTACATAATTCCATATGTGTTCATTCATAGTTTTGATGCCTTCAGTGAGAATCTTCAATGTAAATCATCGTGAAAATAAAGAAAAACCACTAAATGAAAAGGTGTGTCCAAACTTTTCACTGGTAGTGTATGTATACAGTATATTATTGATATATTCAAAGAGCTGAAGTTGAAAATTTAAAAAAAATCTAAAAAAAATCCAGACCCTTGGGAAATTTCTTTCCATATGCATTAACACAGCTAAAATGTTCAAAAAACAGAATGTAAACTGGACACAAATGGCCAGCATAGATTCCAGAGGGTTAATGTGTTATGTAACTGATATCTGTGGGTGGCGTTGCCTACTTGCTGCAGCTGCAGCTTTATTTTAGCACAGCTGGGTCACCTAGGTAAGGGGTTCCCAAAGTGGGGCGACGCCGAGGGGGAATCGCGAGATGGTTTTCAGAGTCCTGACGTGATTACAACAGAGTCCTGATGTGATTGCAACAAATTAACAACAGTATCATTTGCAAGTGACAGGTCACTTTACAGCGCCTCAGTAAACATCACAGTCATCACTCACATGTCAGTGTACACCAGTAGACTTCTTCTGAACATCTCAAATCAGTATACTAGGATTTAAGTCTTGGATATTATTTTTCAAAATGAAACATTGGTTAATACCAAGAGAGACAAGGTAGAGAGGCAAGCGGAGAAGGTAGCAGAGGAGAACAGAGAACTGCCTTCAAAAAGACCAACTTCTGGTGGGGGAGGAGGAGGAAGAGGGGACCATGATCCATGAGCAGTCAGACCAGTCTTCCACCAAGTGTCACAAGTATTGAGAGGAATACATCCAGTATGGATTCACATGTGTCATAGCTAGCCAAACAACAATTCCATACCAAAGCCCAAAGGCATCATTATGAGGTGGCATATTTAATGGCACATGCCAAAAAGCCTCACAGGATCGGGGAAACCCTAATAAACCCTGCTAGTAGTCGGACAATGCATGGAGATAAACAGGTGCGTAAGATAGAAGCGGTGCCACTGTCTTACTGGACAATATCCTGGTGCATCACAGACATGGCCTAGGACATAAAGTGTCAGTTGATTGACAGAGTGAAGAAAGGGAAATATGCTTTGCCATTAGATGAATCCTTAGATGTATCAAACTCTGCACATCTGCTTCAGTTTTGATGGAAAACTTAACAAAGACATTAAATTTTCCATCAAAACTGTTTTTTGGGATGAGTGCATCGGTGTGCTTACACAATAGGTCATTCAAAAATGATCAAACATGCTGTTTTGGCTTTAAAATTTCATTAAGTCCTTGAATTTGCCAACATCTGTTACTATGTGATGTTGCCTCCATGCAAACCATAAGCCCTTTTTGCTTTAGCACACAGACAATCTACTTGGCTTATTTTGAATGCAAATGTGTTGTCTTCATCATCTGCTGCTTGTTTCACTTTATCTTTATTTTTTCGACTGCAGTTTAAGTCCTTGTGTGGCTAGGACGATAACTATTAATTTAACCCTGCAAGTGAAACTAAGCAACTTACCTGACAGAAGTTTGCTGAGAAAGGTCAGCAGACAGAGGGGTGCGTGGTGTGGCTGCAGGACTCCAGAAATGCATGTCTTTGGGAGTATGGCATGCACGGGCAGTGGGTTTGATTAACCAGGATCAAGACAGGTCTGGGAAGAAGTCAGCATGGAGGCAGGATCACCAACAAGGAGCAGCAGGGAGAATTGAACAGAATACACAGGTTAAATTGGAGCAAAGAAACAGAACAATGAACTGAAGTGAGCTGGCCTGGGTTTACTGACTCACACTTGTTACTGCACATATTAAACAGCACATGAACAAAAAATGTGCCACACATTACTGTAGAGATATTTGGCCATACGAGTTGTCAGGAAAAGCTTTGTTAATGTAGCTGCTAAATATGGCAGTTTTCATACAAAAGCTGTTCTTTTTCACCCAACCACTGTATCAAGCCTTGGAGAGAAGATCACAACAAATGCATGCCTGCAGCCTTCATGATTTTTAATACAAAATGCTGTTCCTGAGCTGAAATGTACACTGTTGTAAAAAATGATGTAACCATTTTTCCTTCAAACCAAATCAACTTAAACATCATTTGCCTTCATATTTATCACATTTGAAGTCATTCTGAAGAAGAAATTTGTGTGATCTCAAATTTGGAGCAGCTATTTGATCATAAAGGCCTCATTGGCGCAATTGCCTCTGAACCGTTGATGTAGAGATGTGTCTGCTACAAGAAGTCTGTGTGGCATTTATCTGGGCTTCAATCTGAGATGCTGCTATCTTGAGATTTCTGAGGCTGGTGACTCGGATGAACTTGTCCTCAGCAGCAGAGGTGACATCTTGGTCTTTCTTTCCTCAGGCGGTCCTCTGTGAGCCACTTTCGTCGTAGCACTTGATGATTTTTTGCGAGTGCACTTGGGGATACATTCAAAGTTTTTGTAATTTTCCCGACTGACTGACCTTCATTTCTTAAAATAATGATGGACTGTTGTCTCTCTTTACTGCCCTCTTTGGTTTCAGTTGACTACCTCGTGAGGCTCATCGAGAGAATACTAAGAGTATGCAAAGCAGTAATTTTGAAGAATCTAAAATCTAAAATGTATTTTGACATATATTTACTGCATAATTCCATATGTGTTCATTCATAGTTTTGATGCCTTCGGTAAGAATATACAATGTGAATAGTCATGAAAGTAAAGACAAAACATTAAATGAGAAGGTGTGTCCAAACATCTACAATGTAGAAAATAATTAAAATAAATGAGAGAGAGAGAGACAGAGAGAGAGAGAGAGAGAGAGGGAGCGCATGGCTCCACACCAGTAGGTGGCAGTAATGAGCACTACTGAAGGTGCTTCAATAAACAGAGGTACCGCGTCCACAACCGCGCATGCGCAAACTCAAGGTGATATTTTGATGTTCAGGCCTGTGGAAGCTAGTTTTGTGCTAATGAACTCGGTTTTCATAAACCCCTGTACGAATAATAAAGATAGAAAGTACCAACAAATATAGGTCGAATTTCTTTGAGTCACTGTCTAGCTGGCACTACAAATGTACGCTGATTGCAGTCAGTACGATTGAACTTCGTGGGATTAGGTAAGTTCGTACTTTGCTCCTTTTGTTAGCCAACTATCCTCCGTAGTTTGGGGATTTCAGTCTGCTGAAATCTACGTCCATCACTTCCCACTAAGGAGAGGCTGACTAGAATGAATGAATGAACCGTAAGACTTAATGTGTTTGTGAGTTTTCTTCTTTTTTTTGAGACTGTACCACCAATAGACGTTTTTGGAAACTGCTCTTAATCACATTCTCATCTACTCTTACAGAGACGTTTCTGGACACTGGAAGTAATCAGAGGCACACCATTATGACCGGTGTACGTGAAGTGTGTGAGATACAACCTTGTAATGTTCTGAGTCATCTCATTTGTAAAAAGGCAGGGCACAAACACATTGGTCAGTATAACTGAGTCTAAAACAGCACCACCTTTAACAATGACCTGTTGATGTATTTGAATTTACACTTTTCTGAAAATGTCTTCACCAACAGAGCCATTGGCAGAGCTGTTGCACTGAATTGCAATAGCTGTACAGTGTAGACAACAATGGAGTCACTGTGTGTATGTTTGGGAGATGAAGTCGGTGTTCACATGACTTGTGTCAGGGAGGGTAGACTTAACAATACAAACATATATACAGCAACTTGAAGGATCAGTTTTGGTGATGTAGACAGTTGTGTTTTATGATTCAGTCATAGAAAATGAAGAGCTAAAGGAGTCATTAAAAACTCAATGTTGCCATGATATACATGGTCTTTAGCAGTATATGTGTAAACCTTTGTTCACAAAATGTATATGTCTAAGTGTGCTGTATTTCTTTTTGTGTTCAGGTGCTGTGCAGCAGAACCAGATTGGTCAGTTACCTCCCAGGACTACATGTGTTAGTGCATCGTGTGGTTGGAGCCAGAACCTTCTCTGCAGCTGGATCCTCTGGTTCTGATGAGCCCCACTTAGCCATCACTGTCTCTGACATTGGTATATCATATATCTTTTAATACTAGTTAGCCGGACCTGATTATAAACTTGGAAATAACATGATCACTGTTCTTGTTATACTGTATAGACATAATGGTGGGAAGTCAAGGGTTGTGTTGTGTTTAAAAAGCACCATGAGAGTTAATATAACGGTGTAAACCAATATTGTAAGAACATGTTTTATTTGACTTTTTTTGTGATTATATTTTCATTGATCGTGCTCTTTTCCTATCATGTTGCTGTGGTTAAGGACTACAGACAGTGTGGCCTGATGAGAGCATGGGCCCTTTTGGGCCCCAGGACCAGCGCTTCCAGCTGCCTGGTAATATGGGTTTTGACTGCCACCTGGAAGGACTGGCAGAGCAGAAGAAGAGCCTTCCACACAAGATGGTCCCTGACGTGCTGTCTGCTCCATCCAGCAACGAAAGACATGAGTTCATACTGGCTCAGTTCATAGGCGAGTTCTTTGTAAGTGTAATATTTTTAACATGGGTTCTTTTTGTGAGAAAAAGGAAAACTGTTACAGATTAAAGAGGAACATGATGTCATGTTGTATAAAAATATCAACAAATGCTCATGTAGTTTGGTAAGGGCTATGATATTTTTTATATCAGGCTACAACAAGCACTGGTCCAAATGAATCAATATATCAAACCCTAGGTAACCATAGCAACAGTACATCACTTTGTTTTAGCAGATGCATGTGCATGTACTTACAACCATTTTGTTCCTTTGTGTTAGTAACAACAAACAAATTGAGGTGGCAAAAGGAAGGAAATAACAAAAGAAAATCTGCTGGCCTTTGTATACAAGGATGAAGTGCCTTGTAATGAAATATTGTGTCAAAATATAGATGAACTCACTCTGGTAATTTTGTTCTTTTGTTTAGTTACAATAGAATAGAATAGAATATGCTTTATTGTCATTATACAGTGTATAACAAGATTGGAGAGCTTCTCCTTTTCAGTGCAAAGAATCTTAAAGATAGTGCAAAACGGTCTATTTACAAATATACAGTATAAATAACAGGATGAATATAAATAGCAGAGTTGGTTCCTGTGATTCTATAAAACAGACTGTTTTTAGTCATCCTCTATGGATAGAATTAAATATAACTAATGAATTCACAAGCTTGGCCATCTTATGTCCTTGGAATGTGTGATGCAAAAAGGTCACACTTAGTTAAGTAGCAGAATCTTGATTGAGAAGAATTAGAATATGGAATACTTTTGCACAGTGCAGTGTCAGTCCAGTTCAGATTCACCTCCTGCTGACAGGGTGTATGTCACCTTTAAAGTAGCTTATCACTGCCACACCAGGTTACTCTTCAGACATAACACAGGCTCCACTTCTCACTATGGCTCTGTGATAGATGATGAACCAGTGTTTACTTCTAAGTGACCTTTGGAAACTGAATAGGGAAAACAGCTTCACAAATGCTAAGTGACATATGCAGGGTGTCAGACTCTTAGTGTTGGTCCAAACATGATGAATCATTTAACAGTCAGAGTAAATGAATACAGATTACCATCACAGACTTCTCTGATTGATTTCCTCATATACTCACACACACTGTTCAGTCATCTCAAAGGACACTCTCTTCAAGTGTGCAAGTTCCCTTTCTTCTGATACATACTTTCAGTATTAAGGAAAGCAAATAGCTCTGTCTGCTATCCAGAGGTAAAGTTCAGAGTCAGTGGCTCTATTGTTTACACACTGACAATGGTAATATTTGCTTTTCTAACGTGTTTTTTTGTCTGTGTGTATATGTGTCTGTGTGTATATGTGTCTGTGTATTTGACTTAGGGAGAAGATAATCCAGCCTCTTCTCAGAATGTCGGGACAGCTGAAAAGTACTTTGACAACTCAAGTGTGGAGTGTGCCCTACAGTCCTGTCCTGAACTGTTAAAGAAAGGTACAGTACAGATTTTCCATTCCTCTCACATTGTATGCGTTCAGTATAAATATACCATCATTTTAATTTGGACCAATTTTAATGAAGAGGCGTATGCTTTTTTAATGCCATCCTTATTAAAAATTAAAGCTGTGTAAAAGTGTCACAGTGCCTTTGTGGTACACTGGAATAGTTTTCAGTTCTCTTTCAACAGTAGTTATTGCCTGTTATTGCTGATGACGACATTGTTTCAGTCATGACGTCTCCTAATTCTGTGAAAGACAGATTTCCAGTCCATGTTTCCTGATGCTCCATCCTCTGGTATGATGGTGGTAACAGTGACCCAAAAGACGCAGAACGATATGACATCATGGTGTGCTGAGGTGGAACAGGAGAGGGAGCAGATGCTTGATAAGGTGTTTACTCGAGTTCTAACGTGTATACCAAGATGAAGTTTTAAATAAATGTGAAGAGAGTCAGGAATTCTATACAGCACCTTAAAGGTTATACACATATACAGTTGCATATGACAAAATATAAATTGCAGATTTGTGAAGATTTTAGAAGTGAAAAATTGTAAATACAGCCTTTTACCCTCTTCTCAAATGTTCACAAATTTTAAAGCAGTGTTATATTTAATTTAAGGAATAGAAAAAAATAACTTAAGTGTGGCATGTGCAAATATTTGGCTATTTGCTAAGGTAGTTCCTCTACTGTGTAGTTTGTTGATGGAGCAAAGGAGATCTGCTACGCTCTGCAGAGAGAAGGATTCTGGGCTGACTTCATCGACCCATCATCAGGCCTGGCGGTAAGATGCCAGTCACTCTGTGTTGTAAGAGTTTTGTAGCACTTTTACATTTTTCTGTCCAGTTCCAACTACACCTATGAAATCTGATTATTTTGGCATTGCTTCATTAATCTTTTTGGTAGTTTGTTTCCATTGTAAAAATTTGTGAAATCTGTTGAATATTGTTTCCAATCAGTGATGCCTGTTTACCACTGGCATCCAATGACAGAAAAACAGTGTAAGTCGTCATAGTCCACAACTAGACAGTTTTGTGTAGCAGATGCATTTTGACATCTAACTCATGTTTGACTATTAGTTTGATCAAATCTACAGTGAAAGTCTGTCTTTGTTAAATTGGCAGGTAATATGGAACATAAAAACTTTTGAGTTTATAGTGAAGAAAAATACACTAGACACCTTTTCTGTGTGAAGGTTTCTGTAAGATGTAATCTTGTGGGGCACACGTTCAGTTTGTTACAGTGTTAATGTTAAATAACTGTACTTTGGAGTTAAACAGAAAGTGCCAAAATCTGAGCAGTTTACAGTGCACATCTCTGTTCTTTCTATAAGAAATCAACTGTGTAATAAACACAGTGATGCTAGTGATGTGTAAGCCAAAACTGTTAAGTTTTTAACTTGGCAGTTCTTTAGCGTAGATATTCAGTTAATTTTTTTTTTTTGGAAAAAGTTTCATACACAGCAAAATTCAAAGCTACTGATAAGCTGGATTCAGACGTGAAAATGTGTTGAAGGTAGTTGTCTGCTACACAAAAGTTATTGCTGTTTTTCAGGAGATGGATGAGGTCAGGTCAACTATATGATAAATGTGTGTTCCTCCCCAGTTCTTTGGCTCGTACACAAACAATGCACTGTTTGAGACAGATGACAGATACCGTCACCTGGGCTTTCAGATCGAGGACCTGGGCTGCTGCAGAGTGATCCGACATTCGCTGTGGGGAACGCATGTTTTTGTGGGGACAATATTCACCAACGCACCACCTAGTAACCTTATTATGCAGAAGTTGCAGGGCAGCTGAACAGAGGCTCAGGACAATGGGCTACCATTAAAAGTGTAAAGTATCTGGACTGGTGTGTGATGGTATTCTTGACTACATCATTTTAATGCAGCTATAAAGGAATGTCATAATCTCATTTCCCAATGTTTTTACTGCTGCAATATGTGGGTATAAATATTGTTTAATTTTTATTTATAATGAATATAATAATAATAATAATAATAATAATAATAATAATAATAATAATAATAATAATAATAATAATAATTTATTAATCCTTGACAGGAAATTACTTCTAACAGTGCAGACACCCCAAACATGCAGACAACCCACAAACCCAACAGAACACCAATTTGGTCAAGCTGATGACTGTCAGTTTGAGTGATAGTCAGCAGTTAGAAAATAAGTTAGAAAAAATATAGAAGTTAAAAAAATGTGCACGCCATATAACTTATAAGTTAAAATATTAATGTAAATTACTGTGAATCGAAAAGTCTGACTGCAGCTGGTAGAAAGGACTTCCTGCTGCGCTCAGACCTGCACTGAGTGGGGATGAGTCTGTGGCTGAAGGTACCCTGCCAAACACCTCAAGATTGTGTCGTGGGTGAGAAGCATTGATCATAATAGAGTTGAGTTTCCTGAGCATTCTCACCCAAGCCACCTGTTGTACTCATTCAAGCTCAACACCAGTTGTGGAGCTCGCCCTCTTTATCAGCTAAAATGAATATTAAATAATTTTAAAATAAATAATGATACATAAAACACATACATTAAACATTTATGTGTCTTTATACACAGAAGTGTTACTTCTGTCACTGTTGCATATTTTATGAGGTCAACAATCAAGCTTTAATGTTATAATCCATTCCTGGTTAAGGATTATATCGCTGTACAACGGTGAATAGAGCAATGAAATGGCTTTACAATCGCTTGCAGCTCGAGAAACTCTTATCCTTCACTGTCTGTTCACTGAGCTCTGCTGAAATTTTTAATGCTGATGACACTTTGCAAGGTGAACTGATTGGTCAGTAGGAGGAGGTTTTACATACACTGATCTGTTATCTGGAGCATAAACTGCTCTGGAGCATTTTAGCCATTCAGCATAAGTTACCATGGAGATGTACGCTGGTACCAAAGCCCCAGAGTTAAATCTGAAGTTACCTCCATAATCTCAAATCCTGCTTCGTAGTACATGCAAGTGCCTCTGGTCTGCAGTAAATTAGAAGCTGCTGGAGCATAGGTGTTATTTATCCACAGTCAAGCATGTTTTACATGACCATGAGCTGAGAGGCTGCGATGCTAGAAGGCAGCCCTTCCTCTGGAAGCAGCACCTTCCAGACCTCAACTTCAGGTAAAGTTTGCTGCTGATCACATGGACAAAGAAAAAACTTTCTGGAGGAAAGTTATGTGGTCAGGTGGAAGAAAAAACAAGCTATGTGACCACAATGACCAGAAATATGTCTGGAGGAGAGAAAGTGAGGCCTTTAACCTCAACAAGACCAAACCTACCATCATGCTTGGTGGTGGTAGTTTGATGCTCTGGGGTTGTTTTGCTACTAGTGAACTGGTGTTTTACAAAAAGTAAAAGTAAATGTAATAATGAAAATAGATGGTGAACCTCCACAGTCTTCAGGACAACCTAAAATCATCAGCCAGATGGTTGGATCTTTGATGCAGTTGGGTGTTCAAACAAGACGATGACCTCCCAACATACATAAAAAAATGGTAAAGAAATGGCTAAATCAGGTTAAAATAAAGGTTTCAGGTTAGTCTCCCAAACCCCATCAGAAACCTGTGGACTGTGCTGAAGAAACAAGTCTTTCAGAGAGCCAACAAATTTAAATAAACTGCACCAATTCTGTTGAAAGGAATGATCAAAGATACAACCAGAAGCTTGTAGACAGCTACCAAAAGCACCTCATTGACATTAAATTGGCCAATTTACCAAAATATTAGCTTTGTTGTATATATATCTTTGACCCAGCAGATTGTCATATTTTCCAGACTTCAAGAAATTTATGAAAGAACCAAAATGATTGTTTTTGTGACAATGACACGTTTCAGTCATTCCGTCATAAAATCTTACAAGTTAAGTAAGTCATTGGAAACTCAAGACTGCCGTAATACACATTGTCTTTACCAATGTATGTAAATTTTAGTAATTGTGTAACCTGCAGATACATGAAACCTGGCACTATAACTACAATTAAGAAGACAATACTTAAAGAATATTGCCCCAGTCGAACTGATGGTGGCACTATGATTAACAGATGGAAAAACATATTTTAAAGTTACAATAGTATTTCTTAAAATTACATAGTTTTTGCTGTAGCCTTATTAGAAAGCAGCCTAAGTTGCTTTGTCCAAGGAAATTCACAGGAGATCAACTCATATGGCACATTCATTTATAATTTGTACTTATTAATTATCCTCAACACTGTGATGGGGCCAGTCAGGACCTACACACTTGGACAAAATTGTTGGTACCCCTCGGTTAATGAAAGAAAATCCCACATTGGTCCCAGAAATAATTTGAAACTGATAAAAGTCATAATAAATCAAAATTCTATGAAAATTAACCAATGAAAATCAGACATTGCTTTTGAACCGTGGTTCAACAGAATTATTTTAAAAAATAAACTCATGAAACAGGCCTGGACAAAAATGATGGTACCCCTACAAAAGACTGAAAATAATGTGACCATAGGGACATGTTCAATCAAGGTGTGTCCTCTAATTAGCATCACAGGTGTCTACAAACTTGTAATCAGTCGGTCGGCCTATTTATAGGGTTACAAGTAGTCACTGTGCTGTTTGGTGACATGGTGTGTACCACACTAAACATGGACCAGAGGAAGCCAAGGAGAGAGTTGTCTCAGGAGATTAGAAAGTAAATTATAGACAAGCATGTTAAAGGTAAAGGCTATAAGACCATCTCCAAGCAGCTTGATGTTCCTGTGACTACAGTTGCACATAATATTCAGAAATTTAAGATCCATGGGACTGTAGCCAACCTCTTCACAATAATGTGTTGCTGACACTTCACTATCAGCAACACATTATTTATTTCAATTCAATTCAATTTCAATTCAATTTTATTTATATAGCGCCAATTACAGTCAAACTGTCTCGAGACACTTTACAGAACCCATATGCCTGACCCCCAGAGCAAGCCAAAAGGCGACAGTGGCAAGGAAAACACCCTTTTAACAGGGAAAAAAACCTCGAGCAGAACCCGGCTCTAATGTGGGGGGACCCATCTGCCTGCTGGCCGGGCGGGTTGAGAGGGACAGAAGAGGTAGAGAGGTAGAGATAGAGGGATAGAGGTAGAGAGGAAGAGGTAGAGAGGAAGAGGTAGAGGGGTAGAGGTAGAGATAGAGGGACAGAGGTAGAGAGGAATAGGTAGAGGGACAGAGGTAGAGATAGAGAGGGGGGGGGGGGGACAAGGACCATAAAACACACAGTATAATTCATGCATGATAAGACAGATGATATATGCAAAGTACAACTAACATGGAAACTATAGTTTACTGCTATGGTGTACAGCTCTGGCATTAAATATACTACATATATAGCTGGTGGTAAATTCAAAAATATGTAGATGAGCAAATCAAGTATAGTAAGGGCAATGCAGAGTAGATCGGTGGAAATGGGCAGCTGGAGGTGGGAGAGCAACCACACATCTGAAGCATCCAGCTCTGGGACCAGGGACACTCGGAGAAAGGACACAGAAAGAAACAGAGTGAATGTAATGCAACAATGGTATATATAGTAAATACATTAGTAGTTAGAGAAGGGCTCAGTGCATCAAGAGAGGTCCCCCAGCAGCCTAGGCCTATAGCAGCAGAACTAGGGACAAACTAAAGGGACGTCAAGAGGGGAAGTCAGTTGTGCAAATGCAAACACCAGCTCACCCCGTCAGGGTCCCCCAGTCAGTCCTAACTATAAGCTTTGTCAAAAAGGAAGGTTTTAAGCCTGGTCTTAAAAATAGAGAGGGTGTCCGCCTCCCGAACCCAAACTGGGAGCTGGTTCCACAGGAGAGGCGCCTGATAACTGAAGGCTCTGCCTCCCATTCTACTTTTAGAGATTCTAGGAACAACAAGTAAGCCTGCATTCTGAGAGCGGAGAGTTCTGCTAGGATAATATGGTACTATCAGGTCTTTGAGATATGATGGAGATTGGTTGTTAAGAGCTTTATATGTCAGAAGAAGGATTTTGAATTCTATTCTAGATCTAACAGGAAGCCAATGAAGAGAAACCAGTATAGGAGAAATATGATCTCTCTTGCTAACTCCTGTCAGTACTCTGGCTGCAGCATTTTGGATCAGCTGTAGATGTTTCAGAGAGCTTTTGGGACAACCTGATAATAAGGAATTACAGTAGTCAAGCCTAGAAGTAACAAATGCATGGACTAGTTTTTCTGCATCACTCTGAGACAGGATGTTCCTGATTTTCACAATATTTCTCAGGTGGAAAAAGGAAGTCCTACAGATTTGTTTTATGTGTGAGTTAAAGGACACGTCCTGGTCAAAGATAACGCCGAGGTTCCTCACAGTAGTACTGGAGGCCAATGTAATGCCATCCAGAGTAACTATATGCTTTGAAAGCAATTCTCTAAGATGTTTGGGGCCAAATATAATGACTTCAGTCTTGTCTGAATTTAGTAGTAAGAAATTATAGGTCATCCAGGTCTTTATGTCTTTAAGACAATCTTGCAGTCTAGCTAGCTGATTAGTTTCATCTGGCTTCATAGATAAATACAATTGAGTGTCGTCAGCATAACAGTGGAAATTAATACAGTGCTTCCTAATAATATTGCCTAAGGGAAGCATGTATAATGTGAACAGTATTGGTCCTAAGACAGAGCCCTGAGGAACTCCATGATTAACCCTAGTATGCTCAGAAGAGTCATTGTTGACATGCACAAACTGGAACCTGTCTGATAAGTAGGATTTAAACCAGTCCAGTGCTGTCCCTTTAATGCCAATACAATGTTCTAGTCGTTGTAATAAAAGTTTGTGGTCGATTGTATCGAATGCCGCACTAAGGTCCAATAAAATAAGTATAGAGACCAGTCCATTATCTGACGCTATGAGAAGGTCATTAGTAACTTTCACCAGAGCTGTTTCTGTACTATGATGCACTCTGAAGCCTGACTGAAACTCTTCAAACAAGCTATTCTTTTGTAAATGTTCACATAATTGATTAGCAACTGTTCTTTCCAGAATTTTGGAGAGAAATGGGAGGTTGGAAATTGGTCTATAGTTGGCTAAAACATCTGGATCTAGAGTGGGCTTTTTAAGTAAAGGTTTGATTACGGCAACCTTAAAAGCCTGTGGTACATAGCCTGTTACTAGAGAGAGATTAATCAGATCTAACATTGAGGAATTAATTAAAGGTAAGGCCTCCTTGAACAGTCTAGTTGGGATAGGATCTAAAAGACATGTCGATGGTTTGGATGTAGAAACTATTGAAATTAGTTCAGAGAGATGTATGGGAGTGAAAAGTTCTAGTTCTAAATATCCATCTGGTCTTACAGCCAATTCTAAAGCATCTGTACTCGATAATACATCTGTGATATTTGTAGGAAGGGCCAGATTAATTTTTTCTCTAATCGTAATAATTTTATTTGTGAAGAAGCTCATGAAGTCGTTACTGCTCAAAGCTAAAGGAATACAAGGTTCGACAGAGCTCTGACTCTTTGTCAGCCTGGCTACAGTGCTGAAGAGAAACCTGGGGTTGTTCTTGTTTTCCTCTATTAAAGATGAATAATATGTTGTCCTGGCATTACGAAGAGCTTTTTTATAAATTACTAGACTATTTTTCCAAGCTACATGAACATCTTCTAAATTAGTGGAATACCACTTCCTTTCCAGCTTTCGGGACGCTTGCTTTAAAGTCCGCAGCTGGGAATTATACCAAGGAGCAGGTCCTCTCTGAGATAGAACTTTCTTTTTTACAGGTGCAACACTATCAAGTGTTGTACGCAGTGAGGCTGCAGCATAATTAGCAATATAATCCACATCTGTGGGGGTAAAATTATAATATTTCCCTTCCATAATATCAGTAAGTGGTGCTGAACTAAATAGAGAGGGTATTATTTTCTTAAATTTAGCCACCGAATTGTCAGACAGACATCTACTGTAGTGATATTTATTCTTAACTCCCAAACAATCTGTTGTTGTAAATTGAAATGTTATCATAAAATGGTCAGAAAGAAGAGGGTTCCGGGGAAATACTTTTAACTGTTTGATTTCTATGCCATAAGTCAGAACGAGGTCAAGGGTATGATTAAAACTATGAGTTGGTTTATTTACATGTTGAGAAAACCCAATTGAGTCTAATATTGAATTAAAAGCAGTCGTAAGGCTGTCACTGTCCACGTCAACATGAATGTTAAAGTCACCCACAATAATCACTTTATCTGAGCTGAGCACTAAATCAGATAAAAAGTCTGAGAATTGAGATAAAAACTCAGAGTAAGGAGCAGGAGGACGATATACAACAACAAATAAAACTGGTTTCTGGGCTTTTAAATCAGGATGAGAGAGACTGAGAGTAAGATTTTCAAATGAACTGTAGCTAGGTTTAGGTCTCTGGTTCATTTTTAAGCTAGAGAGGTAGATTGCTGCCACTCCTCCTCCTCGGCCTGTGATTCGAGGAACATGACAGTTAGTATGACTAGTAGGAGTTGATTCATTTAGACTAACATATTCTTCCTGCTGCAACCAGGTTTCAGTCAAACAGAACAAATCAATCTGGTTATCAGCTATCAAATCATTTACTAACAGTGATTTAGACGAGAGAGATCTAATATTTAACAGACCACATTTAATTGTCCTGTTTCTTCGCTCAGTTGAAATAGTGGTATTAATTTTAATTAGATTTTTATGGTTACTATGTCTTTTGTTTATTTTTGAATTGTTTAATTTATTGAATTTTGGTGGTCGGGGGACAGACACAGTCTCAATAAAGCTAACTGAATTACTGGAGGGTGACAGCTGAGAGGAAACTGCAGAGAGGTGTGGAAGACTACAACTCTGCATGCTGGTCTGAACTCTGGGTTGTCATGCTTTAGGAGTTCTAATAAAATCAGCCATATTTCTAGAAATGAGAGCCGCACCAGCCAAAGTGGGATGGATGCCGTCTCTCCTAATCAGACCAGGTTTTCCCCAGAAAGAGCTCCAATTGTCTATAAAGCTAACGTTGTTTGCAGTACACCACGTAGACACCCAGCGGCTAAACGATGACATACGGCTAAACATATCATCGCTAGTCAGATCTGGCAGGGGTCCAGAGAAAACTACGGAGTCCGACATGGTTTTGGCAAAGTTACACACTGATGCCACACTAATTTTGGTGACCTCCGATTGGCGTAACCGGGTGTCATTACCGCCGACATGAATAACAATCTTACTGTATTTACGATTATCGTTAGCCAGCAGTTTCAAATTTGCTTCTATGTCGCCCGCTCTGGCCCCTGGGAGGCATTTTACTATGGTCGCTGGTGTCGCTAGCTTCACGTTTCTGACTATGGAGCTGCCAATGATCAGAGTTGGTTTCTCAGCGGGTGTGTCATTGAGTGGGGAAAAACGATTAGAAACGTGAAGCGGTTTGTGGTGTGCCGGGACAGCGGGCTTGAGTTTAGGACTACGTTTCCTACGAACTGTCACCCAGCTACCCTGACTTCCCGGCTGCTCGGGAGCTGCTAGAGGACGGCTATCAGAAGCTACACTAGCAGAAGCTACACTATCAGCTATGCTAATTGCGGTCCGCACCGGCTAAGGGGGCCTGGCTAACAGCTAGCGGGGTGTTTTCCATGGTGCAGAGCCGCGCTTCCAATTCATCCATTTATTACATGTGTTTACACATCTTGACAGTTCAGAATTGTTAAATAATGCAGTTTTTAAATGTGCAATAAAGGGAATAATGAAGCTCTTGACCTGAATGTGTTGATATTTTAATGCTGCATATCTGCTATAAATAACATGGACTTTTTATATTGTATTTAGATGAAGTTAAAGGTCATAAATGGAACCCTTGAATACTAAGAACAGAGAATAATAAACTGCTGACAGTTGGTCTGTCCTTCTGTAAGTGAAAGTGTCGTGATTTCTCAGACGTCCATGATGTGCAGGTGAAGAAGAAATGTCCGTAAACAGGAAGAGGTTCGCTGAGGATGTCGTCCATTCGGTCTGCTTCTTCACAACCAGAGGAGGTTTTCCCTCTGTTGGCTTCACTCAGAAGATCCTCACAGTGAATATAAGATACCTGAGATGAAAACAGACATCACAGTATCAGCATCAACAGCAGAGGTTCATTTTAAAGCATCCCTGGAAAGATTTCCTGTTTCGTATATAGTTTTGCAAGCACTAAAAGACAGAAAGACTCCAAACTATCAGAGTCCTTTCAGTGTCTGCTCGTAGAATCACCCGAAGGTAGAAATTCGGTTAAAACAAGCCAGCGGGCAGAAAAACTGTCGGCGGGAAAAATTCTGCTGCTCCAAAGACAAATAACGACAAGCTAACAGTTACTATATCAGAATTACATCCAATTCAATTCAGTTTTATTTATATAGCGCCAATTACAGTCAAATTGTCTCAAGACGCTTTACAGAACCCATATGCCTGACCCCCAGAGCCAGCCCCAAGGTGACAGTGGCAAGAAAAACACCCTTTTAACAGGGAAAAAACAAGGAGAACAGAGTTTACTGTGAATGAGCGTCGGCTGCCTCCTCCAGACGACCTGTCAATCATTCCAGACCAGACTGTCAATCAAGTAGCCCTGACGGGCCTAAAACTTAAAAGCTTTATATAAAATTCAATATTCATTTATTTTCACAGCGCTCACCTGATCTCTGGTTTTGGCCATGAAAACTAACGAAAAAAGAAAATCCTGAGTTGTAGTAAAGCAGTCTTTCGTGTTTTTTTTAAAATGATTGATCAGCTGTGACCTGCAGGACGCTGAATAATTTGATACAAATATGAATTGCACATTAAAAATCGATTAGAAATATGGATTCCTACAACTGAATTTCAAGCACAGTATCTCTTGGCATATGTAAAATAAAGATTTAAAGTAGATGCATTTGCAATATTGAAAGCATGAGCTTTCCTTTTAGCTTTGAAATTTTAAATATATTGAAATCTGAGCAAAAATCCATAACATTCAACATACCAATGCATACCTTGATTCTTTGACTCCTTTTTTGCCACATTGAAGTCATAGCAAATGAATCAATGAATGCTGCATTTGCAGGATTCTGACAATTGTGTTCACGCATGACAGCCAAATATGCATTGATTACCTGTAAGAAAAACTAAACCACATAAGATAATACTTTTTTTTAACCATAAAAATACATTGACTGTTTTAAAGCTGACCTGTAAAGCTGTAAAACCTATCTATATAGCAAAAAATAAAGTTAAATAATATTGTATCTTGCTTCCCAACTTCATATCAGGACCAACTCTGTTAATGTCCCAGCAATATAATTTGCATGCCCCAATTCTGGAGAGGAGGACATAGACTTCTTTTCCTGCCCAAGCATACTTAACATCTATCAACATTTTAAGAAAATTAAATGAGGGGAAAGAAGCAAGTGATACATATTTTTCCATCTTTGCTACACACACACATACACACACACACAAAGATATGAAGAAAGACATAGCGACAGGGAGGAAACAGAGAAAAGAAAATCTTACATTTCTCTGCAAGAGCTTGAGTATATCTTGGTGTTTCTGCTGACTATAATGGCGGTATTGAATTTGGTTAGACTGTGGCTGGTGGGACAGCTGCTGGGGCTGTAGTTGTTGTGGCTGTAGCTGCTGCTGGGGCTGTAGTTGTGGCTGTAGCTGCTGCTGGGTCTGTTTCTGAGGCTGTAGCTGCTGCTGGGTCTGTAGTTGCTGGTGCTGTTGGTTGTAATGAGGATGATGATGGCTGTACTCCCGCTGATGCTGTGGGTTTTTTTGTCATACTTCGGTATGGCACTCTGGGTGTGTGGTTAACTTTAGTTGGTCCATGTTGATTTTGCTGAAGACTGTCCCTTTGTCATCCTGGAGATCAACGCTTTTGTCTGTGATTGCCACAATAGTATATGGGCCTAAAAAGTTGTCTCTGTTGGCTCCTGATATTCTGTCTCCAAACTCTGTCCCCAACTTTGAAGTGTAATGGTTTTTCTTTTGATTTGACTTTTCCCCTTGTTTCTTCATGTCCCTTGTTAAGATTGTCTCTGTCCAGCTCCAAGAGGTCCTGTTGCTGCCAAATGTCCTGTGACAAATCCTCTTGTCCCGCTATGTCCTCCACAGAGTTGTCAACCTTTGAAGAAAAAGAGATTATTTGCGGTTTGGATCAAAATCTTTTACAGGGTTATATAGGCCACTACAGATCACCACTAAATTTCCTCTGTATATGAAATGATTATAGATAAATATAATAATCCTTGGGCAGTTGTCATGTAGACATACAAATCTTGGAAGCTGACAGGAAGACAGTGCACTATAATGCATTCATAACAGTCTGATCTGTCAGTGTGTAGAGAGAGAGAGAGTGAGAGAGACAGAGAAAGATGGACAAATGGACAGGTTAACAAATGGGCGGAGACAAATACACCTTGATTATGTACTTAGACTGACATAGAGATAGATAGGTAGATCATGAACCAACCATGTAGTGTTCTGGGACTTGTGAAGGTTAACGAGCCTCTCTGCCAAACATCAAGAAGTATGGGGAGTATTTGGTGGTCATCTGCTTCTTGGTACTGAGACTAAACATCACTGCATTCAGATAATCATCCCAAGTATCTGGATGCTCACCGACCACTTTGCTCAGGGCTCTGAGAAAATAGTCAATTTTAAAGCACTGATATTCATCACCGTGACCAAAATATGAAACTGACTTGACTTTGCAATAATATTTCTCCATATGGCTTGGAAAGCCACACCCTAAAACATGTATACATACATAATTTAAGTAACGAAGCTTTTTTTTTGCTCAAACACTTCAACTCACTCTAACAGGAACACCTGCTACTGCATATAGATTGTGTATGCTGGTCCCTGATAAAAGAAAAATGTTTCTGCTGATACCTGTTCAGAAAAGAAAAAGAAAACAGATTCATAAACATTTACTTCCTGTTGTTCGGAAGGTTCCTGTTATAATTTGATGATCGTGTCTCTGGACTCTGAGGGTAACTTGTTTTTCTATAACAAACTAGATAAAAAGTTAATGCCCTGGTAGTGGCAAATAGCTTTGGTTTTATTTGACTTGATTGCATTAATGTTCAACTTAGATTTACAAGAAATAGTTTAACTACTGGGGCTGCACAGTGGTGTAGTGGTTAGCACTTTCGCCTTGCAGTGAGAAGATCCCTGGTTCGCGTCCCGGCTTTCCCGGGATCTTTCTGCATGGAGTTTGCATGTTCTCCCTGTGCATGCGTGGGTTTTCTCCGGGTACTCCGGCTTCCTCCCACAGTCCAAAAACATGCTGAGGCTAATTGATTATTCTAAATTGCCCGTAGGTGTGAATGTGAGTGTGATTGTTTGTCTCTACATGTAGCCCTGCGACAGACTGGCGACCTGTCTGGGGTGTCCCCTGCCTTCGCCCGAGTCAGCTGGGATAGGCTCCAGCCCCTCCCCCGTGACCCTAATGAGGATTAAGTGGTGTATAGATAATGGATGGATGGAATTTAACTACTACTGTGTAAAGAGAATACTGCTGATAAAAAGCACCTTATTTGTTTGCAAGCCAGATGTTATTGCACTTTTTTCATATAGCAGTACTTTTGAAATAAAAGTACTGTACAGTACTTTTGAATTCAATATTGTTTTTTGCACATAACAAAAAGCATGCGATTAATAGTGATTAAAAAATTTAATCATTGCCCAGCACTAATAATAACCAATGAAATAGAATTTCTGACTGTCTGACTATAAAAGCGGTTGCAGTTGTACTTCTCCTTTGTGAGTCTTGAACTGTTTTCTCCATATCATATGTTATTTATGCTAGTTTTGAGTTTGATGTAGCAAATTTCCATGACACCATCTAAATATCTGACAGATTAGTAATAAAAGTTACTCTAATTTATCATAATACTATTGTATTTGCATTTTTATCAGTGTTTCTCCATAATTACGTAGTTTGAGAAGGACAGGTTTTGTCTCTGAGTTTTTCACGGCGCAAAATACCCAAACCGTGCTGTCACAGTAACCGTCCCCAGTTCTTTCTGCTCCACCCACGGTGATTAGCTGTCAATAGTTGCAGAGAATAGAGAAATATTTGACCAGGATGAAAAGGAAAATAGAGCAGGAGACAAACAAGATACAACCTCCTGGAAAAAATGTCAAGAAAATATGATGAGGCTTATCTTGCTCTTGGCTTCACAGCGAATGCGGTAGGTGGGTGAGGAGGAAAACTCTCGCAGCGGACAGTATGAGACCAAACAAATTAAGAAGAGACATACAGGCATTACATCCCAGTTACATCAAGAAGCCACTTGACTTCTTTCAGAGAAAATTTGATTAATACCGCAAGCAGGAACATTGCATGGTAAAAGCTGCATCAGTGAACAGCAAAGCACAAATAGTGTCATACAAGGTTGCATACAGAATCGCCCGCAAAATTGTTGTCCAAATAAAAACATAAAAATTGGCCAAATATCTGCAAAACCCATTGCTGATCTGAAATAGGTTTTCTTCAGAACGGCATTTCTGTTGGTCGCAGCCTCTGAAGGGCTAACAGGGACAACTGTAGGTTTTTGGCAGAGGTGTCAGATGTAGCCCTTTGTCCCAACCTGGCATTCCTGTTGAAGGTTTGATCTGAATTCCACCTGTCACAGTTGTGCTGTAGTCACTTACCTCTTCCAGAGAAGACTAGGAGGACCAGCACCAGTTTTAGCCATGCCCTGTCCAGGCGTATCAAAAGTATTTGGATCCTTTACTGAAGTAATAACACCAATACATTGTAAAAAGAAAAAAAAAACAAAAACCTGAATATAAATATACAAGTCCAGCCAAGTAGAGTATAATCAGCATTTTAAGGCTGTAACTAGTTTTGCATACAGTTTGGTAGCTCTGTCCACAGTCTAATGGTCAAACCACAAAATACAAGATAAATATGGTCATGATCATTAGGTGATTAATGGAGGGAAAAAAAAACAAGGTGGAATTAAGATATTGCCTCAATTCACCAAACGTTCCATGTCTGACAATTCTCGATTTGACATATTTATTTTTTTTATATTGGGAAATATTGATTGCGTTAAGAGTTTGCATGTTCTCTGTCTTTCTCCGGGTTCTCCAGTTTCCTCCCACAGTCCAAAAACATGCTGAGGTTAACTGGTAACTCTAAATTGTCCGTAGGTGTGAATGTGAGAATGACTGTCTCTGTATGTGGCCTGTGATAGACTGGTGACCTGTACAGGGTGTCCCCTGCCTTTGCCCTAAGTTGGCTGGGATAGACTCCAGCCCCCCGCAACTCTGAGGATTAAGCGGGGTGTGTGTGTGTGTGTGTGTGTGTGTGTGTGTGTGTACACACACACACACACACACACACACACACACACACACACACACACACACACACACACACACACACACACACACACACACACACACACACACACACACACACACACACACACACATACATTTTGTTGGGGTCTTGATTTTTGTGCCAATCTATTTGAACTACCATAACTTGAGAAATAATGAAGCTGGAGTCCTGAAATTTTGCATAACTGGTCATAACTGGTGAAGGTGGATTTATTTTGGGATTAATGTAGTGGAATCCTTTAGGTTTGGGTCTTGGAATGTTTTATGAATATACCCTCCAAAAACAAGTAGACCAAAAACAGCACTTGGAGAAGATGGATTTTATATTGAAACTGCATTCTTTCAGATACATGACAATGTCAAATACATTATAACATGGTGGTGTACTGGCAGAAGAAAGTTTCTGAATGTGTGTCAGTAGTTGCTCAGGCCACCTTAAGCTCACTGGAACCACTAGTAGTCTACCAGGCACTCATGTGGGGTGCATAAGAATACACTGTTGGCATTATAAGATGTTTCACTGTCACAATCAAGGATGACTGGTGATGGTTTCAGTCCATCCAGCAGCTGTGCCAGCAACTTCGTTTATGTCATGTGACTTTAGATTCCGTACTTGTTCTTCAGCTCCTCCACCAGGTTGATGTACTCGTTCATGGCATCCTCTTTACTTTTGCCTGATAAAAAAAAAAGTCAAAAATATGTTTAGGCAATCAAAGACAAATTAATAAATGAATTGCTGCTGCTTTCTATTCAGCAGTCTTCCTCCTTGTTGCATGCAGTGACTAATCTAGAGTCTAAAATAGTGTAGTGAACAACAAATATGGTGGTCAACAAATACATTATGTCAATTTTTGTGCTGACAAAATCAATACTGTATACCAGTGTTTAGGTGCAAGTGCACCTAGTTTGGAAGGACTGTCATCCTTTGTATATGTTATGCAATGCTGACACTTATCAAACTTCAGGGACTTTAGGTACAAATGCCTCACCACCTGGCAGAGAATGTCAGGACCCATACAACTGTATGAGAGATAAAAGGTAAAAAAGCTCTGCACGGATTCAAGCTCTGCATTTGTTAAGAAGGCATTAACTGATAATAAAAAAGATGTGGGAATCTAGTGCAAAAATATCACGCATCAATCATATTTTACTCTGGCTGCATTTTGGAGGACAGCAAATTTTTTTAATTTATGAATCATCTCCAAGATTTTGTTTTGCTGCTCACGACAATTGTTATAACACCTGGTTTTAAGTAAAATTTTTAGCTTCTCAAATACACACTTTGTACTACCTGCATTTCACTGCTTCTGTGTATTTGTCTTGAGGGAAATCTAGCATAGATGTGCGATAAAATTTTTTTAAGACTCCAGCTTCAGCTTGATTGTCACTGTAATATGTGTAGGCACACATTAAGATGTGCCTGATAGGACTCACACTGACCCAGCTTGGTCATTGCAACATTAGTACGATGATTATTATGCCCTTTTAACCTATATGTTAACCTTAATTATATTGTTGTATATCTGTATATCTGTAAGCTGTTATATTGTGCTCCCTGTCTGGCCAGCAATGCTCTTGTGAAAAAGATTCTTAATAACAATGTGATTGTTATTTGGTTAAATATAAAGGGTGCATTTAAAAAAATCACACATTTAAAATATGTGATGGAACATTTCCACCTGAGATCCCATCAAAAGTTTAACTGACACACAAGGAGGATGACATGAACTCCAGATCAAGAGACACTGCGGGTGTTTGGATCTGGAGCAACACGTCTCTGATCTGCAGTTTCTGGCCTCACCAACCTCCAAAATGGTCATGGGTCTGTTCGTATTGGGTCTATTCTTCTACTATCCTGCTATCCCCACCCCAACCCCTCCTGCTATCTCCATCCTCCTCATTCATCCCCATTCTCACCCCAACCAGTCGTGGGAGATGGCCACCTTCCCCAAGCCTGGTTCTGTTGGAGGGTTTTTTCCCCTTCTCTGTTAAAGGTTTTGTTTGGTTCTTTCCTAGTCTATTGCATTCACATACCAGCACACCACTTCGGTCTAACAGTGATAATCAAAATGTATTCAGTCATTCCTCTCATCAAGGTACAGGTAGAATGTCACTTCCTCCTTCAGAATTAGTTTTGTTCTCGATTTGCAGAGTAAAACAAGGCACAGTGGGCTCATGGTTGTTTTGAAAGCTACTACACATCTTTGACAACAGTAGATGGTTAAATTGTATCTTCTGAAACAGTCCGACAGCTGTGCTACATACTAGTCATTCTGATAAAATATACAATGTTATCAGTTTGTGTGAATGGAAATTGGCCTAACTACTGAGCGCTACACAACAACCTGTTGTTTGCAGGATATGCTAACATGGTCAGTGCTCGCTTTTTAAGTTTTAAAGGTTGTTGTTTACAGGTTCATAGTGTCAGATGTCTGTGTTACACTAAACCATTTGGGACTACCATGAAAACATAAGTTCGTTGTGTGTTTGGCTGAATGAAGTTATGTTCTGGGGCTGCTTTGCTGCATCTGGCACAGGGTGTCTGGAATCTGTGCAGGGTACAGTGAAATATCATGACTATCAAGGTATTCTACAGAGAAATGTGCTGCCCAGTGTCAGAAAGCTTGGTCCCAGCCGCAGGTCATGGGTCTTGCAACAGGATAATGACCCAATACACACAGCTAAAAACACCCAAGAATGGCTAAGAGGAAAACATTGGACTATTCTGAAGTGGCCTTCTATGAGCCCTGATCTAAATCCTATTGAACATCTGTGGAAGGAGCTGAAACATGCCATCTGGAGAAGGCACCCTACAAACCTGAGACAACTGGAGCAGTCTGCTCATGAGGAGTGGGCCAAAATGAGAGGTGCAGAAGTCTCATTGACAGTTACAGAAATCGTTTGATTGCAGGATTGCCTCAAAAGGTTGTGCAACAAAATATTAAGTTAAGGGTACCATCATTTTTGTCCAGGCCTGTTTCACGAGTTTATTTTTTAAAAATAATTCTGTTAAACCATGGTTGAAAAGCAATGTCTGATTTTCACTGGTTAATTTTCATAGAATTTTTATTTATTATTACTTTTGTCAGATTCAAATTATTTCTGTGACCATTGTGGGTTTTTCTTTCATTAACCGAGGGGTACCAACAATTCTGTCCACGTGTGTAAATGTATTGATAGAGTGGTATTGATTTCCTGTAGTGATTGTGTTCATAGCAGCTGGATGCAAGGAAGACAGTACTTGCTCCAGATGAAATGGAGTTATGGAGGGGCATCACCACTGACATGATGTCAGATGAGGAGGATGGCAGCATTGAACGGGGTGTGTAGGTGGACAGCGTGGCCTCCATCCTTCCGCAGCCAGGAGCTAGCCAACCTGTGTGCTGCCCTAGAGGCAAGGCTTAAGACTGATGTGAAGTACACAGCTTCACACTGCAGATGTCTTCAAAGCGGACAACCGTCAGATCAAATACGCCAATATGGCAGGAAAAAGACATTTTAAGCCTGATCCGATGCCAAAGTTACTGCAGTAGCTGGGAGTGATGGACCAGTCCAGGGAAACTGAACACAACTTTTTTTATTTTTTAAATTAGTTTTTGATACCTTTAAACGTGTATATTTTGTTGAACCTTATTTGTATTTCATTTTTTAAAATTTCGTTTTCATTCCATTGAAGAACAATTTCAGCATCTTGTTTTAATTTCGGGAACTATTGCAGCTACACTGTTGTACAGTAAAGCTCTTGTTTTTCAACATGTCTTTGCAAATATTTTTTCTCTACCAATTAATCTCAGTGACTGTAGGATAGCCAGTGGTTAACAATAACAAATATGTAGGTTAACTAATTATAGTTCATTTACACAGCACATATTAATAATAATAATAATAATAATAATAATAATAATAATAATAATAATATTATAAACTGCAATAGTTCCCAAAATTAAAATTAAAACAAGATGCTGAAATTGTTCTTCCTACCATAAACCAATAATAATAATAATAATAATAATAATAATAATAATAATAATAATAATAATAATAATAATAATAATAATATTACTATTATTATTATTATTATTATTATTATTATTATTATTATTATTATTATGTGTGACTGGGGGGTATTATAATGGCCCAGGGGTTGACCAACAGCAACAGATCTCTCAACCAATCATGAGTTGTTTTTTTTTGGTTTTCATGTCTCATTTCATCCAGTGGGTGTCCTGAGTAACTCTAGACACGCAGGCCAGATGCTAATTAGTTTTTCACACCTCTGCCATGCCATCTGGGTGTGAAGTCTCATTCCCCTCCTTGCTCCACACCAACCCCTCAACACCACAGACAGGGTCCGTTTCTGACAATTTACAGCACCGGAAAACTTCGGAGTTCACAGTTTGTGAACTGCTGATAACTGCCGGGAACTTGGTAGGTTTTCGGCAATCCACAGGGCTGATAATCTGGCTTTTCATGTAGTGGGAGCAGAGCAGAGATTTAATGAGACAGAGGACTCTGACCACATGCTGGCTGTAACATACATTTCGGCAGTTTACTATCCAAAAGAGAGAAAGATGTTTTACTGCTGTTGGGGCATTTCCTCATACTATAATAACTCAACAGCAGTTTTTTACTCATCAAGATCTAATCATTTGTGTGGAGACATTTTTTAATCTTACTTCTAAATGCTTATATATTTATGATTTGCAAATCTTAAAAATAGTTTTAAAAACAGACTGTAAAGAGTTCCATGAATGAGTTTCGTGTTTACTCTTAGAGCAGCAGTACACCTGGGGATATTTATGTCCACGATTATTACCAAAATTATTATTCACTATTTAAGTAAGGACTGTTATAACAAATGTATGATTAATTGACCAATTGCGTAAGTTACATTTTCCATAGGTGGACAATTATAATGCTATTGTAGACTTACATTCTCAATTTCAAGTTTAAGTTTTCATTAAATAAAGTCTACTAAAGGCTTCCGTACTTGTTTGTGTGCCTGCATTCTGGTTGGATGATTGTTACTGAGGTAAAAGAAAGATCAGTAAAAATGCCAGTGAACAGAGTCTCTTTAGTCCCAACAACTCCACACTCCAGCCTTCTCTGTTGCAGATAGCCTCACTTTCATTTCAGAAGATAAATTTTCCCATTTAATTTTATTTTTCATAAAAACAGTTTATTCTTGTAAAATGTAATCACGTCTACTCAGGACCATCAATATTTGGATTAAATAGTTTATGAAAATACAGGGCCACATGCAGAAGACTAAGGTTGTTTGGATGTGTCAGGCACTTGAATTAACTTAGATCATATAAGTGATACCTCATCCTCTTGTATATAATCGTCTACATATTTATAAGAAGAAAAAAATCATTTGTATATCATGTTTTTTTTCTGCAATTTTTGCACTGTTTCTTTTTCTTATCTATTCCTGCACTGCCTTTATACTTTTTCTTTGGAGCTGCTGTAACGGTGAACTTTCCCCACTGTGGGATCAATAAAGTTTATCCTTATCCTTATCAGGATGTGGGACATTCCTAGCATAAACCAATACTCTCCAATGAGAAGAAAAAGATAACCGGTATGTTACATTTTAAACTGATGTGACAAAATGCAAAATAGAGGTCTGATATAACCCTGAAATCTTTCCTCATCCCATACAATAGTGCTGGACATTGCTTCAAAAGATGTTTACCTGGCATATGTGTCGTGATGTAGAGCACAAACTTTTTTACTAACCTTTTTGCTTCTCCCAGGCATCCCATTTAGCTTTCCCAGTGAAATCCAACATCCCTGGGCGAGCTTCAGGGAGAAGAAAGAAAGACAGATGTAGGTGGAGTGGTTTAAGGAAACAAAACAATTTAGCAAAAATTATATGTACTGCAGGTACGTTGCATCTGAGGTAACAACACCTCTTGTCACTGTGACAGGTCAGCTGCTCACATTCAGATTTAAAGTCCATGTCCAATAAATTGATGGTTATTAGAGAACAAGGTGAATAATTAAACCAGTGGTTGCCTTGCTTTGCCCATTTGTTCGGCTCTGGAAATAAATACGGACAGTTGGAAACACGGAAATGGCTTTGTCGTTTGTGCAGCGAGTCAACAGCGCAATGCTCCCTCACTTAGCCTTTCAGTGACTTCGTTTTTTAATTTGGAGTCACTACAAGCTGATAACCAATATCTGGAACCAATAAACATTAAAAGTAATTTAATAACAGCATGTAATAGCAGCAACCCTGCCTTAAAACTAGGTTGGTTCATTAATAAGGATTAATGTTACTGAATTCAAACATACATACAATAACTATTACAAAGACCAGGCATAACATTTTGACCACCTGTCTAATATTGTGCTGGTCCTCCTTATGTTGCTAAAACTCCTCTGACCCAGTGGGGCATGGACACAGCACCTCTGGGGATGTCCTGTGGCACCAGGATAGGTGGCAGTGAATTCTGTGGGTCCTGTGGGTTGCAGGGTGGGACCTACTTAGATCAGGCTTATCCTGGCACATCCCACAGATGGTCAAAAAGATTTGGATCTGGGGAGTGAGGAACCTGAGTGAACACCTTAGCTCTGTCGTGTACCCCGGGCCACTGCTGAGCAGTTTTTATGGTGTGTCTGGGTGCATTGTCATGCTGAGGGTGGCAACTGGCATCAAGGACTGCTGTTGCCATAGGACGGTGGGGGGCGGTGGGGTTGCTTGACCTGCAATGCTTAGGTGGGTGGTTCATGTCAAATATCCACATGAAGGTCAGGAATCATATTTTCCCGACAGAATGTTGCATAACAACAAGATGATCAATGTTATTCAATTCATCGGTGATCATAATGTTGCGGCTGATCAGTGTGCATATTAACAGCATGTTTGAGAACAGTTAATTGAGATCAACAGTTTGTCTTTGGGTTGAAGAGTTTGTCTCCTGCAGTTCTGTCAGTTTTTCTTGTGTTTTCTTAATCTTTTTCAATTCTACTACTTTTATTGCAGACTAAGGTCCATATCTTAAAGCATTATGAATTATTGTTTTCCAGACACTGTTTTGGGATAATCTGTGGCTGCCTCCTAACTAAGCCTCTGGTGTAGCCTTAGCCTCTGTGAAAGCACTTAATGACCTACTTCTTGGTCAGTATTTTCAAGTTGCGTCTCTCCTAGCGAGACGTGTCTTTTAGTTCCAACAAGTTGTGAAAGTTCATCTGATTTTAGAAAAATGTTACAGGATGCATTAGCCGCAGGCTAAGAGCCACACTAAACCTCTTAGCAATAGCCACAGCCTAGCCCCATCAGCTAAATAAGTTTAAGCAGCAATACTTGCTAACACCTTAAAGTGAATTATTGAGGTCTTTTTCTGTAACATTAGGAATGCCTGTGGAAGACTGAGGTGCTTATTAAACCTTCAGCAGTGTCAGCTACCTCACCTTCCAAACACAACTCCGCTAATTCACTAGAGCTTCTCCGCTCTGCGAAATGCGTTCAGCATCTCTCTGTGTAAATAACAGTTGTGACTGGCTATTACTCATGACATGTGACAGTCATTTACATGGAGCTGTGAGCGGGACATTGTTTGAGGCCAAGGAGTAACTCCAGAAAGAGAGCCAGATGCAAACCAGTAATCTAAAAATGCCAAATATCGGTGTCACCAATCAGTCAGGCTGGCAATCGATGAGTTCCTAAAAGAAACACTTTTTCTCGTAGTCACCTCAAAAGGAATTACTACTCTGATGGAGAGCAGTAAATCAAGAAAGTCTGGTAACTGCCTAAATTTACTGTGAAAAGCAACAACAGCCCAGTGCAGAAAGTGCTGCAGTGTGCTTGTGGCAGGAAGTAGTGATAGCTGTCTCACCTGTGTTAACATCACCCACAGTGGCTTGTTTGAACAGGGAGTAGACCTGCAGCATCTCGTCATCTGTCGGCTTCGCTTTCAGCTGCTTCACCTCACTTGCTGCTGCATCAAATTTAGCCTACAGAGAAAAGGACACTGAAATTTATTTAACTACATGAATGAAAAGATATAATCTAGTAGAAAACGCCAAATCAAATGGAATCAGTAGGTTTCTGTGGGGATCTGTGAACAGACAATTTATAATGTAACCTACTTCTACTAACTTCTTAAAATTACTCCATGCAGCGCAAATGTGTTTTTCCAGTATTTGCATCAAATATGTATTTCTTTAACTTTGGTTGACATGAGGGTGTACCAAAATAAATCAAGGCTGCAATGACATAACTTTGGTGTTGCATCAGATACCCCTGACAGTGGTGGTGCAACGGTTAAGTCTCTGGACTACTGATCAAAAGGTCAGTGATTCAAACCTCGATGCGGCCACTGTCGGGCCCTTGAGCAAGGCCCTTTACCCTTCCTGCTCCAGGGGCGCTGTACTATGCCTGACCCTGCGCTCTGACTTCGAATGGGATAAGCGAAAAGCAACATTTCACAGTGCTGTAACATATTTGTGACAAATAAAGGCAAATTATAAATCATTACCATTCAGACACTGAATCAGGAAATGAATGCAGTGCTACTGAACAGTGGCAAAATCCTACAAGTACAATGAGCTCATTGATTCACTTAGACCCCTTCACATGAAAAAAAGTGTCACTGCACAACTCTTTGCCAAATGGGTCAAAGAGGAGGACCAGATTATTGTAAAGTCCCAGTAAAATTATCTGTCACACTGGAGGCGCATCTGATGACGTTTGGCCTAGTTAGACTGCAGTTGCACCTTTTACAAAGAAGTAAGCAGGGTCCTCATTCAGACATGAAGCTACCATGTTCAGATGATATTAGATTAACAAAAAGTATGGCATGTCTAAAAAAGGCATTAGTCACTCTTTGAACCTTGATGTGCTGTTTAAATTTCGTGTGAGTGGCAAACATGGCACACACACTTTGTTTCTCTCCGTCAGTATGGTGGGTTTGTCTGATTGAAGCCATGATGAACATTCATGTAAAAGTGGCCTATATTTGAATCACAGAATGCCGACACTTCGATGGACTGATGAAGCAGCAATGTTACAAATCACGCGTCTGAAAAGGCTGCACAAGTGTTTCCACACCCTAAGATCTGCTACAGGACAAAGGTCTGCCTGTCCGCTCCGTGTTAACCCTTCAAACCTTTGTACTGCCCAGCTGATAGCATAGCTCGAAACTTTCCTCTGCACTCTATAGAAATGAGCAGTGAGAGCGTCCATACAAAGTTCTATGTCAGCAGCCATGCCCACTTCTTATGCAGCTCTCCAATCTCATTAATAACATAAATAACTAAATGAACGTCCTCCACAGTCCATCTGTCAGCACTGAGAGGAGGCGGACATTTTGCGCTGTTGACAGATATTCCAGAACATCGTATAAACGCCATTGCACTGAGTGCTCATAGAACCTACGTTGTCTATTAAGGCTAGTTAACAGACAAAGAAAATTAACACAATAACGTGTACTACATCGGAGTATTAGTTAAAGTCGGCACTCTTGTGTTTCACACGTGCTCATTTGCAGAAAAAGGACCCGAGGCTCTCTTTCACATTGGTTAGCCAAAATCGAGTTCACCAACTAACGGCTTTACGGCTGCTGCGTCCCGTTCATTTAACGGGACGCAGCAGAATATAAACCAACTGTGAAATTGCTACTAACTATTTTATACACACCTGGAGATCAGCCATGTTTAGTTTTAGGTCACACAAAATAAGCCGCTGGCTTCGCAGATGCACGACTGGATGGAGAGTGGTCCGTGGAGGGGTGAAGTCCGCCGCAGCGTCCCTCCCTCGTCACGCTTCTTCTTCTCTCAGCTTCGATCGCAGCTCACATTCAGGGAGTCGCTTTACTGCCATCTGCTGGATGTTTTCATATTCCACAATTTTAAAACATCCATTAACCCTTTGAGTTAAGGGAGATACTCATTTTCCATTGGATTTGGGTCACTTTTGACCCATGTTGTGCATCAAATGGGTTAACCCAGTTCTCATGAGATCAAATTTTCGTTTGATTGATAAGGCTAGATATAAGAGACTCAGAACGCTGAAGAGCTTCCGGCTAGAGGGAAAGTTAAGGCAAAGTTCACTTCCAGCGCTGCGTACCCAGTTTTTCTATTTCCACCCAAATTTAATGATTTAAAACCATTTTGAGTAGAACTTTTAATGCAGATTCAGATTTGTGAACAAACATTTTTGTACAATTGCACAAAAAGAGGCATTTTTTTCAATACTTTATTTTTGATATTTTCATTTTTTTGAACAAAACAGACAAGAACAAAGTGAACAGGCTCTACACAGTCGACAACAGAGAAAAATAAACAAGATCCTAAATAAATAAATCTAATTTAATGAAATAGCCAAAAATAAATTCAAAATAAATAAATGAAATACAAAAATCCAAAAATGAACACATTATACATATATATATATATATATATATATATATATATATATATATATATATATATATATATATATATACACACACACACATACAT
Organism: Amphiprion clarkii; assembly: GCA_027123335.1. Taxonomy (NCBI): domain Eukaryota; kingdom Metazoa; phylum Chordata; class Actinopteri; family Pomacentridae; genus Amphiprion; species Amphiprion clarkii. The sequence continues at coordinate 11,101,989 of CM049576.1, forward strand.
ACACATACATTGCCAGTGCTGCTTAATCATGGTGCTGCTGAAAGGTCTGTGGATGTGTAACGAGCCCAGGGACAAGAGGTCAACTAGCCCAGTCTCTTAGCTTTTGCCTTTACCAAGGTGCACGAGGAATGGGTCCCAGATGTCAGAGTATATTTGCACCCTGTTGGTCTGTATGAATCTGAGTTTCTCCATTTGTAAAACATGAATCATGTCCGTTGTTCACCTCTGAAAGGAAGGGGGAGAGGGTGACTTCCACTCCTTAAGAATGAGTCTTTTGGCCACTGTCATGCTGAGCAACAGCAACTGCTGTGTCATAGTGGGGACTCTCTGGGTAAATTGAGAGCAGCTGAAAATGGCGAGTATAGGGTCCAATGGGAGGACCTGCTTGTATGCCTTGGAGCACCAGTCAAATATTTTGAACAAGAACCCAGACAGCGAAGGACAATGCCAGAGAGCGCTTTTCCATTAGGACATACTCAGCTCGACTCGACTCGGTTTAGGTGGGTCTCCACTACAAGTGAGTACCACCTCATCGTGGGTGGAGTCGTCATAGCATGGTGGCCTGGAAGTCCCTTAACATCATTTATGTGTGACACAAACGCAACACAACAATGGAGGACATGGAGGTGATGGTACACCTGCTGCTTGATCTGTGGGTTTCTGTCAGATTCAAAGTAAAAGAAGAGTCAGAGCAAGCTGAGGGTGGCTAGTCGAAACACTCACGAGACACACAGGAGAGTTTGGGAGGCGAAACAGCAGTATCAAGCCGAAGACAAGAGGATACGAACTAAACGACGAGGGTCAGTGGCGTGCACAGATTGACATCAGGTGGTGCTAGAGCACCTGCCCCTTACCCTCAGTATCAAGCAGGTGCCTTCCGCGTCTCAACTTTATAAAAAAAAATTCAACATTAAACACACACACAGATGCACACACAGGCGCACATACACACACCTACACACACACACACACACACACACACACACACACACACACACACACACACACACACACACACACACACACACACACACACACGACCCATGCCGTGACTCACCCCGCCCCATCTTGTAACGTGAACACGAGGAGCGGACACGCGCGTGGCAGCAGCTGCACAGCCCATATAAACTGTAGCCACCAACCAGGTAACACGTAAATGAATCCAATGTATTGTTCATAAGCCTCAGTTGCCAAGCCACACGGTGCATTTATTTGTCTCTGTTGTGAAGTAGCCTGTCTCATGCAGTGCTAAACAACCATGCCGAAATTAGCCAACTGCCCGCCTCTTTAACAAGCTCGACGCTACCCATAATAATAATGATCAATTAATCGACATAACGTGATGACGTTGACCACAAAACCAATGTTACTTGCTGTATTGGTACAGCATATGATCAGTATACTGTAACTGATTATTTAGCTCCTGTAGGTTTATTTTTAGCCTATATTAGGTAGAGGCAACACTTGCTGTGACTTATTTGCTAAATGACAAAAAGAAAAAGCAGCTTTCTGTCTTGTTGTAACCTAATGTCAGGATACAGATATATGCATCATTGCCAGTGACAACTGCTTCTGTGGAGAAATCATTTTCAAAACTGAAAATCACCAAACACACACTAAGAAGTCTGTGTGGAGAAGAACGACACTCTGACCTTCTCCTGCTTGCCATAGAGAAAGGCATCCAGATAAACCACAGTGAGGTCATCAGAATTTTCAAAGACATGGCACCAAGGAGGATGCTCTTTTAAAGCAGGAGAGGATAATGCTCACACTCACTTTTCTAAAGGTCATTTGTTTCATTATGATGTCATTTACAATGTTACGGTACAATGTTTTATTGACCCTTTGTGTGTTATTATTAAGATGTTAAAATAAATGCCATTACAGAATGTGTTCCTGATTTTTTTTAATTATTTCAAATCTCACACTGTTATATTAAGGCAGCCAGTGGTTCAGTGGCCCTTTTTTTCCACTGAGCACCTGCCCCCCAAAATGTCTGTGCACGCCACTGACAAGGGTAAGCTAATGCTAGTTCAGTACAGTTATCGTATATCAGTCCCTTGTACAACCCTGTAATTTATCACTATTAAAATATGTATGCTGTGTAGGTGTTTCAGATGGCTCTCTTATGAGACTTCGTGGGATTTACCTGAAACAGCAGCACATGAGCCTGAAGTGGCACAAGGTGTAGAGGAGGAGGGCAGCGATGTATGGGATGCACTGATGCAGGACTTGTCATGCAAACGTTAAAAGTTATTCTTCTTGTTATACTTATGCTTTTTTGGTCCCCAGACCGCTATTGTTTTGTTGAATGTAATTCTGACAATAAACCTTTGTACCTTTTGCAGTTGTCTACATTATTGTTTGTTTTATTTGTGAAGGTTAGCAAGATTAAATGAGAAATTTAACGCAAAAACGTTAAAACAGCTGTTTTGAGAATATTCAAGTTTGATAAATCAGTATTGCTTTGGTGAAATTCAGTCAATGGAATTATGAACCATAAAGCAGTTTGTGTTAAAACATGTTAAATCCCATTAAACACAAATACACTATTAGGGAATGCAGATGCTAGTAGCACACAGAATTGTTTGGTTCACACTGTTGACTCTTTTCTCACCAGTGTCTTAACAGACAAAATGTAAAGTTATGATGCAATCACATAAGTCACAAAATTGTTTATTAATCAGCAGCAAAATCAAAACTATTTACAATGTGAAAAGTACAAATTGTGGTGGGCCTCTCCTACAGTGGAGGGCTAAAAGTAAAACTATATACAATTAAATCTCAAGTCTCTGGAAGCTGCCCATTGCCTGCATCAGCTGCCCCAGCACACCCAGGAATGCCTGGTTGAAGTCAGCATTCTGGGCCATCTCCTCCCTTTGCAAGGCCGCTTCATTCTCTCTTGCCTCACGTGCCTCGCTGAGGAGCAACTCTATGTGCTCATCACGCTGGGCATGGTTCCGCTCCTCCTCAGCCTGCATCTCCGCAGGTAGGCTTGAAAGGTCTAATTTGCTGTGGCCCCTTTATCTCTTGCCTAGACCAAATACAGAAAAGTGATCAAAATCAGAATCAGCTTTAATGGCCAAGTACATACACAACATACAATGAATTTGGTTTCAGCTATTGGTGTCACCCTAGGAATATGGAAGAGAATAATAAAAAATAAAGAAACTATAGAAAGAGGAACAGGGAGGAAAAAATAATAGTAAAATTAAATATAACACAATATATACAGAAATTTACAGCTAGAAAGGAATATATAAACACATTACTAAAATGACAATTGCTATAAACACAGCAGTACAAATGATAATTGCATGATGCAGTGCAACAAGCAGAGAATGCTGTTCATGGTGAAAAAAAATACTGTACATGTCCATTGGAATGCTATCCATTGTACAGGTGTAGAGGAATGACTCAGCTGTTTATTACAGTGATGGCAGTGGAGAAGAAACTGTTTTTGTGTCTGGTGGTTTTTGTGTACAAGGCTCTGTAGCGCCTGCCAGAGGGGAGGGGGGAAAACAGTTTACGTGCATAAGCATCCTCTCTGCTGAATTTACCTGGAGGGGGCAGGGCTACTTTGGACTTCATAGTAAGCAGGTGATTCGAGGTTAATGGCTCTAGGCTGTTTGGGTCACTGAGACTGTCCACTGTAAGAGGCCTGCTGTTCACAATTGCCATTGCCTCATAAAAGAATGTCCTTAAAGATGTGTCATCCATTCTGCCAGATGAAACTGAAGCTGTTGAGCGCAGAATGTTTCGGACTGTCCTGGGGCCTCATTTATAAAACATTGCGTAGGATCCACACTAAAAGTTTGACTACGCCGAAAATCTGAAATAGGCGTACGCCAAAAAATATTCTGATTTATAAAACTGTGCGTACGCACAACTGCACGCAATTTCCCATTTATAAATCACACTCCAGCTGGAAGATTGCGCAGGTGGATCCACCTCACATCCCGCCCATGACACACCCACATTTTACCATGAATGGTCAATGCAAAGTAACTCATGAATGTATTTCCATATAAACAAGCTGCTGATCCACGGCATTTTACGCTCAGTCATGGCAGAAAAAAGAAAACGAAATTTTTCGGAGACCGAGGTAGAGGTGCTTGTGGATGAGATGGAGGCCAGGAAGAGTATTTTGTTTGGTGGTCATAGTAGTGGCATCACTAACAAAAGAAAAGGCACCGAGTGGCAGCACGCTGTCACATCAACAGTGTGAGTGCCAGAGACAACTGTGGCAGAGGTGAAAAAGAAGTGGTCTGATTTGAAGGTGGAGGCCAAGAAGAGAGTGGCATGCCATCGCCAAAGCGTGTCTGCTACAGGTGGGGGTAGGGGCAAACCCGAGCCCACACCGCTGGACAGCAGGATAGCATCCATCCTCAGGACGGTCAGCGGGTGTGGAATCGTGTCAGAGAAGGAAGGAGACACCGATTTGGCAGAGCCCACAGAGGAGACCGGTAAAGTACAGTTTTATCTGTTTATTAAATGTATTAAATATTTAGATGGACTTGTGAAAAGGCAATGGACTTATGCTTTTTGTCCTCGGTCACTGTAGAGTTGGAAATGCTGGCTGACGAGGAGGTTCCGACCACAGCGTGTCCTGTCAGCGTGGATGAAGCCTGGCTGTCCCCAGTACATCCCGAGACCATGGCACACCCCGGAAGTGGTCGGGTCCTGACAGACAGAGTTCTACAATCACAAAGGGACACCATCGGTGCCATAAATGAAGTGGGATGAGCTCCAGCAAATACGCACAGTAATGAACAACATGTGTGAGGTCCTGTCTGACACTGCCGCGTCTATTAAAGATCTTGTTAAAAAAAATAAATAAATAAACGTACTTTCGGTCTTATTGTAAACGCTGCATAACACCCCGGCTCTACAAGTGTAATATGTGATGACAATAAAGGTTTGGGATCAATCTGGCTTCAATTCACCACCTCACCGTCTGGCACTGCCGTTCCCTCTGTCTCCAAAATGTCCGTAAGCAAGCATCAAAGTTGGCGCACCGGTGCGCATATTCTCACGCCACGTTTATTTTTATAAATCACAACCTTTGCGTTGGAAGTGGCGTACGTAACTTTCTAGCCCTGTTTTGTGCGTACGCAAGCTTTATAAATGAGGCCCCTGATCTGTCTTTCCCATACACCTCCGGTTTGGCTGGAGTGAGGAGTGTGCATTTTGAAATCACACTGTTTCTCAGCAAGAAATGTGATAATACGGTTAGAGTCTATCTCTTTTAAAGCTTCTTGTAGTTCGTTTTTAGCTCTGACAAAGTTACTTCCTTGATCACACCTTATCTCACTGACTGCTCCTCTTAGAGCTATGAAACAGTGGAGTGTGTTGATGAAGGCATCGGTAGTCAGGTCGTCTAACATTTTTATGTGCACTGCTCTACAGCAAAGGCATGTAAAAAGAAGTCCATAACGCTTGTGCACTTTGCGAGCTTGTTTAGTTAGAAAGGGACTGAAGCAGTCCATTCAACAAAATGTAAATGGTGGAGTTGAATCTAACCGCTGTGTTGGGAGATCAGACATTTTCTGTTCCTCTGTGTCTCTTCGGAGTCCGCGACACTTCACACATTGGTGCACAAAGGTAGCTACTGCTTTGTTTATGCCTGGAATCCAGAATCCATTTGATCTGATCTCATTTATTGTCAGCCCTTTCCCTTGGTGTTGCACTTTACTGTGGAAATGAGCGATTATAAGTTGAGTGACATAGTGATTCTTTGGAATGATCACTGGATGTTTCAGCATGGAGGAACATGATGCATGTTTGAGCCTTCCTCCCACCTTGAGGAGTCCATCATTGTCAAGAAATGTGTCCATTTGAAACAGTTGGCTTTTGTGAGGAAGTGCCTTTCCATTTTTGAGCATCTTTATGTCCTCAACATACTCACTTGCTTGTATATCCTTTAGAATAACACTCTTCAGCACTGTAGCCAGGCTGACAAAGAGTCAGAGCTCTGTCGAACCTTGTATTCCTTTAGCTTTGAGCAGTAACGACTTCATGAGCTTCTTCACAAATAAAATTATTACGATTAGAGAAAAAATTAATCTGGCCCTTCCTACAAATGTCACAGATGTATCATTGAGTACAGATGCTTTAGAATTGGCTGTAAGACCAGATGGATATTTAGAACTAGAACTTTTCACTCCCATACATCTCTCTGAACTAATTTCAATAGTTTCTACATCCAAACCATCGACATGTCTTTTAGATCCTATCCCAACTAGACTGTTCAAGGAGGCCTTACCTTTAATTAATTCCTCAATGTTAGATCTGATTAATCTCTCTCTAGTAACAGGCTATGTACCACAGGCTTTTAAGGTTGCCGTAATCAAACCTTTACTTAAAAAGCCCACTCTAGATCCAGATGTTTTAGCCAACTATAGACCAATTTCCAACCTCCCATTTCTCTCCAAAATTCTGGAAAGAACAGTTGCTAATCAATTATGTGAACATTTACAAAGGAATAGCTTGTTTGAAGAGTTTCAGTCAGGCTTCAGAGTGCATCATAGTACAGAAACAGCTCTGGTGAAAGTTACTAATGACCTTCTCATAGCGTCAGATAATGGACTGGTCTCTATACTTATTTTATTGGACCTTAGTGCAGCATTCGATACAATCGACCACAAACTTTTATTACAACGACTAGAACATTGTATTGGCATTAAAGGGACAGCACTGGACTGGTTTAAATCCTACTTATCAGACAGGTTCCAGTTTGTGCATGTCAACAATGACTCTTCTGAGCATACTAGGGTTAATCATGGAGTTCCTCAGGGCTCTGTCTTAGGACCAATACTGTTCACATTATACATGCTTCCCTTAGGCAATATTATTAGGAAGCACTGTATTAATTTCCACTGTTATGCTGACGACACTCAATTGTATTTATCTATGAAGCCAAGTGAAACTAATCAGCTAGCTAGACTGCAAGATTGTCTTAAAGACATAAAGACCTGGATGACCTATAATTTCTTACTACTAAATTCAGACAAGACTGAAGTCATTATATTTGGCCCCAAACATCTTAGAGAATTGCTTTCAAAGCATATAGTTACTCTGGATGGCATTACATTGGCCTCCAGTACTACTGTGAGGAACCTCAGTGTTATCTTTGACCAGGACATGTCCTTTAACTCACACATAAAACAAATCTGTAGGACTTCCTTTTTCCACCTGAGAAATATTGTGAAAATCAGGAACATCCTGTCTCAGAGTGATGCAGAAAAACTAGTCCATGCATTTGTTACTTCTAGGCTTGACTACTGTAATTCCTTATTATCAGGTTGTCCCAAAAGCTCTCTGAAACATCTACAGCTGATCCAAAATGCTGCAGCCAGAGTACTGACAGGAGTTAGCAAGAGAGATCATATTTCTCCTGTACTGGTTTCTCTTCATTGGCTTCCTGTTAGATCTAGAATAGAATTCAAAATCCTTCTTCTGACATATAAAGCTCTTAACAACCAATCTCCATCATATCTCAAAGACCTGATAGTACCATATTATCCTAGCAGAACTCTCCGCTCTCAGAATGCAGGCTTACTTGTTGTTCCTAGAATCTCTAAAAGTAGAATGGGAGGCAGAGCCTTCAGTTATCAGGCGCCTCTCCTGTGGAACCAGCTCCCAGTTTGGGTTCGGGAGGTGGACACCCTCTCTATTTTTAAGACCAGGCTTAAAACCTTCCTTTTTGACAAAGCTTATAGTTAGGGCTGACTGGGGGACCCTGACGGGGTGAGCTGGTGTTTGCATTTGCACAACTGACTTCCCCTCTTGACGTCCCTTTAGTTTGTCCCTAGTTCTGCTGCTATAGGCCTAGGCTGCTGGGGGACCTCTCTTGATGCACTGAGCCCTTCTCTAACTACTAATGTATTTACTATATATACCATTGTTGCATTACATTCACTCTGTTTCTTTCTGTGTCCTTTCTCCGAGTGTCCCTGGTCCCAGAGCTGGATGCTTCAGATGTGTGGTTGCTCTCCCACCTCCAGCTGCCCATTTCCACCGATCTACTCTTTATTGCCCTTACTATATTTGATTTGCTCATATTACATATTCTTGAATTTACCACCAGCTATATATGTAGTATATTTAATGCCAGAGCTGTACACCATAGCAGTAAACTATAGTTTCCATGTTAGTTGTACTTTGCATATATCATCTGTCTTATCATGCATGAATTATACTGTGTGTTTTATGGTCCTTGTCCCCCCCCCCCCCATCTCTACCTCTGTCCCTCTACCTCTTCCTCTCTACCTCTGTTCCTCTATCTCTACCTCTACCCCTCTACCTCTTCCTCTTTACCTCTTCCCCTCTACCTCTATCCCTCTATCTCTACCTCTCTACCTCTTCTGTTCCTCTCAACCCGCCCGGCCAGCAGGCAGATGGGTCCCCCCACATTAGAGCCGGGTTCTGCTCGAGGTTTTTTCCCTGTTAAAAGGGTGTTTTCCTTGCCACTGTCGCCTCTTGGCTTGCTCTGGGGGTCAGGCATATGGGTTCTGTAAAGTGTCTCGAGACAGTTTGACTGTAATTGGTGCTATATAAATAAAATTGAATTGAATTGAAATTGAATTGAATTGAAATTGAAAATTGTGCGTTTTGTCTTTCTTGTATTGTACTGTGGCCAGTTGTTTTATCTCTCTTGGCATGGCGAATGAGTCGAGCAACGGCTTGAGTGACTTTGTACCATGAGGAAAACCTTGTTAACTTGTCTGACAATCCTTTGTTTTCTGTCTTGAGCATGTTCAGTGCATGCACCCTTTTCACCTCTGGATCTCCGAGTGGTACTTCTGTCTGCAGCTGGAGGTATTTCTTTGTCCCATAGAAACTGTGGCCCTTTAAAACAGTCTGAGGTGATGAGCTCACTTGCACTTGAACCTCTGGAGGCAATGTCCGCAGGGTTTTGCTCAGAGGGGACATATCTCCACTGCTGGGGGGAGCTGTTGAGCCTTATTTTTTTAACTCGGTTGGAGACAAATGTGTGAAAACGGTGTGCTTCGTTATTAATGTAGCCTAATACTACTTTAGAGTCTGTCCAGAAATACTCATCAACCTGTGTCAATCCAAGCTCATCCTTTAGCATATTACTTACAGTAATGGAGACGGCAGCAGCTGTTAGTTCAAGTCTTGGTATTGTGGTTACCTTAATAGGAGCAACTCTGGTTTTTGCTGTAACTAAAGCACAATGCACATTATCATCCTTGCTTACATGTCTCAGATATGAACACTGACCATAACCATATGAGCTTGCATCAGAAAACCGCGTGGAATTTGTATTTTCTCTAGGTTTTTCAAGTCGCCTTTCCATTTGTCCCACACTGGCCTTAGTTCACTGGGAAGGGGATCATCCCAGCCTGTGCCTTGTTTGCATGTCTCTTGGAGCACTCTTTTGCCTGAGAGTACAAAGGGGGAGATGAATCCCAGTGGGTCGTAAAGAGATGCAACCATGGACAGGACACCATGCCTTGTAGCAGGTTGGTTGTTGGGGTGAAAGCGAAACCTGAGTGTGTCTGACTCAATGTGCCAGTGTATGCCTAGTGCTCTTTCAAGTTTAAAGTCATTAAAGGCTAGGTCACAGGCTTGTTGTGGTTCGGCACGTTCAGAAACCGGAATGCTTTCTAACATCGTTTTGTCGTTACTTACAAACTTGTGCAGTCTGAGGCCGCCTGATGCGCAGAGTGTCTGAGCCTCCTGTGCGAGCTGAATAGCTTCCTTGATGCTCGCCGTACTTGTTACACCGTCGTCCACATAGAAGTCTTTCATTATGAACTGTGTACCAAGAGGAAACTGTGTCTCGTTTTCTTTGGCAAGATGCTTTAAGCCATAATTGGCACAACCTGGTGAAGATGTGGCACCGAAAAGGTGTACCTTCATTCGGAACTCTTGGGGTTCAGTGTTCAGGTTGCCATTTTTCCACCACAGAAATCTTAAATAGTCTCTGTCTGCTTCATACACATGAAATTGGTGGAACATTTTCTTAATGTCACATAACAATGCAACTTGATGCCTTCTGAATCTGATGAGAACACCATTTAGATTGTTCAGCAAATCTGGGCCAGACAGCAAATGATCATTGAGACTGTTACCTTTGTATTTTGCTGAGGCGTCAAAGACTACTCGAAGTTTGTCTGGTTTTTGGTGATGATATATTCCATGGTGGGGAATATACCACTTTTCTCCTTCCTTTGCTTCACTGTGCACTTCCTCTGCATCATTATTTTCTATGACTTCACTCATAAACTTTACATATTGCCTTTTGTACCTTTGATCCTTTGACAGTTTGTTCTTGAGGTTTTCAAGTTGCACAGTAGCCATTTGCTTATTGTCCAGTAAGTGCGGTCTCTCCTTAAATGGGAGCGGCATTTCATAATGTCCTTTTCTGTTTTTGTAAATGCCTTCTTTTAATGTGTTCAGAAAAAGAATGTCATATTGAGACACAGCCTTGTTGTCCTTGTTATCATCCTTGAAGTCAGACTCGAGAACCTTGAGTGCGTCAGCCGGAGTCACTAGGGGGAGCTCTTTAACTGTAACTCTGTGACACACAGTGGACATGCTCAAAGAGTCATTGTGAGATGATGTGGGGCCTACAATACTCCAGCCCAATGTGGTGCGGACTGCACAGGGTTCATTCCCTTCTCCTAAAATTACCTGCCTTGGAGTCAGTGCCTTAGAACAACTGTAGCCTATTAACAAACCAACTTCACACTCCAACTGTGGAGGAATCTCGTTCACTATTGCTTTGAGGTGATTCCAATGCCTTGCCGTTTCACAGGTAGGAATGTGGGAGCGGTTCACTGGTATACAGTCTTTAGTGTAAGCAGGAGGGAGTTCAATCATTTCTGAAGAGTTGTAGCCTCTAACTTTGAGACCTGAAACACATTCACTTGGCACCACGGCATCTTTACCAAGCATTGCAATGAGCCTTAACCTTATTGGGGTGGACTCTGCTGCGAGACTATTCGACACATCTTGGTCAATGAACACTGTGTCACTTTGGGTGTCTAAGAGTGCATAAACTAGCCTTTCCATACTTGGATGTGGCTCTGAAGAAACCCATACTGGTACAATCATAGAAGTGCTGACACACTGTTTGTTGGGTTCTGCATTGAGAGACAGGGTAGTTGCTGCCTGTTCTGTGTTGCTCTGAGTTGAGCTTGTGGCTGATTTGTCACAGCTGAAGTCGTGCAGACAAGTAGGGTGTCTTTTGTTACACATTTCACATACAAGTCTGTAACAACAGTCCTTTGCATTGTGTCCGGGTTTGAGACAGCCATAACAGAGTTTTTTCTCCCTTATGTACTTCCTTCATTCCTCAAGTGATTTGCCTTTAAACTGTAGGCAACTGTGAAGTTTGTGTGAGTTGTCTTGACAGAGCGAGTATGGTGGTTTGACATTTGACCTCTGTTTTGTATTTTCAGTCTCCGTTACTGCCTGCGTGTGGAGAACACTGGAGGTGGGTCTTTTTTCCTTTTGATAACTTTTACCAGTGCTTGTGGTGAAGTCTGTTGAGTGGAGAGCATGAAATGATGTGATCGGGTTGCACACGATCTCTGCTTCAGATGACAGGAACTCAGCAAAGTCCTTTAAACTTGGAAACTTCCCACTTTCTTTCATGAACTGAGTAGCTTGACGATTCCACCTTGCAGCTGCCCAGTCTGGTAACCCTTGAACAAGCTTTTGGTTCTCTTCACAATCATTTAGAATATTCAAGCCTTCAATGTGGGGCATAGCTTCTTGACATGTTTGAATGAAATCGGCAAATTCCCTAAATCCTGTCGAGCCCTTTGTTTGTATCTTTGGCCATTTTGCTAGCCTTTCTCTGAATGCTTTCTGTATGACAAATGAATGTCCATAACGTTGGTTGAGGCGTTCCCATGCATTCTTGTATGCATCACTGTCATTCCTATAGAAAATGCCATCAAGGATCTTACGAGCTGGACCTCCTATGTATTTCTTTAAGTAGTGCAGTTTGTCAGCAGGTGAGATGTTCTTTTTATCTATAAGTGCAGTAAATGAAGCTTTCCACTCGATGAACTGTATTGGGTCGTCTGTGAATATGGAGGGCTCTGTGGCGTTGGCAGTCTGTTCATGCTGATGCTGTCCTGTAGTGCTTGCGCTAAATAAAGGATGTCTGATTGTGGAAGTGAGGTGGGCACCACATTACTGTTAGGAGCTTGAACAGGAGCAGAAACTGTGGAAGGTCGCTGGACTTCTCTACTTGCGTCTACAACGATGTGAACACTGCTTTCACTGCTTATTTCTTGATCATATGTCCTTAGTTGAGCTCGAGCAGACTTTACATCCTTTTCTGCCTTTAATCGTTCTAATTCACGTTTTTGAGTTTCTAGTTCCTTTCTTTGCCTTTCCTCTAAAAGCTGAATCTTTTCTCTTTGTTTTTCTTCTTCTAATAGCACCTCATACTCCACTTCTTTGGCTGCTAACTCTGCTGCAGCCTTTGCTCTCTTTGCAGCCACTACAGACTTGGCAGAATATGACTTACTGGCAGTGGAGCATTTGCTCGAGAGTGTGCAGGAGGAACTGTAGATGGATTGAGCATAGTCTGGGTTGAAAAGTTCACGGAGACGTGTCTTCACATTGTCACCATCATAGTCATCTATGCCTGAGAGTCGTTCGTGTGCAACCTTGATAATGTCTCTGGTGACTGCTTCACATGCATCTATGAGTCGTCTTGTGTCACTGGAGTGAGTAATGTGGTCCCTGATTTCCATATATAACTTAATGACACTGTCCTTTTCCTTCTCTACAATGTCCATGAGTGAAGCTATTTGACTGTTTGATATGTCTCCTTTTAATTGCTCTCGTGTAGTACGCACCTGTTTTTTCCATTCATCATAAACTTTAAGAAGCCGTTTTTCCTTTCTATGGGTTTCCTCCTCCTGATATGTTTGCATCTTTTCTGTAGGTCTCCTTTGACGAACCGGGTGTGAAGATTCCTCTTCCTTGTGGACCTGGAGGTCCTCCGTGTACTCTGGTTCCTTTCCATGCTGAGGATAGGGTGATGCTGTTGACCATCGGATCCCAGATGACCTTGATTGGAGCTGTGGAGCTGGAACGTTACTGGAGTGGATCTCACTGGGACCTCGGTGCTGAGTTGGGTGGAGCTTTTCGTCAGCTTGGGTCAAGCTCTTACTGTAGCGTCCCCAGTTGAAAAGATGGTCTCTCAAACTGATGGTTCACAACCTTTATTTAAGCCTTGTTGCAAACCGTAAGAGCTACAATGAAAACAAACCAAATTATACAATTAATAACCAACAGTATGTTTCCTTTATCCCTTTATCTTATTTATCAACCCATTGCTGACTAAGCACGGTTGTTTACCAAAGTGTGCAAGCACCCTCTAGTGGCTAAAACGCAGCTGAAAGACCAAGTAGCAAATCGTAAAGTCAGAAAATTATAAATAAATACATTTACAAAACAAAACCTTTAATACTAACCTTGTTCCCTACTGCTAAGAACCGTCAGTAGCTTATATTAACGTGAACCTTTTCTTTGCTGTTACCGCGAAGCACACCTTTCCCTTTTCTGTTGATGCCCCCTTTTTGCGTCTGTCTACTTTGCAGCAGTCTCTACGGATTGCGGCACCTTACCGTCTTTCATCCTTCAAAATAAATGCATCATTTCATGACTATAGTAAAATATGAACCAAATCAGTAATACATAAAAATAATAACAAGGTCATTTACACCCAAGGTATATAAGAGGTCATTTCATGTAATAAGCAGCACTGCACATACAAAGGCCTAGAGTGGTTTCCGGCTTACCTTCAAGCCATAGCACAACTCAGAAGTTGTCAGCTCTCACATAATGCCTAAAACAAAAGAATTATGTAAAGCCACAAAGGCAGCCATCTTGGCACTGCTGGAAATTGGTATGAGTAAGAGACAGGTAGCGAAAAAACTGAAGATCTCCAAGACAGCCGTTCATTACGCCAAGAAAAAACAAGCTGAACACAGTACTACCTAATTGCTAGCTGGTCGTGGCAGGAAACATCTTTCTACCCCACGAGATGACTGCACACTCATCTGTTCCTGTGTGAGGAATTGTCGTAAGGCCTCCAGGGACCTTAAAAATGAGTGGAAACTGTCAAAAAATGCGACTTGTTTGGCAAGGACAGTTGGAAACCAACTTCTTGAAGCTGGTCTGAAGTCACACAGGGCATGGAAGAAGCCATTCATCAATGAAAGGTAGAGGAAAGCCTGGTTACTCTTTGTTGGGGATCACAAGGATGGACTGTTGATGATTGGGCTAAAGTTCTCTTCAGTGATGAATCCAATTTTCCGTTGATGCCCACTCCGTCATCTTACTGGTTAGGATGAAGCCTGGAGAAGCCCACAAACCAGACTGTCTTGCCCCTACAGTAAAACATGGGGGTGGATCAGTGGCGATCTGGGGTTGTTTCAGTATAGATGGAACAGGCCAAATGCAATTGTGTGAAGGGCAAATGAACCAGGTCATGTACAGGGCTGCTCTTGAAAACAGTCTTCTTCCATTAGCTGGAAAACTCTTTCTTGCCTCCAATGACTGGATTTTCCAAGAAGACAATGCCCCTTGCCACACTGCAAGGTCAGTTTGAAATTCTTCACTCCTGTTCAAAACAGTGAAGCATAGGGAACTAACAGAGAGAGTCCGAATTACAGCATGATGTGCAGAGGGCGGAGGGTGCTGGAGCACCTGCCCCTTTGCCCCTTAATGCCCAAAGTGCCCTTTTGTCAAAGTTTTTTTTTTTTTTTTTTGAGCATGTGTGTGAGAAAGTCTGTGTGGCCCAAAATAATAAATTAAACAAAAATAATAATAATTCAGAGCTACCCTCAGTCGGTCACATGATCTTCTACTTAGACGTCCCTCACTCACTGCCCTGAGGTGCTCAGATGTGCCCTGTAGCTAAGCGCTAGCGCTGCTAGTCTAGAAACCGAAGACTCCGGGGAGGACTTCAACAACTGATGGTCTGGTGAGGAGGTTTTGCAATGGTATTCGTTTGTGCATGGTGTATTCTTGAAAGATGACAGACGAAATGAAGGGAGCATCCTGTGTGTACGCCTGACTCTGCACACAACTCTCATCAGTTATAGCCACTAGTTAACCACACAGCGTGCTGAGGGGAAAAAGTACACCAGGCTTCTTTTTGTTTCTGTATGTTTCTGTTGTCAAAGTGCATTAGAGAGATGTATCATTTTATTGTCAGTGAGCTGCAGTGTTTTTCCTATGTTTCTAGAGGCAATGAGGTATAGGTTATGTTATTTCACAAATGTGCATGCATATTCACATACGTTTGGACTACTACAATATAAATACAACAATAACAATAATAATTACAAGAATTTGAATTGTGATTTTCTCGATCTCTCATTTAAACATGAGTACTTCCATCCATCCATCCATCTTCTACCGCTGGTCCGGGTCGAGTCGCGGGGGCAGCAGCTTTAGGAGGGAAGCCCAGACCTCCCTCTCCCCGGCCACATCATCTAGCTCCTCCCGGGGGACCCCAAGGCGTTCCCAGGCCAGCTGAGAGACATAGTCTCTCCAGCGTGTCCTGGGTCTTCCCCGGGGTCTCCTCCGAAACACCTCACCGGGGAGGCGTCCGGGGGGCATCCTAGTTAGATGCCCGAGCCACCTCATCTGGCTCCTCTCTACGCGGAGGAGCAGCGGCTCTACTCTGAGATCCTCCCAGATGGCCGAGCTTCTCACCCTATCTCTAAGGGAGAGCCCAGCCACCCTGCGGAGGAAACTCATTTCGGCCGCTTGTACCCGCGATCTTGTTCTTTCGGTCACTACCCAAAGCTCGTGACCATAGATGAGGGTAGGAACGTAGATCGACCGGTAAATTGAGAGCTTCGCCTTTTGGCTCAGCTCCCTCTTTACCAAGACGGACCTGTACAGCGTCCGCATTACTGCAGATGCCGCAGCAATCCGCCGGTCGATCTCTCGCTCCATCCTTCCCTCACTCGTGAACAAAACCCCGAGGTACTTAAACTCCTCCACTTGGGGCAGGACCTCATCCCTGACCTGGAGAGTGCACTTCACCCTTTTCCGGCTGAGAACCATGGACTCGGATTTGGAGGTGCTGATCCTCATCCCAACCGCTTCACACTCGGCTGCGAACCGATCCAGTGAGAGTTGGAGGTCCTGGCATGATGAAGCCAACAGGACCACGTCATCCGCGAAAAGCAGTGACGGAATCCTGAGGCCACCAAACCGGACTCCCTCAACACCCTGGCTGCGCCTAGATATTCTGTCCATAAAAATTGTGAACAGAATCGGTGACAAAGGGCAGCCCTGGCGGAGTCCATCTCTCACTGGAAACGAGTTCGACTTATTGCCAGAGATGCGGACCAAACTCTGGCACCGGTCATACAGGGAACGGACAGCCTGTATTAGGTGGCCCGTTACCCCGTACTCCCGGAGCACTCCCCAGAGGATTCCCCGAGGGACACGGTCGAAAGCCTTCTCCAGATCCACAAAACACATGTGGACTGGTTGGGCAAACTCCCATGCACCCTCAAGGACCCTACTGAGGGTGTAGAGCTGGTCCACAGTTCCACGACCGGGACGAAAACCACATTGCTCCTCCTGAATCCGAGGTTCGACTATCCGGCGGACCCTCCTCTCCAGTACCCCTGAATAGACCTTCCCGGGGAGGCTGAGGAGTGTGATCCCCCTGTAGTTGGAACACACCCTCCGGTCCCCCTTTTTGAAAAGAGGGACCACCACCCCGGTCTGCCAATCCAGAGGCACTGCCCCCGATGTCCACGCGATGTTGCAGAGACGTGTCAACCAGGACAGTCCCACAACATCCAGGGCCTTGAGGAACTCCGGGCGGATCTCATCCACCCCCGGGGCCCTGCCACCGAGGAGCTTTTTAACTACCTCGGCGACTTCGACCCCAGAGATGGGAGAATCCGCACCCGAGACCCCAGGCCCTGCTTCTGATTCAGAAGACGTGTCGGTGGGATTGAGGAGGTCTTCGAAGTATTCCTTCCACCGGTTCACGACGTCCCGAGTTGAGGTCAGCAGCGCACCATCCCCACTATACACAGTGTTGACAGTGCACCGCTTTCCCCCCCTGAGACGCCGGATGGTGGACCAGAATCTCTTCGAAGCCGTCCGGAAGTCGTTTTCCATGGCCTCACCAAACTCCTCCCATACCCGAGTTTTTGCCTCGGCGACAGCCGCAGCCGCAGCTCGCTTGGACAGCCGATACCTGTCAGCTGCCTCCGGAGTCCCACAGGCCAAAAAGGCCCGATAGGACTCCTTCTTCAGCTTGACGGCATCCCTTACCGCCGGTGTCCACCAACGGGTTCGGGGATTGCCGCCGCGACAGGCACCGACCACCTTATGACCACAGCAACGATCGGCCGCCTCAGCAATGGAGGCATGGAACATGGTCCACTCGGACTCAATGTCCCCCAACTCCCTCGGGACATGGTTGAAGTTTGACCGGAGGTGGGAGTTGAAACTCCTTCTGACAGGGGACTCCGCCAGACGTTCCCAGCACACCCTCACGATCCGTTTGGGTCTGCCAGGTCTGACTGGCATCCTCCCCCACCATCGGAGACAACTCACCACCAGGTGGTGATCGGTTGACAGCTCCGCCCCTCTCTTCACCCGAGTGTCCAGGACACGCGGCTGCAAGTCCGACGATACGACAACAAAGTCGATCATCGAACTGCGGCCTAGGGTGTCCTGGTGCCAAGTGCACATATGGACACCCTTATGCCTGAACATGGTGTTTGTTATGGACAATCTGTGACGAGCACAGAAGTCCAATAACAGAACACCGCTCGGGTTCAGATCGGGGGGGCCGTTCCTCCCAATCACGCCTCTCCAGGTCTCACTGTCATTGCCAACGTGAGCGTTGAAGTCCCCCAGCAGAACTATGGAATCCCCAGAAGGGGCGCTCTCCAGCACCCCCTCCAAGGATTCCAGAAAGGGCGGATACTCCAAACTGCTGTTCGGCCCATAGGCGCAAACAGCAGTAAGGAACCGTCCCCCCACCCGAAGGCGAAGGGAGGCCACCCTCTCGTCCACCGGGGTAAACTTCAACACACAGTCACCGAGCCGAGGCGCAATAAGTATTGACACCCCTGCTGGGCGCCTCTCATCATTGGCAACTCCAGAGTGGAAGAGAGTCCAACCCCTCTCGAGAGGGCTGGTTCCAGAGCCCCTGCTGTGTGTCGAGGTGAGGCCGACTATATCTAGTCGGAACTTCTCAACCTCGCACACCAGCTCAGGCTCCTTCCCCGCCAGAGAGGTGACGTTCCACGTCCCTAGAGCCAGCTTGTGTAGCTGGGGGTCGGTACGCCAGGCTCCCCGCCCCTGGCCGCCGCCCAACACACATCGCACCGGACCCCTATGGCCCCTCCTGTGGGTGGTGAGCCTGCTGGAGGGGGGTCCCACGTCTCTTTTTCGGGCTGTGCCCGGCTGGGCCCCGTGGGAAGTAGCCCGGCCACCAGACGCTCGCCCTCGAGCCCCACCCCTGGGCCTGGCTCCAGGGGGGGACCCCGGTGACCTGCGTCCGGGCAAGGGACTCGTGGTTCCAATATTGTTCATCGTCAATTGGGGTCTTCTGGGCTGCTGTTTGTCTGGTCCCTCACCCAGGACCTGTTTGTCATGGGAGACCCTACCAGGGGCATAAAGCCCCCGACAACATAGCTCCTGGGATCATTGGGACACGCAAACCCCTCCACCACGATAAGGTCGCAGCCCAGGGAGGGGATATCAGTACTTGATTATAGAATTTGTATATATGCAGACACAGCCAGACACAGACACACACAAACACCCCTCCTCTATTCTCTTTCTCCCATTATAAATGTTCCCCTTTCAGTTTACACAATATGAATACATGTCTGTTAATAAATACAGGATGAAACATTTCATGTTTAAGTCATGTTTGTGTCAAAACGATTGGCTGCATTCCGTTTTACTGAGGTTAGAAAACAAAAATAACGCTGTGAAATCAAAAGAGGTGTCCCATTTTTGTCCTCAAATTTTATTTAAAACTTAAAAGCAAGGACTCCAGGAACAGTAGCCACAGTTCAACACTCCAGTGTCTAATGGTGATCTAAATTCAACTTCATACATTATCTTCCTATGTCCTAAATTAATGCACAGCTTGAATTGTGGCTGTGTGGATATAGGCTGTACCTCTACCTCTCCTTTATTCTGGTCCCCCATTGAGGTTCCCCTTTCAGTTTACGAATGAGCAACTTGTTCTGTTTAGTTCAAACAGTCAGCCTTGGCTGCAGCCTCTCTCAGCAGGAGTCTCCTACAAACAGTCAGTAGTGTGGCAGGTCACAGTCAGCCATTTTCAATGTTAGTTATCTTTGCATCTTGTCATGATTACGTAACACTTGTTGAATCAGCTACTATCGCTCCCATGCTCGTTTTAGTGTCTACATTCTCAGATCAATACAGCCCACCTCCGGCGATATCATCATCAGCACCCTCCTCATCAACCCCTCAACAGAAGCTGTTCAGTGTAACCCATCAGGCCAAACAGACTGCCCCCTAACAAAGATATGAGGTGTGGACAGTGATATGGTATGTTGTGATTCCATGTTACATCCTTTATGAATATGGGTTGCTACAATTCAGCCAGTTATATTGTAAGGTATGTTTCTGTATGGTGTTTCAAATTTGTGCTCCATGTGCCCCCTTTTAACTTTGAGCACCTGCCCCTCCAAAGGTCTCTGCATGGCCCTGCGTTTCTGTGCGTGATGGCTCTGGATGTTCTGGCTTCACTGATCATTCTTTCAAGTCTACAGTCATTCCTTTTAATTGTGCACATTTTCCTACCATAAGGTGTTAATCACTTTGAGCAATGTCTGTTAAAAATATTGAACCTTATTCTAATTATATGAGATGCACTTGTATACGCACACAAAAGGCAGCAGTGGTGTTTTATGATTTATTTTAAGGTTATAAAAGTAATAGTGGCTTTTTCATGACACAGTGAGGACTGAAGCGTGTTTCTGAGCAGAGACACTGTCAGGCAGAACAGTCTACTGCTGTGTCATCCTCAAGTCTCTGCTTATGACCCTCCCCTTCTCCTCCTCTTTCTCTCTCAGAGATGCCAGTTCGGACTCCTCCTCTGCAGTGCTCAGTCCACAAAGAGGGAATCTCTTTGAGCATTTTCTTTTACAGTTGGGCCAGTTTTTGTTTTTAGCTTGTTCCCAGAACTTTGAAGGGCAGCTTGAACAAAATTTGTGATTGTGCTTCTCGTGATGCAGGATCTTTGAAAGTTGCGGAACATATGTGGCATTTCAGGAGGTCTTTACAAACAACACTAACAAAGTAACTGTGCCTTCATTGAACTACTTCAAATATTTCAAGCATGTGTTTTACAACAGATATCTCACATCCTATCTGACTGTGGCAGTGACAAAACTGTGACATGCACTTTATTCATGAACAATTGTTTGCACAGTTGATTTTAGAATCTCTAGCTACTTCGAAATGGCTTCGAGCAACTTTCCTGACTTGGTCAAGTCATTGATTTGCTTTTTCAAATCTTTCTTCTCAGACTTTCTTAGAGTAGTGTTTAGAGTGTAGTATGTTTGTCAAATGTGCCCTATTGAAATTGGCTCAGAGGAGTCATCAGCTGTCGTCAATCATAATCACTCACAAGAAGAGGAAATAAAGACAATTTGATTACCACAGCTTTCTACATCATCACCAAAACTGGTAACTCAAGTTGATGTTTGTATATTTTTGACCCAGCAGATTTTGACAATTTCCCAGACGACTTATAATAAATGTATGAAATAATCAAATTGCATGATTGTTTTTTGTGATAACATAAAATTAATACTGAAAGACAGGAATAGGAGAAGTAAAATTACTGGTTTAATGTGATCACAGTGTCTTTTTCCCATTAGAAGACAAGCAGCTGAACTGTGTACCAGCTACAGACACTGAAGAGGTGATTGCTCTGCATCCAAATGCAGAGAATTAAAAGCCTAACCAAGTTGTAATAATGTCCTCAATAATGTTTTCAACGTATAAGAGGAGAGACTGGCCTTCAGCTTGGCTAAGAAATGCTAGTTTGAGCTGAACTTTCAAATATTAAGGTGCTGTTAAAGGTCACCCCAAGGTTTTTCAGAGGAGTGATTGGATCAGGGCAAAAGAGCAAGAGTGCTGTATTGATTAACACCTAGTGATATTTAATACATTGTATCAAATACTACTTTGTTATACCTATTATTAAAATAAAAAAAAAAACACAACATTCAAAAGTTCAGCTGATACAAAATTTTATTCAACATATTTTCAAACATTAACAATAAATTAATGTCCATGATTAAAATTAACAGAAGAAAGACAATTGAAATAGAAATTAAAAAAGGCATACTCATCTGGTGGATCAGCTTCAACTTTAAAAAACAAAACAAAAAACAACCCCTCAAATGGAAAAATTAACAATGCAAACATGATGGCACCATGAGGTTTTTTTTTTTGTTCCTAGCTTGCTTAACCTTTGACTTCTGTCCATTAAGGATATCCTCTGCTATTAAATAAATTCTGTGGTCACCAGGCTGTTTTTGGGTTTGCCCTGTAGAGTCTGTAATCTTCTTCCCTGAAGAAGGCCACTTCTGTTTCATTGGCTGAAAAGGCAAACACAAATATGTTACAGTTAACAGTGTGATCAAACTTAACTACCAGCAGCACTTATTAAGCTCTTAATGTTAATCTAATTCACAGATGCATTATTTGGACATTATTTTTAATGGACTTACATGAACTTATATTATTACTGTATTCTTGGACTAATGTCAGAAATATAGAGGGCTCTTTGGTCAGAAATATAAAATTAACGTATGAACACCTGTAACTATGAATCATGTTTTAATTAGCTTTGAATGAGCCCTTCATATAAAACACAACACTTCAGAAAGACTATATTTAAAATACAATGCAAAGATAAGCAAATACACCTGTGATCGCTAAAACAAAATTGAGTAATTTCAAATTAATCCAAGTGCATGAACATGGATATATAATGAGCTGTGAACAGAACAGTTTTGACCTGTGGGCTTTAGCTTATGAAAATCTGACATTAGAATGTCTTATTTTACTCTTTTCAAACTAATGTGTTGGCCACACACCAGTGTTAATGATGTGAGCTTCAGTAATTGAGGGACTAGTGGCTTCTCATGTGATGTTATGTGTTAATGGAACGTGTACATTCAAGCTTCAGAAAGCACCCGGGGTTACCCTCTATACCTCTGAACTGCATTAGTTTTGCATGAACCTTTGTCCCACTGCACCACGCAACACTACAAGTAAATTCTCAACTTGTGGGAAAAACTGGGATGTGACGACACATCAAACATTTTGCATTTATTGCACAGTGCGCTGCCACAGAATGGATGGGAATGAAAATGTTGCTGTTAGAGCATCAGTGTTCAGAAATAAAACATTAAAA
Source organism: Amphiprion clarkii (assembly GCA_027123335.1). NCBI lineage: Eukaryota > Metazoa > Chordata > Actinopteri > Pomacentridae > Amphiprion > Amphiprion clarkii. The sequence goes on from CM049576.1 coordinate 11,124,448, forward strand.
AAGCACAGTGTCTCCAATAAACTTGTCCTGCGTCGTGACAGCTGTGGCCACCAGAGCAGCATCTTTCAGCACCTGGAAGCAGCAAACTGGAGCAGTAAGGAGTCAGAGATGATAATCAAGTTTAACAATGCTTAAAATAAAGAAGAAGATGGGCTACACTTTACTAACTTTAAGTCCCAGATCATCTTTATGAAAGACCTCATGAAATGCGCAAAACATTTAGCTGCACTGTTATTCCTGTTTACATTAAGTCATTTACATGTACTGTTAAAAAATTACCTGTCTGGAAACTGACAACTTTATTATAGTTGTAAGAAAAAAGGAAAAGTTCTCAGGTACATTGCACTTCTGTAAAGCTGCAATCATATTAAAAAATAATTTCAAATCCTTTGTGCATACAAAAAATACATGCGCTTGCACAATTTGAGAAATCAATTGTTGAAGCAAAGTTTAAGCATAAACCATTATCACAGCATAATCTCCAGATGGTTCCATAGTAGTCTCTTTAATTAGTACATTGTAGCAATTCTTATAAATATAGAAGTAGCAAAATGTTTGGTTTTATAGCACAAACATTGTGCAAATAAATGAGTCTTTGTGGTCATTTGGATGTTAATGTGATGCTGCAGTGATTGCCTATAGCACTGCTGCAAGAAAAATCTTAAGTCTATATTTGTATACATTTTTTAAAAAGTAGCTATATTAAAAGTGCACATTAACTTGTAATTAGTAGTTCCTGTCTGCTATGCACCCATAGAAGTACAGATCACTGAATGTCTTTGATTCTAAACGAAAAACATAAAAGTTACAGAAGCAGAAGCAGCTTGTTTTTCCTAGGTTTTCTAAGTGGATTTGTGAAAGTTTGAGTTAAATTAAGTAAGGTTTAAGTCAGTGACTTCTTAATGGACAGCAACTGCAAACTCTTACCAACACCAGCAGTTCTAAGGGTTTGGTCATCTTGCAGAATGAGTTTGTCATCATCATCCAAACTCATCACCAGCTCATTTGTCTGAAAAAATAACCATGTAAATTGAAATTTTAGATTTAAAAAAATAAATAAATAAATAAATAAAGCTTTTTTCAAATAATTATGAAACATACAGTCACGATGATATGAGATTGTAATGTGAAAACCCAAGTGGTGAACTTGTTATCATACAGATGATTTGCAGCTCATTTCAGACACCAAGAATTCTAAATTCGGCTTATCCTTGGCACCTTTATCCTAATGCAGGATCAATAGTATGAACTGGTGGTTCATGCTCTAATGTATATGTATGCAGCTGATATTCATCACAACATGTGACACTTGTAAAGTCAAATAAATTTTAATGTCAGACAAAGACAAGAAAACACTAAATGTATTTTTTAAAACCATGATTTCCTTTATTGAAGGAAACGTTGTTCTACCTGCACTAAAACCTACTTCTGATTGCACTAATAAGGACCCTAGGACTAAAAGGCAGATGTGACAAGATAGAGTTCATAGTTCATCTATACATTTACATTTTAACTAAGGTTATTTTATTTTGCAGAAATGTACTGAAGGTTTGCACATTAATTTGTACTTGAAAGTTCTTTGTTCTTGATAGTTGTAGATTAGAAATTATAAAGGAAGCTTGTGAAAAGAATGCTTCTGTAGTGTTTTTGTTGCTTAACTCTCACAACTACCTGTTTACTACTTTTTCTACCTGGACTATAACCTACCTCTAACAAGAAGTGCAAGACAAGATGTATTTCATAACTCCCTTATAGATTGACTCTTTTTTTAGGTTATATAATTTCCGAGAGGTTTAATATCTATTGCATGTTTTTGTACTTGAAAATTCCTTTCTATTGTAAAGTTAAACAAATACTAAAGGACAAAGTATTGTAAAACAGTAAAATGTTCTGCCTGTAATTCATATCTTTGTTATTGTAAGCGTTAAGGGACCAAAAAAGTTTTTTTTTATTCGTTCTATATTTTTTAAATCGATCGATTAATTGGTTATCACAACTTTTTCTGCCAAATATCGGAATCGGCCTCAAAAAATCCATATCGGTCGGGCCCTAAATAAAACATTTCATGTTTCTGTGTCTGAATAACAGCAACATCACCCTCCAGCTCAGTCATTCAGTGTGCAACGGCAGCCACAGCTGTACATCCTGTGAAGGTGCAAATTAAACCCTAAATCAACAGCTCAGAATCAACTGACAGAGCACTAGTGCAGCATGTTAGGCATTTTTGTCATCTGTTCTGCCTTTACTGCAGTAAAACAGTACAATAAGAATTATGGTTGAAATATTTTACTTTATTTTATTTTTTTGGAAATTCTCTTTTTATTCCATAAAGATACTCAGCAGATGCACAATTTCTTACATAAACTGCAAACTGTTTTTCACTTTTGTAAACGAACAGATGGAACGAGCATGTAGAGATAAGAAAAAAACACATGCATACATACCAAGAAAAGAAACAAACAGAACAAACAAAAACAAAAGAACTGTGCAGCAGAGAACAAGGGGCGTCATAGTACATCGTTTAAAATCTGATCTATATGGGCTGATAAACTCAATCCAACCATTCCAACATTTACACACGTGGACAAAATTGTTGGTACCCCTCGGTTAATGAAAGAAAAACCCACAATGGTCACAGAAATAATTTGAATCTGACAAAAGTAATAATAAATAAAAATTCTATGAAAATTAACCAATGAAAATCAGACATTGCTTTTGAACCATGGTTCAACAGAATTATTTCCAAAAATAAATTCCTGAAACAGGCCTGGACAAAAATGATGGTACCCTAAACTTAACATTTTGTTGCACAACCTTTTGAGGCAATCACTGCAATCAAACGATTTCTGTAACTGTCAATGAGACTTCTGCACCTCTTAGCAGGTATTTTGGGCCACTCCTCATGAGCAGACTGCTTCAGTTGTCTCAGGTTTGAAGGGTGCTTTCTCCAGACGGCATGTTTCAGCTCCTTCCACAGATGTTCAATAGGATTTAGATCAGGGCTCATAGAAGGCCACTTTAGAATACTCCAATGTTTTCCTCTTAACCATTCTTGGGTGCTTTTAGCTGTGTGTTTTGGGTCATTATCCTGTTGCAAGACCCATGACCTGCGACTGAGCCCAAGCTTTCTGACACTGGGCAGCACATTTCTCTCTAGAATACCTTGATAGTCTCCTCCATGTTTCACAGTAGGGACAGTGTTCTTTTCTTGATATGCTTCATTTTTGCGTCTGTGAACATAGAGCTGATGTGCCTTGCCAAAAAAGTTTTAGTTTTGTCTCGTCTGTCCATATGACATTCTCCCAGAAGCTTTGTCGCGTTTCAACATGCAGTTTGGAAAATTCCAATCTGGCTTTTTTAATGATTTGTTTTCAACAATGGTGTCCTCCTTGGTCGTCTCCCATGAAGTCCACTTTGGCTCAAACAATAATGGATGGTGCGATCTGACACTAATGTACCTTGACCTTGGAGTTCACCTTTAATGTCTTAAGAGGTTGTTCTGGGCTCTTTTGTTACCATTCGTATTATCTGTCTCTTCCATTTGTCATCAGTTTTCCTCCTGCGGCCACATCCAGGGAGGTTGGCTACAGTCCCATGGATCTTAAATTTCTGAAGTATATGTGCAACTGTAGTCACAGCAACATCAAGCTGCCAGGAGATGGACTTACAGCCTTTACCTTTAACATGCTGGTCTATAAATTTCTTTCTAATCTCCTGAGACAACTCTCTCCTTCGCTTCCTCTGGTCCATGTTTAGTGTGGTACACACCATGTCACCAAACAGAACAGTGACTACTTGTAACCCTATAAATAGGCCGACTGACTGATTACAAGTTTGTAGACTCTGTGATGCTAATTAGAGGACACACCTTGATTGAACATGTCCCTATTGTCACATTATTTTCAGTCTTTTCTAGGGGTACCATCATTTTTGTCCAGACCTGTTTCATGAGTTTATTTCTTAAAATAATTTTGTTAAACCACGTTTCAAAAGCAATGTCTGATTTTCATTAGTTAATTTTCATAAAATTTTTACTTATTATTACTTTTGTCAGATTGAAATTATTTCTGTGACCATTGTGGGTTTTTCTTTCATTAACCGAGGGGTACTAACAATTTTGTCCAAGTGTGTGTAGCTAAGCCATTTTAATGTATTATTTACATGGGGGAAAAAAATCTGAATATGCAACTTTGATACACAGAGCTTTCGGGGGTTAAATCAATGACTGGTGGGGGGACTACCCTCTCCATGTGCACTTCTAGGTTACTTAATTTCTGCTGCAGTCATTTCAGCCATATGCAATATTGGGCAATCTTGGGGAGTGCCATGCTGTTTTGTTTCATTATGAAAAGAGTTTCTATAAAACAATACTACTGTACCTGCTGTAATCCCACCTGATTTTATCCTGCCTTTCTGTCTGTGCAAGTGTTTAGTAGTGGTGTCTGTCAATAGACCACTGAAATACCATTTTCATCAACAAAAGCTGCATACTAGAGACACGTTTATACCTCTGCATGTTTGTAATTGATTTCTTTATGTGCATTTGGCCTGCAGACACATGCCTTGTTTCTGGCCATGCATTGTGACAGATGGATACCTTTGCTCCATGAGCTTGGTGGATAATCTTCATTTTGTCTGAAAGCACAAAGCGACGAAATCAGATGCAGTGCAGGGGTTTTGGTAGATGCCACATAGTGAAAACACATACAACAAATCATAATTTCCTCTAATACACTACATCATATACACTCTTAGCTGCCAATCTTTACAAGCAGATATTATTTTGTCTCTCTCTCTTTCTATTCGAGTATATCAGAATAAATACAGTTTAATTAATACACTGCATACAGTATGAAAAACAAAAACAAAGAATATATGAAGTGTTAGTAAAAAGTCTTACAGGCCTAATAGCTTTTTAAAAACATCTCAAGACAGATTTCTGCAGGTACAATATCTGATTCCATAATCAGACATAGCAGTATATTACTTCATTAATTGTAAGTTACTTTGAAAAACTGAGTATTCACAAAACCTACGACTGGTGAAAATCAAGACAGACATACATACCATAAGCATATTTCCTGAATGGAGGTGGAAGTCCTGGTTTTGTTGCAATATCTAGAAGAAATTGTAGTGTTTATCAAGACTTTATTCTGTAAATCCTTTGCATTGTTGATAAAACATTAGCTGCAAGTACAGTTGCCTTCGCTTTAATAATTAGGTATACTATGACCCGGATGACTGAGAATCTTTAGAAATATGTCCCTTTTCAGATGTGGGATCCGTAACTTCATTGATCTGTTAAAGTGACAGCATTCTGTCATTTAGACAGAGGTCACTTTGATGTTAATGTTCCTCAAGGCTTCATTCAGACACATCCACCACAATTAGACAATATACCAAGTAATGTATAATGCATAATAATGCAATGAAAAGACAAAATCTAAGCTAAAAGCAGCTTATGAAACTGTCTAAAACATTAACAGTATAGTTTTTGATAATACAATGATATTGACAGTCCAGGACTTAACCTGAGAACCGATGAGATGGAACAATTGATTTAAAAGCAGCTGATAAACTGTGAATCTGTGTGACCGCTCACCTGTCTGGGGTGTAAGTAAAGTACACAGTGTAACTCTCTATCAGATCCTGATTGACTCCATCTGAATGCTAGGATAATTTATAATTGCTGTTGATCTGTGCACAAATGTGCACAACTCTCTCACTTTACAGACATGTGTATTGATCCTGGTGATATTTAATACACCCAGAGGAAATACTCCTAATTGGAACAACAGACTAAACTGTAATTCTGTGTGTGACTACTCACCTGCATAGCTGATGGAAACTGATCAACTCATTATGCTGGTACAGGGAACATTTAGAAGACTTTAGAAGATTTTGTCTACAGTCTCTGTATGCAATGTGCATTACACAAATGCCCGATTGGCAAAAATTTATCCAGGTAGCAGTGACACTTTATAACAGGTGTAAGCTGTCACTAGCATATCATATTCATATATTCTGGCACCAAATAGTTGACACACTAGGTACTGTGTTTATCATAAGAGTTGAGCCTGATCCCATTACAGTTCTATTTGTTTTTCTACCAGTGGAAATCTCCAAGTTGTCCTCGACAAAGCAACAGGTTCTGGCCTCTACAACACTCTTGGCTAGATGTTTAATTCTATTCAAGTGGAAACAAGGACCTTGTTGACTCTTTTGATGAGTCTTTGCAAGCCATTTATCAAATATCTGAATGAAGTTACAATTCCGCTAAATGATTACTAGTATTAATATTTAATTGAATGCTTTGGTTTTTTAATTGCTCTCTTACTTATGATTTGCCAGTGGGGTATTTGCTTTAATGTCAAACTGAAAACTGTTTAGATTTACTGTATAGAAAGGGCCCCACTATATAAATTCAATGCAACAATAATTAGTACACTGTTTATCACTGGGATTCATATCTTAAATTTTCTGAATCCTCCATTGTCCACCTTTATTCTTGGTGACAGACTCGATCCTCATTAGCATAGATGGCACCCGATTTCTGAAGAGATGTTCTGTCACTCTTCAGAGACAATTTTTTTCAGCTGTTTTTGCTGATTTTGTTCTACCTTTCTCTTTAAAATGCCTCAGAAGTGTTCTGCTTGATTACTCGATTTGCTCAATAAATATCATCTCACAATATCTTTTGACCTCATAAAGTCCCATATATAAGGACTATCTAGCCACTGCAGTTGTCCTGACCTTATCTTGTTCTCTGCTGACCATGGAATGTGTTCCCAATATTCACTTCTTCTCATGTTATTCAACAAAATGTAATTTTGCAAATTTCTACCCTAGTGCAAAGGTGTTTTTTGCAGATTACTGCCATAAAGTTTGATAGCCTTCATACTATCTCAACAGTCACAGAAACTCTGTGATTCATCAGTTATCTCTGTCATTTGAAAAAGTTGACCGCTGCAGCTTTGATACTATGGTTTGTTCTATAGTACCTGAAACTGCTGCAACTGTTTCTGCTGATACTTAGTAAGTCACATATCTTCCTGGGTCCTTTTCCAACTTTATGAAGACAAGCAATCAGATTTTTTAGTTCCTCTGACACTTGTTTTCCAAGTAGCGTCATGATGCAGATATGCAAGAAGATATAGCCCATTGGTCCAAAGCTGAGGAAGTTCTGCTGTTCACAGCTCATTTTAGAACCATGTTCATGCAGTTAGGCTAACTGAAAATCACAGATGTAGTCAGTATAGTTTTAGGGATCAGTAGTTGTCTAATCTGTGTTTCACACAGATGTATTCACTTTTGTTGTACTTTAGGAACTTTGTTTTAAATGATTTGTTCACCCTACTGGGTGAAGTCACTTCTGAAACAGATGACCAACTAATGAAACGCGTGGAAAATCATTTTTATCATTCAGTGGTGTTGATACACGACCACTTGGGTTATCAAACGGATAGCTTTGGAAATGCATGCCAATACAAAGTGCGTTAAATTTCATTGACTGCTAAATGTGCTCACCACCTCTGACGAATTGTATGAAGTCCTGCACCGTTTGGTCTAAACTGACTCCGTGAAACACAACAGGCTTGAAGTTCCTGTGCTCGAAGGACCTCACCAGACGAACAGTAACCACAGCTTCTCCGTCCATGTCAGCTGCTGCTGTCCTTTAATAGCACTATTCGGTAAAATGCTGTGTGCGCTTGGCTGACCGTATTTTCAGGGAAACAACCGACACACTGACGAGGATCAGCTAACAACTTTTAGCGATTAGCGAACAGATTCATCCTAAAATCTCAGTACTGCCACCTGCTGTATGGAGGTGTGTAGAACACTGGCAGACAGTTACTTCCTACCTGTCTTTACCATGGAACGCCGTTTCATTCAATATGAAATAAATATAAATAAATAAATAAAAGTTCCTATGAAATAAAAAAAGGTTAGGAATAAATAGTGAAATACGTAAATCATCTGATATATATTTAAATAAATACAACACATATCATTAAATGCTTATTTTCTTAAAGGTTTCCAAATTTAATGTACTTTTAGATTAAGGCTAAAATGTAATATGTACATTTCACCCCAACAGTTTGAAGTGAAGTGTACTGTGGAAAATAGATTGAAACTTTTATTTTGATATGTCCTGTTTAAAAGATCCAAATAATTTGATCACTTGATCATCAAATGCTCTCACAATCTGGAACAGTGGTTGTTATTGTGATGTCAAATGTTCTTTGTAACTGTTGATCTGCTGTCATGTTGAGTGTTTGATAGAACCTGTCTTGGTCGCTTGATGTGTGGCTGCAAATATGTTAATGCTGAGGTTTATGATTGCACTTATATGTTTATGCTAAAGGATGCTAATTGCTAAATGGCATATATACAGAATGATTGACATACACCGATCAGCCACAACATTACGACCACTGACAGATGAAGCGAGGAACATTGATCATCTTTACTCCGCCACGGAACGCGGCAGAGCTATGTAACGATTGGTGTGCGTTTGTCCTTCTGTTAAACTGTCATTCCTTCTGTGCGCAACATTACTCAAAAATGGACTATGGATTTGGATGATATTTTCAAGGAAGGTCAGAAATGACACAAGGACCACGTCATTAGATTTTGGCAATGATGCCGCTTATAGTCTGGATCCATGGATTTGTTAAAGATTTCTGTATCATTCCGAGATAGTGGCATGGTGTTACTAACTATGACAACAAGTGAACGCTACATCAGTTGCCTGCTAACAATCACATGATTGCGATCCTACAGCAAATTGACCACTGTGGACTTATCGGTACTTATCCATTGAAAATCATACAATGACTAAGCAGCCTTGGTGGAGTACTGCACTCTCTGAATGTTTTTCTTGTTTTATAATGCAATGTTCTGTTGGGAAACTTTGAGTCCTGACATTCATGTGGATGTTTGACATGTACCACCTATCTAAGCATTGCAGGTCAAGCAATCCCCCAACACCCCGTCCCCCATGGCAACAGCAGTCCTTGATTGCCAGTTGTCACCCTTAGCAGGACAATCCACCCCTGCACACTGCAAAAACTGCTCAGGAGTGGCCCGGGAAACACGACAGAGCTAAGCTGTTCACCTGGGTTCCACACTTTCCAGATCCAAATCTTATTGAGCATCTGTAGGATGTGACCAGGATAAGCCTGATCTAGGTAAGTCCACCCTACAACCTACAGGAGCCCCAGAATTCACTGGCACCATTGCAGTGCCACAGGACATTCCCAGAGGTCCTGTATCCATGCCCCAGTGGGTCAGAGGAGTTTTAGCAGCATAAAGGGAACCGACACAATATTAGGCAGGTGGTCATAATGTTAATGCCTGCTCAGTGTATATAAGGAAAGCACAGACTGTAATATCTTTATATCATTCGTTGTTAGTGTTTAAAACCTTAAACACTGACACTGTCAACCGACAGTCTCAAAAACATTTTTGTTATTTATGTGGTTTGTTAAAGCCAACATTGAAATATTCTTGTAATTAGTTATAAATTCTGTTTAAATCTCCTAAGTGGTTTTGTTTAATTACAATACTGAACATATTGCTGTTAAAGTTTATAAATAATGCAACAGACAACATCAACATATAATTTTCAACTGAAAATATGCATAAAACAATGTATTAAAAGGATGGAAATAATGCACTGCACAATTTACAGTGAAGTGGTGAATATGAGAAAAAAATATGAAATGTGGCTTCAAGGAGTAAAAGTACCTTAAAATAAATGCATGTGACATTATGAAATAAGTCTCCATAAATAAATGTAGCATTATTAAATAAAAGTTATTTTATCACTACATTAAATTATATATTTATTGCCTGATTTATGTAAGGATTTACATAAAAAATAAATGATTTATTTCTTAGGAACATTTATTTATACATGTATGTATTCATTGAAACAATATTGAATAAAGCGGTATTCCTTGTTTCTAAGCCAATGAATATTTTATTCACTTTATGTGGCTGAGCAGAGACCAAAGTGCAGGCAACGAAGATACATCAGGCAAGTTGATATTTACAATGACTCATTTACAAAGATTCACAAAAACAGTAATGCGGAATCAGGCACAGGATTCACTAAACAAGGGGGACCTCTAGGGGTAAACAGAATTACTAAGGCCAATCTGACTAGTAAAAACATGAATTCTACTAACCCACACCAGGTATGACTAGGAACAGGAAAGCTAGTCAAGGAATAACTCTGAAGCTAAAGACAGGACTGGAAGCCAAAACGGCTAAACTAGACAGAGATCAAATGCTCGGAAAATACTTCCTAAATACAAAATGGGTGGCAGACTTAACGCCGAGAACGCAAACCTAAATAGATGGCTAAGCTACAAAAACAGACTAAACCCAGAGTTACGCTAAACAAACTGACTGAACTGGATGCAGCGGTCAAGCCGGGAACTTAAACGAGGACTGACAGAAAACAGAGTGGGGAAGGCAGGCAGAGGTGGCATGTGGCAGGAATGGCGACAGGTTCAGATAGCCAGGGAGTAGTGAAAGTCTTGATGATCCAGACGACACAAATGGGAACAGACAGACGGAGGTTCCAGAGGGTGGTGGAAAGCAGGTGGAGGTCTAAACTGCAGACCAGAGGAAGCAATCGGTTAACGAGAGCCAGGTTTCTGGAGCTAGACAGAACAATGATCTGATTACTAACTGAGGTCGTTCGACAGTCCGGCGAAGTGTAGTAGTTGGCATCTGGTTATGTACTGAGGTGAGTAGTGATGGCTGAACATCTCCACCTGTATGTGACTGCTGATGAGCAGCACCTGTTCACCTCCTACATGCACACCTTGGAGAGGGAGGAAAGTAAAACTGCCAACTAACTAGCGTTAGATGTGGGAGGCACAACACACTTTTGTCTTTGTCAAATAGTGTCACATTTGAAGGTTTTATTTTTTTCTCAGTCATGCCATGGAGGCTAATATACACATTATATCCATCCATCCATTATCTATACACCGCTTAATCCTCATTAGGGTCGCGGGGCGGGGGAGTCTATCCCAGCTGACTCGGGCAAAGGCAGAGGACACCCTAGACAGGTCGCCAGTCTGTCGCAGGGCTACATACAAAGACAAACAATCACTCTCACATTCACACCTACGGGCAATTTAGAATGACCAATTAACCTCAGCATATTTTTGGACTGTGGGAGGAAGCCGGAGTACCCGGAGAAAACCCACGCATGCACAGGGAGAACATGCAAACTCCATGCAGAAAGATCCTGGGAAAGCTGGGACGCGAACCAAGGATCTTCTCGCTGCAAGGCGAAAGTGCTAACCACTACGCCACTGTGTAGCCCATACACATTATATTATATTTTTAAATCGAAATTAAGATTTCTTTAAGTCACCTCAACCTGACTGTCTTACTACGTCCAACCTCAGCAGCAATGGCATGCTGCGAGAGGCCTTGCTTATGCAGCTTGACGATCCGACCACGTTCAAGAAGAGAAAGCTTCTTAGCTTTAGCCATCAGGAGGGCATGACCGTGTGAATGCCTGACAGAAAATGAGAATTTCGAGCAGATTTGGGCTTTTATAGCCTGTGGTCTTAAACTTTTGATCAGCTGACAAACAGCCTATTTCAGTTTACTTGTTGTTTTCAATAAATTACTTTTTCAAAGTGCTTTTTGTCTCACTCCCCCTTCTTGCTTTTGCATATTGTAGCTCTACCTAAAACCTCATTAAGATCCAAATGTGCAAAAGGTAAATTCTAGCTATTTTTCAACTGGTCTTAAGATTTTGATCAGGTCTGTATATCCACATTTAATGAATTATCTTTTTACAAAACATTATGAACACCTGAAATTTCTGAAGAATAACAAGTTCAATTTCAACAACATTATGCCTCCGTTGATCATTTGCACCCTAGTATTTTACTTTATGATCCAAACAACTTTTCAAGGTCCATAAATTATCTAAAATTTACAGTTTTACATATTTAGAATTTAGAGTTTATGTGTTCTCTGTAATTTTTACACTTTGTAAAATCATCGGGCCGCATGTTTGAGGCAGAACAAATCTGGACAGCAACATCCAATTCCAGTGGACCTCTTGAGGTGTTTTCGTGGTTGCCGTGCTGGTGCAAAGGTGAAGGCTAGGAAATCGAGATGTAAGCCCTTTCTTCCATCAGTCATCATGGGAAACGTCAACTCTCTGCCAAACAAAAGTGATGAACTGGAGACATCGGTGAAGACTGACAAAACATTCCGTGAATGCAGTCTCCTGTGTTTTACTGAAACCTGGTTGAATCAAAACAACTCAGACTCAACTGTGGATCTCCCTGGCTTCACTCTCATAAAGTCAGACAGAGATGCTAAAGCTAGTGGCAAGAAGAAAGGAGGGGGTCTGGCTTTATTTGTTAACCAGAGATGGTGTGACTCCTCACACATAACTGTTAAGGAGAAATTGTGTTGTCCAGATATTGAACTGTTGGCAGTTGCCCTACGGCGAAATTATGGTCCAAGGGAGTTCAGTCACATCATAGCAATATTTGTATACATTCCACCCAAGGCAACTGACTTGGTTCCGTGTGATGTTTTGCATGATACTGTTGCTATGATACAGACTCAACATCCTGAGGCACTTCTAATAATATGAAGAGATTTTAATCATGTCAGCCTTTCCTCTCACCTGACTGGGTTTACACAGTTTGTTAACTGCCCTAACAGAGAAAATAAAACCCTAGACATGCTGTATGCCAATGTGAAAGCAGCTTACAGAGCTACTGCCTTACCACCACTGGGCAGGTCAGATCATAATTAGGTTTATCTGCAGACCTGTTACAAACCTTGTGTGCTGAGACAGCCTGCAACTAAAGTCCAAATCAGAAGATGGACTCCTCAAGCTAGTGAAGCTCTGAGGGACTGATTTGAATCAACAGACTGGAATGTGCTTCTGGAAACAGATGAGGAGAGTATGAACATTGACAGACAGGCTGATTGTTTTACTGAGTGCATCAACTTCTGTAGAGACACAGTCATACCTGCAAAAACTGTTCACTGTTTCCCCAATAACAAACCCTGGAACACAAGCGACATAAAGGTAATCCTCAACCAGAAAAAAAATGCTTTTAGAGACGGTGACAAAGAACGGCTCAAAGAAGTGCAACATGAGTTGAAGAGGAGACTGAAGATGGCAAAGCTGGAATACAAAAAGAAGATAGAGAGGAATTTTCAACACAGCAACATCCGTGATGTGTGGAGAAGAATCAGTATCATCTCTGGACATAACAATAAAAAGAAAAGGGAGCCAATAGTGGATGATGTGGAAAGAGCTGATGAACTCAACCTGTTCTTTAACAGATCTGACGCTGTGAACACACTTACTTCCACTGCTGCTCCTCCTTCTTCTCCTCAACATATGGAAATCCCCACTATAGCTCCTCCTTCTCCTGCTCTCTCTCCCACACGTCTCCACAGTTGCAACCACTTCCCTTCTAGCACCTGTACCCTTCTCTGTCACAGAGACAGGGGTGATGTTGGAGCTTGAGAGACTTTGCTTTGGGAAGGCAGCTGGCCCAGATGGTGTGTGTCCAAGGCTGCTTAAAGACTGTGCTGCACAACTGTGTCTACCTCTCCACAGGATCTTCAAACTGAATCTACAGCTGGGGCGGGTGCCTTCTCTATGGAAAACATCCTGTATTGTACCAGTACCAAAAATCAAATGTCCAGCTGAACTAAATGACTACAGACCTATTGCCCTTACCTCACACATCATGAAAACTCTGGAGTGGTTGATTCTACGCCTACTGAGGCTTGAGGTCAAAGACAAACTTGATTCCCTACAGTTTGCATACAAAGAACACATTGGAGTGGATGATGCCATCCTCTTCATGCTTCACCATGCCCTGTCTCATCTGCAGGAACCTGGAGTTTATGTGAGAATCATGTTCTTTGATTTTTCAAACGCATTCAACTCCATCCAACCCACCATACTCAAAGACAAGCTCACAGAGATGGGAATGTATCCTTCCTGTGTTTCTTGGATCACAGATTACCTGATAGGAAGCCCACAGTTTGTCAGGCTTGGGAACTGTGTTTCTGGGACATTAATCATAAGTATGTATTTTATCAGATCCAGCTAATGTTCTGCTGTGTGTTGTTATGATGGCAGGCTGCTGAGGGTCTGAGTGTTTCTGTGAACAAACCCGAGTTTAAACCTGAAGTTCTGCTCTGGATATGTTCCACTGAACTCAGACTAACACACAGCAGCGGACGTGCTTCTATGTTGTGGGTTTTTTTTAGTGGTGTAGTCTACGTGATATGCAGGTATACGCCGTATACCCACTAGAAAAGGTCCCAAATTTCTGTATAACCACTTAAAAATGCGCAAAGATACCTATCAGTATGTTTTTTGACATAATGTTCACTTTCCCATTCATAAATTTGCCTTCTCTGTGCTAGGAAGCGGTGAAGTTGTATTGGGTGGGGGAAGGTGTCTGGCTTAGGACAGGGGTCACTAAATGGACCGCGGTCCGAATACAGACCCAGACGCCCTCTATACAGGTCTAAATTTGACAGGTCACTTCTATTTTATGGGCGCAGCTTTCCAGTATTTACAGCATTGGTTATCAGCTCAGGAAGCACACACACCAATTATGTACGAATTCAGCCGTCCCACGTGACGCTACTCAGCCAATGAAGTCGCTGTATTGCATCGCAGCTCTGCCTTCAAAAAACAGTGGAAAGGTGAGGGACAGAGAGGAGGACAGTAGTGATGGGAAGCTGTTTCTTTTGGCACGGCTTCCAGAGAAGAGCTGGCTCTTTCGGCTCCCAAACGGTTCCTAATTTAGTATTATTTGTAGCCTCATATTTTAGCCGAACCAGGCAAATATGAATGATTTATGTACTAATAAACTCTTTTGCATTCAGTGTTTTTATGAGAAGCCTTATAATTGCCTATTTCAATCAAACTTTTTGCATAAAAAAACAAATGAACAAAACACTGCACACAAAATCACAGAACCAGAACAGAAATAGAACCAAACTCTGTGTTCAAACAGTGTACACACGTGGACAAAATTGTTGGTACTCCTCGGTTAATGAAAGAAAAACCCACAATGGTCACAGAAATAATTTGAATCTGACAAAAGTAATAATAAATTAAAATCCTATGAAAATTAACTAATGAAAATCAGACATTGCTTTTGAACCATGGTTTAACGGAATTATATAAAAAAAAAATAAACTCATGAAACAGGCCTGGACAAAAATGATGGTACTCTTAATATTTTGTTGCACAACCTTTTGAGGCAATCACTGCAATCAAACGATTTCTGTAATTGTCAGTGAGACTTCTGCACCTCTCAGCAGGTATTTTGGCCCACTCATGAGCAGACTGCTCCAGTTGTCTGAGGTTTGAAGGGTGCCTTCTCCAGATGGCATGTTTCAGCTCCTTCCACAGATGTTCAATAGGATTTAGATCAGGGCTCATAGAAGGCCACTTCAGAATACTCCAATGTTTTCCTCTTAGCCATTCTTGGGTGTTTTTAGCTGTGTGTTTTGGGTCATTATCCTGTTGCAAGACCCACGACCTGCGGCTGGGACCAAGCTTTCTGACACTGGGCAGCACATTTCTCTGTAGAATACCTTGATAGTCATGAGATTTCATTGTACCCTGCACAGATTCAAGACACCCTGTGCCAAGATGCAGCAAAGCAGCCCCAGAACATAACAGAGCCTCCTCCATGTTTCACAGTAGGGATAGTGTTCTTTTCTTGATATGCTTCATTTTTGCGTCTGTAAACATAGAGCTGATGTGCCTTGCCGAAAAATTCCAGTTTTGTCTTGTCTGTCCATACGACATTCTCCCAGAAGCTTTGTCGCTTGTCAACATGCAGTTTGGCAAATTCCAGTCTGGCTTTTTTATGATTTGTTTTCAACAATAGTGTCCTCCTTGGTCGTGTCTCATGAAGTCCACTTTGGCTCAAACAATGACGGATGGTGCGATCTGACACTGATGTACCTTGACCTTGGAGTTCAAGTTTAATGTCTTTAGAGGTTGTTCTGGGCTCTTTTGTTACCATTCGTATTATCTGTCTCTTCCATTTGTCATCAATTTTCCTCCTGCGGCCACATCCAGTGAGGTTGGCTACAGTCCCGTGGATCTTAAATTTCTGAATAATATGTGCAACTGTAGTCACAGCAACATCAAGCTGCTTGGAGATGGACTTATAGCCTTTACCTTTAACATGCTGGTCTATAATTTTCTTTCTAATCTCCTGAGACAACTCTCTCCTTGGCTTCCTCTGGTCCATGTTTAGTGTGGTACACACCATGTCACCAAACAGCACAGTGACTACTTGTAACCCTATAAATAGGCCGACTGACTGATTACAAGTTTGTAGACTCTGTGATGCTAATTAGAGGACACACCTTGATTGAACATGTCCCTATTGTCACATTATTTTCAGTCTTTTCTAGGGGTACCATCATTTTTGTCCAGGCCTGTTTCATGAGTTTTTTTTTTTTTTTTTTTTTTTTTAAATAATTCTGTGAACCACGGTTCAAAAGCAATGTTTGATTTTCATTGGTAAATTTTCATAGATTTTTAAAAAACTTATTATTACTTTTGTCAGATTCAAATTATTTCTGTGACCATTGTGGGTTTTTCTTTCATTAACCGAGGGGTACCAACAATTTTGTCCACGTGTGTAGTCTTCGCAGCTGCCAGACCTCAACTGAGCACTGATATGATTTTGGAGCGACATGTTAAACAGCAATCTCCAACCATTATTGGAACACTAAATGAAGGAATATTTTTGGAAGACTGCTAGTTCCTCCAGTAGACAGTTGTAGAAACAATGCCAAGGAGCGCTGGTGCTGTTCTGGTGACATGGTGGCCCAACACCTTACCATGACATTTTAAGTTTTCCTATAATTCATCACCCATCTGTATATAGTCTGGGAGTTATAAGAAAGGGGGATGCAGGCTGCATGTGGAGCAGTTGAGGGATGTGTGGCAGTCAAGACACTGAGCAGAGAGAGGGACACTTCGAGAGCCTCTGGTAAGAAAGAGTGATGCATTTGCCAGAGTGAATAAATGATTGAACAAGTCCACGACAAAAACCCCAAATCATGACAAAATAACACCATTTACACACGTCACTAGAATATATAATCACGTCAGCATTACATTTCTCTTAAGCAAATAATGCTTTTTAAGTTGCTATTTATTTATTTTTGACATGTTTATGAACATGTAATGGAAGCAATCGAGAGTGACAAAATGAAGGAACTTGAGTTTCAGGTTGTGATGGACCTCAGTGAAGTGCAAGCTTTCTGGGGGTACTTTGGTCTAAGTGTAAATGATGCTGACACAATTAATATGCATTATTCAGTTTTACAATATCAAGCTGCATGGTTCTGTTTTTCTCAAATGCACAACAGTGCTAATCACCAATCTATAATGATTCCATTTGTACTCATCAGGGAGTGCTGTTACACTGTAGGGGCTCTGTGGCTGCCAATTTGTGTCAGTGCACTTGTCTGCATGGATTGTATTCATGGGCCTGCTTGTGATATGTGTGTGTGTGTGTGTGCGTGTGCGCGTGTGTGTGTGTGCCTGTTTGTCTGTGTGAGTGTGCATGTGCATGTGTGTGTGGTGCTCATCAGCAACATTGGGAAGCTCCTCAGAATCGACATGCTTTGTTAGCTGCTTGCTTAGCCTGCTGAGACGAGAGGATATGAGAAGTTAAATCCCAGATCTATGGAGATAAGGATTAGCTGATCCTGATAACAGAAGGCAAGTCGTGTCTCTGTAACAGATTAGACAAACAGGCAAAGGCACCTGCCAACTTTTAGATCGCTCCAACTGTAAAGGCACTTCAAGAAACTAAAGATGGTGATGCACAGAAGGAAAAGATCAGAGGCTCCTCTCTGGAATTCATTTGAAATCAGAGCTCACTTAAACATAAATATGCACTGGAAAAACAAGACTTTTACCAATATCTGCAAATACGTCATTATATTTAAGCAAAAGTAGATACAGTGTCAGAGAGCAACATGGACTTACTGAAATTGTTTAGAAATTCATATGATGGGAAAACAAATAAGAAGCCAATTTCAATTCTGTATAAATGTCTGAGGAATTGTAAGTGTCATTCCACTGAACATGCAAAGACAATATGGGAGAAAGAAGGAGGGATGACTGTATCAGAGGAGGAATGGACTATAATATGGAAACTCCAGTGGAAATGCACAAAATCACAGAGATGGAAGGAATATGGATGGAAAACCTTGATAAGATACTTCATCACTCCATGTCAAAAAACACATTATGATGGAACTCCTCCTATCTGCTGGAGAAAGTGTGGAGACCAACGTGCAAACCATTTTCACATCCTATGGGACTGCCCACTTATTAGACAGTATTGGAAAGAGGTTCATGGAGCACGACAAGACATTTTTAAACATGTAGTTCCATTTGAAATAAAAACTGTTTATTTTGGATGTTTACCAGAGGACTGGAGAAAAAAGGATAAATATCTAATGAGTGTTTTGTTGGTTGCAAGGAAGAAATCGATAACTAAGAAATGGCTATCGCAGGATTTTCCCACCATGTCAGCATGGTGGGATATAACAATGGATATTTACAAAATGGAACAGATGACAGCGTCTGTAAATCAAAAACAAGGCTGGTTTGTAGCATGTTGGGAAAAATGGGTTGCGTACATAAAAATTAAAAAGCCCAATTTATTTTTGAGTCTAAAAATTTAAAGACAATGTAATGGTCACTCCCTAATGTTCAAAAATATGTTCATGTTTCCGCTTATTTTATTGTATTGCATTTTGTTTTACTTTCTTAATGGGAAATTGTCTTCAGAAAAACGAACAATGATAATATTGTGCACATGCTGGCACATGTGAATTGTACCCATCATTAAAAATTTGATAAAACTGAAAAGTAAAGAATTAAAAAAAAGAAGAAAGAAATCAGAGCTCACATCTTGTCGTATTGATTAGAAATAAAGCCAATGTATAACAAACATGCACAGTGAATTCCTTCTTGTGTAGGCCAGCACTTACTGGCCTCTCTTGGGAACACAGGCAACACCTGCTGTTAACAGGTGTCATAAATGCTATAAGATAAGGCGCACAAAATCAGTTTGTCATCAAGTGAGAAAAATTAAAATACATCCAATCATAGTGGAGGAAGCCACAGTTTCATAGACAGACATCTCAAGCCCTGATAAAAAGAACCTCTGAAACAATCTTATTGATTACATACCACAACTGAGTGAACCCACCCCTTAATACAAGTTCTGTCTCTGTAACAAACTGATCCTTTACAACTTATCCCATTATGATCAGTAGATTTTTAGCAGCAGTGTGTCCTTTGACCTGGTTAGCAGTATCACTTGAAATGAGGTGAGGAAGAAGCAAAAAAAGAGAGAACATATGTCAGAAGATGTCAAATCACTAACATGAAATAACAAATGTATCTGTAGAGCTGCTTTTCAAAAGCAGTGTTAAAGTGTTTAATGCATGGCAAACAATACACAGATATGGAGGATTATTTAAAGAAATAAGTTATTGCACATATAAATAGCATTTCAATTCCTCATATGCTTAGGTAAAAATGAGTTTTAAAAAGTGACTTAAAAAAAGCACAAGTAGTTCAGAGCTTTGGCGCCCTGACAGCAAACAGCCAGCAGGTTCTTGTCAAAGGACCTTTGGCTGCAATCAAATTAATAGGGAGAGAGCAGCTCAAAAATAATGTGGAGCCTGAGGGATAAAATCTCAAAATCAAGCCTAAAATGACTGATGCTAAAAGAGGCAAGGTGTGATGTCTTTTATGGTTTTAGTTAAAATTGTAGCAGCTGCATTCTGTATGAGCTGGAACTTGAGTGAGTTCATATTTACACGTTAAAAAAGTCTATTGTTACTACCATTGATATTCAAAGTCAAAGCAAGAGTCATCAGGATCAAAATTAAAGCAAAGGCTGAGATATCACATTTGGAAAATAGTTCAATCTTCAAAAACACTGGATTCTACACTATCCATAAATTTTATTGAACATACAGAAACACCTTTCAATGTTTGGTCAGTGTCCAACACAGGCTCTCTTTAAAAACATTGCAGAAACAGCGAGGGTCAGGATTATTTTCTTTGTAGATGATAACAGGTATAATAAGTGCATTATCTATCTAAGGTGATTGTCTCTAACTGAGAGATAAAAAGAGAAAATCTATTACAGTCTGCTGGAAATTCAAAGTGTCAGTAATGCTTTCTGATCCTTTCCCTAAGTGCTATACAGAGGGATTTATAATTCATACATAAAGATGACATGATTATTGTTGCAATCTTATTCCAAATTGCAACAGGCTTTGCCTTGAACTTGTTACGTCAACAGCTCTGGACTCCCCTCTCGATTATTGCAGACGAGCAAAACCCGCTGGAAGCCTCTTTCAGCTCGGAGATCAGCCGCGTCCTGCTCTGCCAAAACGAATATTTCCCCTGCCAACTGTGTGAAGCCAAGTGACACTGGCACCACGCTGAACGCTGCAGGCTGAACGGGGCTTTAGGGTTACAACACGCTGCTGTCTCTCTCCTCTCTCCTCACTTTCTCCTAGGATTAAGTGAATCAGCTTAGGTCCGCTCTCTTTTCGCCGTGGCTTTTAGCGCATTCACACCTTCCACCATTACGTCCCAAAGCATAACAGACTTTTTAGCGCTTGCTTCTCGGACTCTCCAGGGGAAGAGAATCGTCGCCGCTGTGGTTGGCATCATTATGGTTTTGGCTCTCATCATCGCAATTCCCCTGCTGGTCCAGACTTCTAAGACCGATGGACACTATGAGATGATGGGCACCTGTCGGATGATCTGTGACCCGTACAACCCCAAGCCAAGCGCCACATCCCTGGAGGTCATGCAGGACCTGAATGCCATCCCCTCTCCATCCTTTGTTCAAGGGACAAAAGGCGAGCCAGGTAGGCCGGGAAAACCCGGGCCGAGGGGGCCAGCAGGTGAACCGGGGCCACCCGGTCCAAGGGGGCCTCCGGGTGACAGAGGAGATTCTGCAAAGACCGGGCATCCCGGGGTAATAGGCACAGCGCGGACCGAAATCGACGGAGAGTTGGGCTCTTCTATCGGTGGGGCAAAGACAGCATTTTATGTGGGTCTGAAAAATCCTCATGAAGGATACGAAGTGTTACGGTTCGACGACGTTGTCACAAATCTGGGGAACCACTACGACCCGGCTACCGGCAAGTTTACATGCCAAGTGTCTGGAATTTACTACTTCACCTATCATGTGCTAATGCGCGGAGGGGACGGGACAAGCATGTGGGCAGACTTGTGCAAAAATGGACAGGTAAATATTCTCCAGACACCCTTAAAAATTGCAGCAAAACAAATACATATATTAAGGTTCTTGTCTGTTGCGTGATTCGACTCTCCGCAGCGTAACGGAGCCTGGAGCACAATTACGCACTCAGATTATCTCACGTCCATGATCGTAGTGTGGACTTTGTTTCTCTATTTTAGATGCTTTATCCAGTAATTGTATGATACACCCAATCCTCAATCGCTTTGTTGTGAAATGTGACTTAAATGCAGGGAGTTAGTGGCTTGGTTTGCGTCAGGCTCCGCGCACACCTAAACGTGCGTCTGAATGTAAAGGGGTATGTACTGCTTGGTGAAATCTGTCTGTCGCTCTCTTTCTTAATTTGTAGGTCCGAGCTAGCGCTATAGCGCAGGACGCAGACCAGAACTATGACTACGCCAGCAACAGCGTCGTCTTGCATCTGGACTCCGGGGACGAGATTTATGTCAAGCTGGACGGCGGTAAGGCGCACGGTGGAAACAACAATAAATACAGCACGTTCTCCGGCTTCCTCTTGTACCCAGACTAATGTGGAGCAGTGGACTCCTTACAGGAGAAGAAGCTGCTACAATGCAATTGAAGCACCTCACAGTCTTTTTTTTTTTTTTTGAAAATTTATTTGTTTATTTAAATAATCTACACGGATTAAGAAATTCGACTTTTTCCAGTTCCACGTGCTTTGCAGATTTTCTTTTCAAAAAGCAGATTACGACCAAAATATCCTCAAGACCTTTTTGAAACGGTGTTTTCTGCTTTACAAATAAGTGACATGACTGTGTTGACAGTTTTAGAGAACCATTATGAAATATGTTAACCTTAGTTCCACATTGTTCTGACGCTCAACGGATTCGGTCTGTATTTGCAGTTTTGGTGTTGTTCCATTTTCTTTTCGTGCCGTTTGTGGAGTTGGGGTAATTCTTTGCACTACATTAAAACTGGGCTCAGAGTACCTTGATGAACATAAAGAGAACATTACTGGGTGACTTGATGCCATTTTTGCTTGAAAGCTGTCCCATAAAGATTTATATATAAACGGTCTATTCATATGTGTTTATTTATTCAAGAAGTAATGAAAATCAGTAAACCTGTGTAAACTGTAAGCTGATTAACTGTTTATTTGCTTTTACACAAAAGATGTGTTCATATTCCAATGGTCATTAATTTCAATAAAATATTGTTTTCTATGTCAGTGTGGGGGTTTTATGGTTGTTAGTAAAACCAACAGGGTCATCCAGGAGCAGCCAAATGTTTCCTGTGATCAGGGAAAAGCTGGTTTTGCTGAATAATGTAGGTTTGACTCAACAGAAAATTTTAATGAAGGGGCCATAGGCCAATCATTCACCAAAATTATAATTTCTCACCTCTGATGCTAGACCTTTCTAATCAGCTGGTTTTGGATGGCTCACATCATTATTTAATATTTTCATAGCTACAGTACTATTTTGTGTTTACATGACTCATTTCATGTAGTGTTTATATTGTCTGATGCTTAAATTTTTATATTGTATTCTAATTACTTTAATGATAAATTTAATCACATTTTTATAGTACCAAGCAATCTGTAGTACTTATGTAGCTTGTGTCGTTTGGAGTGCAGCTCCTTCTGTTTCAGGGTAAAATGAACACACAAAGATTTGTCCATGTCAGTCATTTACAGTGTTGGCATTATTCAAATTAAGGCCAAGGATTAAAAAAATGCTTTGAGTCATTTAAGGGAGTAATGGGAGTGATGACATAAAATAAAGCTTTAGATTTGATAAATATGAATATAAATAATGAAACTACATTTGTTCGACACACTGAAACAGGCCAGAAAGTAGAGTAGAAGAGGAGCAGACAGGGTCATTTTCTGTCAGCAATGCCATAACAACCCCACTGACATCCAGCCCAGGGCCCTCAGCTCCTTTGATTGAGTGTATAGATATAACGGATGCAGATGAAGGCTGTTCATACTCAGATAGACTGATTCCATTTTCTTGAAAGTAGACATCCCAAGGCATTTCTCTTCAGCTTATGGCATATTGCATTTTTTGGACGTTTATGGTGTGCTTAACTGATTTCATGAATATGCCGAGCTAAATTTTGCCTAAGTTGCCCTTGGCAACAGACGTAAAAACATGACCGACAGATCAAATGCAACTTTAGCACCCAATAGTATTAAGACATATATAATATTTTTTTTCTGTGTAGTAGTCTAAAGTTGTAAAATTAGCATTAAAAAATATGTATCCATGCAACAGTGGTAATAGGAAAAGATCTGAGGGAGCTCTGGTGGGAAATGGGTGCGGTCGTACAAGAATTTTTAAAAAAATTCATTGTGAGCGATTAACCCTGTGAGACCGACGTTTGCTAAATTGCAACATTTTTTAAAGATCTTTAGTGATAAACAACTCAAATTATTTAAAAAAAAAGTGTAACACGTGGTTTTGAGGGATTTCTTTCAATATTGCAAAAATGCAACACTAAGCTTTAATGGGTGCTACTTATTTACACAGAATTCACTAAGTCATGAGTAAATTCATCAATTTAGCCATCTATGGCAATATACAGTGTCTATTTATGTCTGTTTTTATATATATATACATATATATATATATAAAACATATATATATATATATATATATATATACATATATATATATATATATATATATATATATATATATATATATATATATATATATATATATATATATATATATATATATATATATATATATATATATATATATAGGTTATGGGGTTAAGGTTAAAGCTTAACTCTATTAATTTTGTATAGGATTAACAGTATATTAACAGGTACACTACCAGTCAAAAGTTTGGACATACCTTCAATGCTTATGGGTCAATCCCACATGACCTTATCCAGGAAGGACTTGACCACTATTACATCCCAGTAGCAATTTGAGACATGATCACCAGCTATCTTGCTGAGTTCAAACTGAGATTTACATCAGCCCTTTTCACCACCAGTTGGCTGGACCTCCAAAAGGGGATTCCAACAGGGTGTACCATCTCCCCCATTTTGTCCATTATGGGAATGAACCTACTGATATCTGCAGCAGAGGGCAAAACCCGGGGCCCTAAATCAGAGTTGGGCATTGTCCAGCCAGTGCTGCGAGTGTTCATGGACGATATCACAATAACAACAGTGACTCATATACAAGCACGATGGGTATTGGAAACTTTGGGCAGCGTCGCTTCATGGGCAGGGATGCTGTTCAAAGCCAGGAAGTCCAGGCGCTTGATTGTTAAGAAGGGCAGAGTTAGAGTCCGTGCGGCTCCGTGCGGACAAATTACATCATTTTAGCAGCTCCGCCCCCCCTCAAAGGGTCCTTCTCATGCGGAAAATTTCCGTGTCGTGCACCTCTGAATTTTTCTAACTATGCGGACGGAGACACGCAAAAAACTGGCAGAAAAACAGGAGCTCCTAGAAGCAGAAGGTCCGAAATACATGCATTCATACGATTCATCACAGAGAGATCACCGTGGTAATAACCGGGTTATGAACAATTCATGGCGTGAAATTAAAACTATAACTGCTGAAACGCTACTATTTGGTAAAATGCCATGTTGTAAGTGGTGTAAACAACGGCAAACTTCTTCTACTCTAGTTTAGTATTGTGGTAGACTAGGTAGATGTGCGTTTGCAATACACTGCACCTGCAATTGACAGCAGATGCCGCATGGAGTACAAAGTCACACAGTCTCTCGAGCAGATTTCCGAGCGTCTCATTTCCACATGGCTCATTAATGCAGAAAGCATAACCCATCCTTAAGTGAGAGGAGGAAGGCTGAGGGCCAGGAGCATGTGGGCAGTAAGCTGGCCACTCACTGCCGGCCCATCAGCTGGAGAGTGTTGTTGTTGAAGGTCAAAACACCCAAGTGAAGGTTGGACATCACCTGACAGCATCTGCTTCTGGCCAAAAGCTACAGCTACCTGCTAAGGTAGCTGAGGACGGCACCCACAGTCGTATGCAACATGTCATTTAATGGTTTTCCTTTATTTTCATGACTAATTACATTGTAGATTCTCACAGAAGCCATCAAAACTATGAATGAACACACATGGACTACCGTATGAAGCTCATCCAGAGAATGCCAAGAGTGTGCAAAGCTGTAATCAAAGCAAATAATCTAAAATACAAAACATATTTTGACTTATTTCACCCTTTTTGTTTACTACATAATTTCATATGTGTTCATTCATAGATTTGATGCCTTCAGTGAGAATCTACAATGTAAATAGTCATGAAAATGAAGAGAAACTATTAAATAAGAAGGTGTATCCAAACTTTTGACTGGTAGTGTACATCAACTGCATGCAACTGTAGAGGATGGGAAAAAGCCTCTATTAAAGTATTAAAGAAAACTGACACCCCCCCTTAAAAAAAACAAAACACAATAATACATTGTTGTAGAGCTATTTTGATTAATTGTTTTTCAATCAGAGGAGAATGTAAAAAAGGTCACTGTCATAACCCTTTTGTGACAGTAGGTGTCACTCAAGTGCCAGGACCAGTAAGGGAAACACCACTGAAGCGTACTGTCACGTAAGTGACAGAATAAAATGACGCTTGCAGCGGTCACACACAAATGATTGTGTCTGTTCCTTACTGCTCCACAGGTACGTAGAAAGTGATGTTAAATCATGTAAATATGAGCCAGTGTTTCACTCCGAGTTGTTTACACATCCTGGTTTACTGGTGTACAAAACAAGTGTGTGAGGACCGAGTTTGACCATGGTTTGTGTACAAGGTATTTTCTGAGTTAGCCGTTAGCCACGACGGGACAACGTGTGGAAATGTTGTGTTATTTTATGAATACGGACAGAATAAAATGACGCTTGCAGCGGTCACACACAAATGATTGTGTCTGTTCCTTACTGCTCCACAGTTTCTTAAGATTGTGAAGCAACAGCTACCGGCCCAGGCACCCCTAGGCTGGAGGCCGGTAACATTTGGGGGCTCGTACGGGGATCAGCGCTAGCAGCCTGAAGACGTCAGAACTGCAACGGTGACATCCTGTCGTCAAAGCTTCAGGGAAGACTGCTCCCCACAGCGTCATCCAGAGAGCCAAGGCTTCAGGTACCTAGCCAACATGACTACTTCAGAGCGTCAGCTGCTGACTTGGAACCTGCAGAAGAAATTACCAGGACTAAGTTTCAGGCAGTTACAGACTGTGGCATGCGAAATCAGTAAATCCCAAGAAGGAAAAACTGTCGACACATCCAGCATGACTGAAGCTGAGCTGTTTGATTTGATTGTTGATTTTGTGAGAAGTGAGAAGCTGAAGGGCCTGGAAGATGAAGGCATGGCTTGTCTGATGGTCCTCCTTGACATGGTTGAGGACTTACTGAACACTCCGGACGCCGTTCACACTGTATTAGAAGATGGTGATGCGAACACCCAGCATGACGTACCTTCACATACACCCACAGAGACACAGACGGACAGCAGAGACGGTGAGGCACAGGCAACTCCACAAGCCATCGTCCCAGCAAGATCTACTTCAGCCAAAGACTCTGTGAAGAGCGTTAGACTCAGTACATCTTCATGTGTTTCTGATCACCAGGTGGTAAGGCTTACTGATATTGCAAGTCTGTTACCTCGTAGAGAGTTTAAGATTTATGGAGGTCAGCTATCTGATTGCGGGTCTGAAATCTCTTATAATAGTGTCTGCAGACAAATCGATGAGGGTCTCAGAGAAGGTTTCAGTGAGCCTGAAGTGATAAGAACAGTCATAAAGGTAACAAAGCCAGGTTACTTCAGAGAAATGCTAACCAACAAAGATGATCTCACTGTAGATGAGTTAAAACGGTTTCTTAGGTCTCACATCAGAGAAAAGAGTAGCACAGAACTATTTCATGATTTGAGCAATGCTAAACAGCAGGATAAGGAGACCCCACAACAATTCATGTATAGGATCATGGGTCTCAAACAGCGTGTTCTGTCAGCCTCACAACAAAGTGATACAGAATTCAGTTATGATAAAAGACTGGTACAAGGTACATTCCTCCATACACTTTACCAAGGGTTAACTGAAAAAAATAGTCACATTAGGAGTGACCTTAAACCTTACCTCAGAGACTTGGATGTGACTGACGACTACTTGCTGGACAAAATTACTAAGTCAGCCAGTGAGGAGGCAGACAGACTCAAACGCCTTGGTGCGGTGACTAAATCCAAATCGGTGACTGTTAGCTCAGCTCAGGAAGATGACAGCCAACCAGCTGATCAAGTGAAACTGACTGATGTCAGCCGTAATATACAAGCTAATCAGACTGCTATTATGGAACTGACTACACAGGTGTCTGCATTGACAAAACACTTGACTAGACTGACCACAAAAGTCGACAGTGAGGCTTCCAGAGATACTCAGCAGCCCTACACCAGCTCCCAAACAGGGAGGATTAACACCAAAGGCCGTTGTTCACACTGTGTGCAACAGGGAAACATGTCATGCTCCCACTGCTTCCGCTGTGGCCAGGAGGGACATCGAGCTGTTGGTTGCCTGAAGAGACCATGGTCGGGAAACGGAGTGCAGTCGCTGGAGAGGGGCAGCCAGTGACTGAAGCAGCTACAACGCCCCTGGTGATGGCTGACTCTCTTCAAACAGAGAAATGTGTGGCAGCGAACGCTCAACAGAAAGCGGGAAAAAAACGTGTTGCCCAACTCATCGGCAAAAGGTGTATGGTGTCCTGTGCCATCAATGGGGTTCCAGTGCAGATGCTTTTTGACTCAGGGGCTCAGGTCACAATAGTGGGAAGAGATTGGGTTGAAAAGGAGTTACCAGATGTCAAAATCCAACCTCTTGAGAGTTTGCTCACTGACAGCCCTCTGGAGGTCGCTGCAGCTAACGGTACTGATGTACCATTTGATGGCTGGATAGATGTAACTATAGAGGTAGTGAGTATGAACCATGGAACTGTAGCAGTGCAGGTTCCTATGTTGGTTGGAACAAATTGCATCAGTCTCCCGCTGTTAGGGTCAAATGTTATCGCAGAGATCATCAAGGGGAACGAGCAGACCAATGATGTGGATATCAGTTCACTATTAAAGGAAGCTTTAAATGTTAGTGAAGATACAGCCAAAGCCATTGTGTCCACCCTAAATATAGCTGTACCAGAGGGAGAATCTCCCATGTATGATGTTAAGGTAGGAAAAAAAGGGCTAACCATCCCGGCAGGTAAAATAGATGAGGTTCGGTGCAGAGTTAGAGCCTGGCCAGAGGGAGGGACATTGTTATATGAGCCAGCTATGTGCAATAGCTGCCCTGAAGGATTAGAGTTGTTCCCTGCTCTCGTGGATGTTCCTCATGGGTCATCCAAAATTGTTAAGATCCCTATCCAGAATGTGACCAAACATGACATTTTCCTCCCAGGAAGAACAGTACTCAGTACTCTTCAGGAAGTTGCAGACATGAAACCGGTCATGTGCCCGCCACAAAGTGAAAAACCAGTCACACTGCCCTCAAAGACAGAAGCCTGCTCCGCTCAATTAGGCCCCGGAAAGGCAAGCCAACAGGTAAAGAACAAATCAAACGTCCCAGTCAGTGAGAAATGGCACCCCCCAGTTGACTTGTCACATTTAGAGGAAAATGAGCAGGAAGCAGTAAGAAAGATGTTGTATGAGGAATCAGATATCTTTGCCAAAGGAGATGATGATATTGGCTGTATCAAAACTCTGAAACTCAAAATCGGTCTGAAGGACGAAACACCTGTACAGAAGTGTTACAATGCCATCCCAAAACCTTTATACAGAGAAGTAAAGGAATATGTACAGAACCTGCTGATTCAAGGATGGATCAAGAAATCCAAATCACCATACTCGTCTCCTGTTGTCTGCGTGCGAAAAAAGGATGGCAGCTTACGCTTGTGTGTGGATTTCAGAGAACTCAATCGGAAAACCATCCCCGACAGACACCCATTGCCACGTATCCAACACCTGCTGGATAACCTTGGAGGCTACGCATGGTTTTCCATACTCGACCAAGGGTGTGCTTATCATCAGGGCTTTGTGGATGAGGGATCACAACATGTCACTGCATTCAACACTCCGTGGGGCTTGTATGAGTGGGTGCGACTTCCATTTGGCCTGACGAATGCCCCCGCAGCATTTCAACGATGTATGGAGGAGGTGTTGGAAGGCCTGAGGGATGAGTGTTGTTCCCCGTACTTAGATGACGTGCTGTGTTATTCCACAACCTTTGACAGTCACATACAAGTACTACGTGATGTGTTTAGCCGAATGAGAGAACATGGCATCAAATTGCGGCCAAAGAAATGTGAACTTTTCAAACAGCAAGTAAGGTACATAGGTCGTGTGGTTTCAAAGGAAGGAGTCCAAATAGATCCCAAGGATTTAGAGGCAGTAGTACAGCTGAGAGACAGAGAACCCAAAACAGTTGGGGAAGTAAGAGCTTTATTAGGGTTCTTAAGTTACTACCGCTCTTATATTCAGGACTTTGCAAGGCTAGCCAGACCCCTTTTTGAACTGGTACAGTGTCAGAAAATCATTAAGACTAAAACTACCAAGGGCGAGGCCTAAAACATAAACAATGGCCAGTTGTCATCGAAAACACCCATTCAGTGGACTCCAGAGCACAGTACCATTGTTTCCAGGTTTGTGGACATGCTAACCAGTGCACCTATATTAGGTTATCCTGACTGTAACTCACTGTTTATTTTGCACACAGATGCCTCAAATGAGGGTCTTGGTGCTGTGCTTTACCAACAGCAGGGAGGCAAACTGCGTGTCATAGGATATGGCTCGAGGGCACTCACTGCAGCAGAGAAAAACTATCACTTACACTCGGGCAAGTTGGAGTTTCTTGCGCTGAAGTGGGCGATTTGTGATAAATTCAGAGACTATCTTTACTATGCTCCTACGTTCACCGTGTATACGGACAATAATCCATTAACTTATGTGTTAAGCACAGCAAAACTTAATGCAGTGGGCCATCGCTGGGTGGATGAATTGTCCGATTTTTGCTTTGACATTAAGTACAGGCCAGGGAGGGTGAATACTGATGCCGATACCCTTTCACGTTATCCCCTCCAGTTACATGATCGTATTGGCGAGTACACAGAAACTGTGTCCACAGATGTGGTGGCAGCTGTCTGGCAAGGGAACAATGAGGGGGAGAAAAATGATGTGCCATGGGTTGCTGCATTGGCCCTCACCTCAACACCTGATGGTTCGCTAACAAGTGCCATGCCAGTTTTCACTCCACAAGATATCCAAAGTGCACAGCAAAATGACCCGGTGATCAGTGAGGTCATAAAACTGAAAAAGAGAGAATGGACACCAAGTGACAAGGACAAAAGACAAATGTCACGGGAGACAAAGAGACTACTTCACGAATGGAACAAACTAAAACTAGACAAAGGAATTCTGTACAGGCATGCTAGCCAGAGGAAACAGCTGGTTCTCCCTTCAGAACTAAAGCCAATGGTGCTCAAAAGTTTGCACAATGACATGGGACACGTAGGTGCAGACAAAGTGATCTGCCTGGCAAGGGAGCGGTTCTTTTGGCCGTTCATGCAGAGGGAAATAGAGGATTACGTAATTAGAAAGTGTGTTTGCATTAAACAGAAGCGACCTACTGTTCCTGACAAAGCACCCATGGGTTCCATAACGTCTAGTGCCCCGTTTGAGTTAGTCTCAGTCGACTACCTCCACCTTGAGCCAAGCAAAGGAGGTCATGAATACATCCTCGTTCTAGTTGACCATTTTACCCGTTTTGCCCAGGCATATCCCACAAAGAATAAGTCTGGGAAGACAGCAGCGGAGAAAATATTCCAGGATTTCATCCCCAGATTTGGTTTCCCTGAAAAATTACACCATGACCAGGGGAGGGAGTTCGAGAATGCACTGTTTCACAGACTCCGACAGCGAGCTGGCATATCTCACTCCCGAACCACCCCGTACCATCCACAGGGAAATCCTGTCGAGAGACTGAACAGAACCTTGCTCCAGATGCTTCGAACCTTGGGGGAAGACAAAAAATCTGATTGGAAAGAACAACTACCTCACATGGTTCATGCATACAATTGCACCACTCATCAAGCTACAGGATACTCACCATATTTTCTCCTGTATGGAAGAGCCCCATGCTTGCCAGTTGACCTACTCTTTGACCTGAAACCAGAGCACGATACCCCAGATAGACAAATGTTTGCAGAAAAATGGGCAGCTAGAATGCGAGAGGCTTACAAAATTGCCTCAGAGAACAGCAAAAAATCATCAGCAAAAGGAAAAAGACAATATGACAGAGGTGTAAAAGGCACCACACTCCAACCAGGCGACAGAGTGCTTGTGCGGAACCTCTCTGAAAGAGGCGGCCCTGGCAAACTCCGAGCATACTGGGAGGAGAGGGTCCATCGTGTCATAGAGAGAGTCGGTGAAGGTCCAGTGTACAAAGTACAAGCTGAGTTTGGGAACAAGATCATCCGGGTACTTCATCGAAATCTCTTGCTGCCTGTGAACGCCTTACCTTTAGAAGAGACTAGAAACACCTTCGAACAACAGAAAAAAACTAAACAGGTAACTAACCACAGGGAAGTGTCATGGCAGAGCTCTGAGTCAGAGGAGGAGGAGGACTTATGTAGCCCCCGCCCCATACCAGTATATAGGATGACTCAAATCAGATCTCAGGCCACTCATTCAGAACCAAAGCATCCACTGAACCCCTCTGCGTGTGAGTTCCAACCAGAGAGAAATGTGTACACTGATGAAGCGTCACCTACTGAACAAGAGTTAGCTCACTCATCAGAACATCAAATACCTACTGAGGGAAGCCGCATGGATGCTACAGAAGTTGACCAGAAAGTAAATGATGATGTTGAAATGGAACCTTGTGAAGTGGAGGAGGGTACTGAATCAGAGTCACTGGGGGAACAAAGTTTAAGGAGGTCTTCCCGGGTGCCACGGCCCAAGGAAATGCTAACTTATAACAGTTTTGGACAACCGTCATACCAACCTTGGAGGTCTGGGGTTAACTCTGTGTTCCAGTGTGTACCTTACCTCATGTCCAGTTCTGGGATGCCAAATCTGGTCTTTCCAAACACTCACTGTGTGCCAGGGCCAGTGGTGTGGACTTACTAGACTGAGAACAAGAACTCTTTAGTCAGTGATGACTTCTTTTTATTGAACCAAAGCCTTGTGAGTGTGATCTGACATGTTATGGTAGCTCTAGATGTCAGGAGACATCTTTAAAAGTGAGGGAGAGTGTAGAGGATGGGAAAAAGCCTCTATTAAAGTATTAAAGAAAACTGACACCCCCCCTTAAAAAAAAACAAAACACAATAATACATTGTTGTAGAGCTATTTTGATTAATTGTTTTTCAATCAGAGGAGAATGTAAAAAAGGTCACTGTCATAACCCTTTTGTGACAGTAGGTGTCACTCAAGTGCCAGGACCAGTAAGGGAAACACCACTGAAGCGTACTGTCACGTAAGTGACAGAATAAAATGACGCTTGCAGCGGTCACACACAAATGATTGTGTCTGTTCCTTACTGCTCCACAGGTACGTAGAAAGTGATGTTAAATCATGTAAATATGAGCCAGTGTTTCACTCCGAGTTGTTTACACATCCTGGTTTACTGGTGTACAAAACAAGTGTGTGAGGACCGAGTTTGACCATGGTTTGTGTACAAGGTATTTTCTGAGTTAGCCGTTAGCCACGACGGGACAACGTGTGGAAATGTTGTGTTATTTTATGAATACGGACAGAATAAAATGACGCTTGCAGCGGTCACACACAAATGATTGTGTCTGTTCCTTACTGCTCCACAGTTTCTTAAGATTGTGAAGCAACAGCTACCGGCCCAGGCACCCCTAGGCTGGAGGCCGGTAACACAACAATTGTGATGCTCATTTGTGCTTCACAGATCCAAAAAAATGCTTCCTTCAGTTTCACATATAATGAGACACAAAGGAGAATGCCATCCACCAATTAAGAATCCTCAGACAACAGAAATCATTCTAATGTTCAAGCAAAGTCCAAAATGTAAACATGAAAAAGTTGTAGAGGACTGCTGTAATAAAATTCCACTTTTGCAAGTTAAAAAAAAAAAACGAAAGTTGTAATAACATCATTTTCTTACAGTTTTTTTTTTTAATTGTGTGGCAGTGCATTCTAGCATGGATCGCAATTACAGTTTTGACTTGTTAAATTAATTTGCATTTTATTGTGTCATAGTCAATGTTACGGCCTGCAGGAGTGGACGAAAAAAGAGCATGCTCACACACCATGTAATGCTCCTTCGGCAGCTCCAGTCCGAATGCTACACCGCGGCGGCAGGCTCCCCCTTCCGGCCCCCGCAGGCACGAGCAATCGACCACTATCAAGTTTAACAAGTGGATCACAGATCCTGACAACCTCTCAGCCCACAGATCCCCAACATTACCCAACAGTTTCTCAAAGCTCCACCGTTTTCAACAACATATTCAACAGTTTTAACAACAACATATTTAACGGGTTTTAAATTATTTTCAACACGCGTTAGATGAACATTCCACAAAATCCCATCCAAGTTGGTATAATTGTCCCTTTGCTCATTCATCACACACATTCAAGTTATTATAGCTGTCTTTGTGTTTATCCATGACTATCACACACTCCCCTGCAAAATTAGATGTCGTCCCGACATCACTTTCCCAAACCTTATGTTCCAATTATCTAAACTGTGTTTTGAAGGTGATCACAACATAGTTACTGTTTTTTTCATAACAACCAACACAGGTGTACTCTTATCCATCACTTCACCTAAACCTAGTGATCTTTTCTTTTCACTCAAGCAGTATTGTACTAAATACACTAAACAACCTGAATCATTTTTCCTCTTTTTTTTTTTATATGGCTAGCATCCCGGCATAAATAGGGGTTGATAAACTTGGAATGGATCTGTCCACATTGTCACTCGCTGAACTTGTCTATACCCATATGGCATAGGTTGATACTGGTAAGGCATCTCATTTGCATATGCAGCACTATAACATACTGGGGTCCC
Source organism: Amphiprion clarkii (assembly GCA_027123335.1). Classification (NCBI taxonomy): domain Eukaryota; kingdom Metazoa; phylum Chordata; class Actinopteri; family Pomacentridae; genus Amphiprion; species Amphiprion clarkii. The sequence goes on from CM049576.1 coordinate 11,158,839, forward strand.
AAGCTGGTCATAGGTGAAGATTTTAGGGGGTCGCCTTTCTCTTCTGGGTAATTGATGCCCTGATTCTCTATCACCATCACCAAGACATGAATATGGGGAATCTGGAATGTCATCCTGAGCTCTTTCAACTGGCTGTTCATCTTCACTTTGATTACCATCCACTTGTAGCACATTTTCATCCTGCTGTGTCTCAGACTCATTGGTGGGCCTTTCTTCAATCAGTGGCCTGTCAGCACTCAACAGTGCCATCTCTTGGTCACTGTCCTGCATAACAGCAGACTCACTAGTCCTGTCCACTATGGGCACCTGAAGTGGTACTACTGGTCTGTAATAGTACAAACATTCATCTTCATTTTCCTCCTCTCCACCATCCACATTTTCTGAGACTGTCTCTGTCATCCTTTTCTGTTGTTTCACTGTCGTTGGCTGGATTTCCAAAAGTAAGTGATCACATGGTAGTAACAGGTTGCGATGCATAGTTCTTGATCTCCCTCTTCCCTGCTCAGGCTTGACTTCATAGACTGGGATGTCCTCTCCAACCTTGCGGATCACAACATGGATATTCTCCTCCCAATGATTACGAAGCTTTCCCGTGCCTCCTCTTGGTGTCAGATTTCTGGTAAGGACACGATCACCAGGATAAAATACTGAGCTTCTCACCTTCCCATCGTAATCAATCAATCAATCTTTATTGGTTTCATATACAACGAAATTTCATGGGAATGTGTGTGCGAATGTTTAACTCAGTCCTCAGTTCATGAGTCCTAATGTTTGTGTATGCGTGTAGCCCATCTTCTTCCGTCTCAGACCTCCGGTGTCTCAGTTCGCGAGGGTGGGAGCGATAACACAGCAAGGTTGCTATGGAGACGTCCTCGGTTGGCCCGGTCCAAAAGTCAACAGGTGTCCTTGGGAAAGGGGGGGGGGGTTAGGAGAGCTATCTCTTGGCCATGGAACTTCCAGAGGAGTTTGTTATTGTTCCAGGGGCGCCAGAATGTAATCAGTTATCCTCATGTTTGGGCGGGAGAGAAGTAATTTCACCTTCCCCCCTACTGCTCTCAACAATTTTAGACCTCAGCTGTAGCGATTCTCACCCTGATGGCTTCCAATCTGCGACTCAAATCAACAGTCACACCAAGCAAATTGTTCATCTTACGATTGAGTTCGTCATACTGAGCATCGGCAGCCGTGATCCGATCGTTTGCATAGACCAGCAGAGTTTGGACGTCGTTTCTGTCTGCGGTCTTCCTGATTTTCCAGAAGCTCAGGCCAGTGAACAAGCCAATTATCAGCAGGCCTGTCATCATAAATCTGAATATATAAACATCTTCCACATCCTCCACGGATAGGGGTGCCAGGCACATGATCCCCTTCCACTTCCCCCAGGCGTCAATCACGTAACCTAGGCTCCCCTAGGCCTGTGCTCTTTGTGGCGACAATCTTGTCAATTGCGTTGAGAGACCAGTTAATCAATTCCATGATCGGTGTTTTGAAGGTCCAGTGCCAAGCGATCGCTCCAAGTCAGACAGACGAGATGAAGACAAAGAAATGCAGCAAGCAGGGAAACATGAGGGTAGGGAGGAACAGAGATAGCTGCGGAGCGAGGAAAAGTGCGACCGCCTCCCACGAGAGCTGAGAGTAATGTCTTTTACTCCTTTCTGTTGACTTCTTTGCATTCGCTTGTACTATGTCATATGCGTCCTGCATTTCATGTTTCCATTTCTCCATGTATGTTCGATGGTCAGTTTTCCCTGTCTCAGTGGTGAGGCCAAATAAGAGGTCAATAGGTAATCTTGGAGACCTTCCAAAAAGAAGGTAAAAAGGGGAGAAACCTGTTACCTCAGATCGTGTACAGTTATATGCATAGATCAACTTGTTCAAGGATTGTTTCCAGTTTGTCTTCTGTTTGTCAGTCAGTGTCTTTCGCATTTGCAGTATTGTGCGATTAAAGAGCTCAACTTGCCCATTTCCCTGGGGGTGGTAGGGTGTCGTTCGCCACCCTAGTACACCACAGTTCTTTTTTAGCTGGGCCAAGAGCTGGTTCTCAAATTCACCACCTTGGTCGTGATGTATTCGAGCTGGCAGTCCAAACTTTAAAGCATAGTCATTAAATATTCGATCAGCAACTGTTTTAGCAGACTTGTTGGTGGTGGCATAAGCCTGTGCAAAACGAGTGAAATGATCGATAATTACCAATATGTACTCATATCCACCTTTACATTTGTCCAAGTGGAGAAAATCTTTCGACACTAGTTCAAATGGCTGCGTGGTGACGATACTGGTGAGAGGTGCTCTTGTTTCTTTACGTGGTGTCTTTTGTTTCAAACATGTACAAGTCCTTGCCACATAGTGTTCAATTGCTTTCTGCATGTAAGGCCAAAAGAATCTATCCCTGATCAATGATGTTGTTCGATCAATCGCCCGATGGCCCATTTCATCATGCAGCTGCTTTAGTACCATGGTCTTATATTTTTCAGGTAGGACTAGCTGTGTTTTGTTTGCCGTCTTTCTGTGGAGAATGCCATCTTCATCAACATGAAGTCTGTCCCATTCACGCAGGAGACATTTACTTTGCATACTGAGGGAATTAAAGTCATGTCCTAATAGCTTTTTGTCTTTGATTTTACACTGTATTACTGGACCAATAGCCTGGTCATCTCGCTGTGCATGTCGGATCTCAGTAACAGAAAATGGTTTGCGTGTCTCACCACTGGCTGCTGGACATTGGAGAGAGCTAACCTCTGGGCAAACTTGTGGTGACCTTGATTCTTGTGACTCAATAGCTTGTGTTATTGCTGCCACACAGTCTGATGCTAACTCTTCAGTACACTGACCCATCATCTCCTCAATATTCAGAGGCATTGTCGACAGACTGTCAGCATCCACATTCTCTTTACCAGGGCGATATCGAATGGTAAAGTGGAAGTCCACAAGCTCAGCGACCCACCTGCATCCAGTTGCATTGAGTTTAGCGCTTGACAGGACATAGGTCAGTGGATTATTGTCAGTGAACACAGTAAAGGTAGGTGCATAATACAGGTAATCTGTAAATTTCTCGGTGATCGCCCACTTCAAAGCAAGAAATTCCAATTTCCCTGAATGCAGATGGTAGTTCTTTTCAGGAGCAGTCAATGTTGGAGAGCCATATGCTATCACACGGAGTTTATCATTCTGATGCTGGTACAGGACTGCTCCGAGACCATGGCTTGAGGCATCTGTATGGAGGACAAAGGGTTTTGAGAAGTCTGGGAACCCGAGGACTGGTGGCTCAACCAGGCAGTCTATCAGCCATTCCAATACACATTGGTGTTCTTCAGTCCACAGAATGGGTTTGTATGAGGGCACTCCTTTAGTTTTTCCTATACCTCGTCTTGTATTGATCCTGTTTTGTGACCCACTGTTGTCTTCTGCTGTCCCTTTCAACAGATCATAAAGTGGTCCAGCAATACGAGAGAAGTTCTGTATGTATTGCCTATAATAACTTAACAGGCCCATGACAGCTCGTAGCTCTCCCACATTGTTTGGTCTTTTATCTTTCAAGGCTCGCACAGCGATGGTATCTGCTGGATCGATTTTACTGCCTTGGACTGAAACAACTCTTCCCAGGTAGCGGACCTTACGTTTAAACAGTTCACACTTGCTGGGCTTCAGCTTGACCCCATACTTCCTCAACAGCTGAAACACTCTTCGGACATGGTCCACATGATCCTCAAATGACTGACTATACACAAGCGTGTCATCCAGGTAGGGGACACAGATGTTGTCTCGCACTTCCTCCAAGCACTCCTCCATACACCGCTGGAAGGCTGCAGGTGCGTTCATTAGTCCAAATGGAATCTTTATCCATTCGTACAGACCCCATGGAGTCACAAATGCTGTCAGAGGTCTACTGTCTTCATCCATGAACCCTTGGTGGTAGGCCTTTCCTTGGTCCAACAACGAAAACCCTGAGTTGCCACCAAGACTGTCAAGAATGTCCTACACTCGAGGGATTGGTTGTCTGTCTGGATGAGTCTTTTTGTTTAGTTCTCTGTAGTCTATGCAAAGACATAGGCTGCCATCTTTTTTTCTCACACACAGGACTGGTGAGGCATAAGGTGAGTTGGATTTCTTCACCCATCCTTGTGCGATAAGATTCTGCAGATACTCTTTCATTTCTTTGTATAGTGGTTTTGGCACTGACAAGTAGGTGCGCGCTACAGGGTCCATATCCTTTAATGAAATGCTCAACTTCAACTTGTTAATACATCCAATGTCATCATCTGTTTTGGAAAAGGAGCATTCATCACGAAGCATGTTCTGCACCACTACTCTTTCAGGTTCACTCAGGTGACTCAAGTTGATTGGTGGATCCCACTGAGTATCAGTGACTTGCTCACTCTCCACATTCATATTGCTCACTGACACTGAGGGACAATGGTCAGGTTTCTCCAAAATGGTTGCTGGATACACAGCCTGGACCTGCTGTAAAGTACCCACAATAGTTTTTCCTAGCAACTCAATATCATGATCAGTTGGATTTTGCACATTAAGTACAATGTACGGTGAAACACCACATCTGAGCTTTACAACAGTTTCACAAAACTCAAGGTCTTCAGTCCACTGTGGATTTATGTCTGGCTCAAAAAGGAGTGTAGTGTCTTTCTTCAGTGGTTGTGTCTGCACTTTACAGTCAATCTGAACAGAGGTGTGCTTTGGTATGATGATTTTCTCTTTTGTTGTCTTCACAACATAGTCACATGACTGTTCTGTAGTCACCAGTTCAATGAAAGCTAAAACACTGTCTCTCTGAAGGATCGGGAAAGCTGCTCTCAATGTTTTATGCAACTGTTCTCTTCTGTTCAAGCGGTTCTGTGGTGCTGGTTTTCACTATTCGTTCAATGACATTAAAACCTAGGATTGGTTGTGAGAGACTGCCTCCTTTCATCACTAACATGGAGACAATAAGTTCTTTGGCGTCAGCATCATCTGCAGCTAATCCAAATGTGACCTCAATGAAACCTCTGTAGGGCATGTTCTGTCCATTGGCAGCTATGATTTTCAAGTCATCAGGTGCATCAAGTAACTCAGACACATCTCTTAACTTTTCTTGTGGCAAATGTCTCTTAATCCACTTCTCATCAACAATGCAGACTTGAGAGCCTGTGTCCCATAATGCTTGAGTCCTATGGCTTTGTATGTAGCAATCAACCACACATTGCCTTCCTACCAAATCAACAAGACAGGATTGGCTGTCCTCTTTCTTGGTGTGAGTGACATTTACTCTTGGATGAAAGTGCTGATTTACCTGTGGATGAAGATGCTCATTGCATAATTTTCTGTGTTTTGGCCAATGTTCAACTTGACAGATTTTGGAGCAGTAATTGTCTTTTTTACAGGATGCACATCTTTTGAATACTCGGTCTTTCCCAGAGACACCACAGTGTGAGCAGTTCTGTTGGGACATTCTGCTTTTGCCAGTTACTCCCTGTCCCGTGGGGGTAACCCTCTTTCATTTAACAAACTCTTTTTGTCTTGTGTAGTTCCTCTCACTCTACAGCCAGCGAGGAAATGTTCAGTACTACCACATCTGTAGCAATGGGTGCAGTAATCACTTCCACTTTGTTGACAGCCAAAACATTTTCTAAGGCGTGCACGACCCGGGGCATGATACTGGTACTGTGGTGCAAACCTTTGTTGGTACTGAGCAGCATCTCCTCTTCGTCCTGGTCCTGAGGGAGGCCAGCAGCTCTGTGGTGGATACTGAAACTGGGGAGCAGGACTGCATTCCTGTGCAACAGGTGAAGGGATATACTGTGTCTGTGATGGGTTAGGTTGTCTAATGGCCTCTCTGATTTGTGCAACTTCAGCACCTAAGTTTTTCAGCACTGCCATGTCAGAACGCATTTCTTTCAGTTCATTTAGTACCTCAGACTGGGTTTTGCTGGTGAGTTCTGAATTTGGGTTTTTCCCTTTTTTATCTGCAGGTGTGTCATTAGACTGGACTGAGTGCACTGACATTGGTCGTTGCTAGGCAAGTAGTTTCTTTTTATTTTGTCTCTCTGCTTCATTTGCGCAGGCAATGTTCAGTTTCTCAAGAAGCAGTTCATCACTTGTTGTTGTTTGTTGCAGGTATGGTTGAAGGTCACTTCGAATACTATCATTTTGCAATCCTGTGAGGACAGTTTGAAGGAACATACTCTGCACAAGGACAGGATCATATTTGAGGCCAGATTCTGCTTCCTGCGATGCAAACAGAATTTTCTGTGCTAAACTAGAAAACGTGAGTTTGTCTCTTTGTCCTGGTTCCCCAATCTGGCCTGATATTTTGAATTCCCTGCCCCACTGTAATGACAGACGAGGTTGCGGAGTCTGCTGAGGAGGAACATGGTCTTTTTGATCACTACTACTTTCCCCACTCACTGACTGTTTGGTCCCACTGATTTGGTTTGCTTTCTCCTGGAGTGATAATGCTAATGCAACCTGTAATTTCTCTATCTCTTTTTGTAAACGTTCTCCCTCTGAAGGTTGCACAACCTGCTCTAGCTCCACATCTGTCTGTTTAGCATCATAGGCTACTTGTTCTAGCACACTATTTTCAGCAGCTTGTTGTAACTCAGCAATTTTATCTTTTAAGGTCAGTAATTCTGCCATACTCTGATCCTCAAGGTTATCTGACTCTTCTCTGTCTAAGTATCTTGTCACGTGAAATTAGCGATGAACGACTTTTCCCTGATACCTTTTCAAACTTTGATCCAGCAATAGTTAGAAAGTCACAAACTTCGATCAAAGAATCTCTTGTCAGTGTATACAGTGCATCTCCAATTTCCAATTTTAAATCTTCTTTCTCTGAGGAATCCGTTTCAGTTTCTGTAACCACCATCCATAAAATCCATGGAGTCGGCTCCAGAGAAATGAAAGAAGGCCAACTTTTATCAACCTCCATCCAGATGTGATGTATAACGTTTGCTTTGTAGAGTAGACAACGCAGCTCCCCTGGCACCAGCGGCAGACCTCAGGTCGTGGGCAAGTCTCTCTACGCAGTTGTTGAATCACCACACAGTCTCATCCACCTTGGCTGTAGATGTAGAGGGTTGAATGATGATCTGGACGTCTATCCTGGACAGCTGGCCCTCGTCACATTCAATCCCAGCGGTGCCTCCAAAATGTTACGGCCTGCAGGAGTGGACGAAAAAGAGCATGGTCACACACCATGTAATGCTCCTTCGGCAGCTCCAGTCCGAATGCTACACCGCGGCGGCAGGCTCCCCCTTCCGGCCCCCGCAGGCACGAGCAATCAACCACGATCAAGTCTAACAAGTGGATCACAGATCCTGACAACCTCTCAGCCCACAGATCCCCAACATTACCCAACAGTTTCTCAAAACTCCACCGTTTTCAACAACATATTTAACGGGTTTTAAATTATTTTCAACACGCGTCAGATGAACATTCCACAAAATCCCATCCAAGTTGGTATAATTGTCCCTTTGCTCATTCATCACACACATTCAAGTTATTATAGCTGTCTTTGTGTTTATTCATGACTATCACATCAACAATTAAATATCAATAAAATTCATTTAAAGATAATACTTTAATATTATTGAATCATCAGTGCCTAATCATCTGTGGAGTTTGTTAAAAATAAAGGGGAAATATTTGTTTACACTAAGACCCGCTGTTGCAATTTTGTAACCTTTTTTACAAAATCCTGAAAAATCCAAAAAATGAAAAAGTCAAATTATTATCTTGAAATATGTGTGTTTTTGTTTGGATGTGAATAATTTTACTCAAAATTGTTGAATTAATGGGTGGTTCTTGGATCATTATCATTGTACTAAAGTCTTATTGTTCGCACAGTCGCCATTTTGAATATTTAATTATAACTCACAAACAACACAAAAAATCATCCAGCATATTCCAAAAATAGATTCTGCATACCCAAATCCTCCAGGAACAGTCATTGGAACATTGCTAAAGAGAAATGCCTTACACTCTTAAAGTAAGCCCTTTTCTAGGAAATGGAACCAGTCCAAGAGTCAGGCAATGGTTTGTGTCCATGTTTTATCGATTTGTAAATTTGTGATCTAAAATAAATAATATAGCAGTAACACTAAATGGCTTTTTTAAATTTCAGATTGGAGGCAGGATAGAGATCCACTTGAGGCTATAAAGCTCTTCAGACAAAGGATAATGAAAACATCTGGAGAGGAGCTTCACTTCAAAATGGAGTTCTAATGAGGCTAGGGGACAGACCATTATCAACTTCTATAAAAGACAGAGTGTGGACTGGATGGCTCCCCTAACCTGTACAGTTGAGGGGACAGCAAGCAATATAATCCGGAATTAATTGTTTTAATAGATGGAATCATTGCTTATTCTGTAATTTCTTGTGTTCCAGAAACAGATGATGTAGCTATAGGGGATGGTGTGAAACGACATTGCCTTTTAACCTTCATGTCCAAATTGCAATTTGGATTTGGATGGAGAAATGGTATGCATGTTCTGTACTTTGCATTAGTGCATACAATAAGTTTGGTGATAATATTTTCACTGTAAGGAAACCATAGGAAAATAGATACTTAGAGGGTGCGCATATCCATTCTAAAATTCTCATGTAAATTCTTTCAGGGCCTGGACCCACCCTATTGTTTGAGGGTGAAAAGGATCACCTTGTTCCTTCTGCGTCTCAAGTCATTGTTGATAGTGACCTTTTCTTGGTAGCTGGCCACATGGTTGGCCATTTCTTTCTTCACAATGGTCCTTGTTTGGCTGGTCTTAGTCAAGCTGTTATCCATGTTTTGGGTGGTTGAATGCCTGAAATGGCCTCTATTGGCATTGAAGACTACTGCAATACAGATGTCAGGGAGGCAGTTGTACTGGTATAGACTTTTAACCAAGAAATTGCACAGTGAACAACGTTTGCTGAGATTTAACTTTTTTTGACAGTTGGAAGGGTCCACTGAGCTGACAGAGGATCAGAAGAAGTCCATACAGAACTTTGCATTTGGATGGGATCTTACACACAACTTCAAGTGTTATACAGCCAATTAATGTTATCAAAACACATAAAACGTTAAAACAGATATGTTTAATTGTTTTGACAATTGTTCTGATGTGATGTAATCTTGTGAGGCAAATGCATGCTTCAGAAGAAGGTTCACAACAGTTCTTGTTTGTTCAGCTGCCAGGCTCAAATTGTTCTGTGTGTGACAGAAATGTGGGGGCCAGTGAGTTGTTGCAGGAAGACAGTTTAAAGATGAGAGTTGAAAGAGCCACTTGGGGAAGTGAATTAATGGAGTAGCTTATTTTTATGCAAAAGATTCAAAACCTATGGTTCAGGTTTGTACATTTCTGAATTGTGGCAGCAAAATGTTTCCACACTTGGAGAAGACTGTCTTTGGGGGACAGGGACACACTGAAATTGTGGCTAATTGTGCTACAAATGGGTGAAAACCATGGTGTACACTGCACATTGCAGACCATGGTCTTTGCGGTGAGCATGTGGATCAGAATGACTACTGCCAGTTGTAATATAAACAGGTGGAAGTTAAAGAAAATAATTGTGAATTTTATTATACAATGTTTTTATTGGCAGGTTGTTTTAATGCTTTTAAAAACTGTTAAACTGTTCAGCATGCAATAAAAGCAGTTTTATATCCATCTGCTGTCTCTTACTTTTTTACATTTTTGTGTTCACAGGCATTTATTTTAAATTCACAACTGGTCATAAAATTACGCACCAAAAATTTGCAGTATTTACATATTCTTTTGAGTCTTGTTCAACCATTTCAAATGGTTTCATTCTGATTATGTTAAGGTGATTTGTGATATGCCTAGGTTTGTTGAAAAATGTCCTTAAGAATATACCCTCTGTCCATGTATGCCCGTAGTTTAGCAGAAATATGGACTGCCGGATCGGGTAATGATGCAACTTCAGTCTGTGTAAGCTGCCGGGGTAGTTGTGCATCAGGTACAGCCTCTGGGTGTGGGGTGTGAGGTCCTGTCCAGTCTATTCTATAATCAGCAGCAACCTTTAAGGAAAGCATAACTTGAAAACAAGCTCTTTCATTAAGAAATGCACATTCCTCAAGTAATAAAAATGACAAAAAAATGTAAATGGGATTAGGAAATATATAGTTTGACAAAATTTGATTTCAAATATGGGTTGGACTACAAGATGTGCAAGGAGTAAGTTCTTTAAATAAAAAGTATAAAATTGTATAGATATTATTTTACACCATTGAAATATCTATGCATATGTTAACATGTTAAAATTTAAAAACACCAAGTACAGAAAAAACACATACAAATTACAGGATATGTCACAGCTCTAACAAAGAATATATATTATTATGCTACTAAACCAAGTATAGCATTTTTTTAATGCCCAGGTTCTCCTAGCAGTGTTAGACAGCATAAGTCTACACTGTGTTTGTTAAATATGCTTTGACACTGTTAGGGTATGGATCAAACTGAGAAACAGCATTCAAGTACCGAAAATCTATACAAAACCTCAGGGAACCATCTTTCTTCGGCACCAAAACAACAGGACTGCACCATTCACTTGAAGATGCTTCAATTATGCCCAGCTCTAACATTAGCTTAATTTCTTTTCTCGACACCAGCACCAATCGCTCAGATATCCTGTAGCTCGTCTGCCTCACTGGAGCATCCTTCTTGAGACGTATGTTATGCTGGACCAGATCTGTGAATCCTGGAGTCTCTCTGAAAAGCTGTGGATCCAAAAGAGGTGGAAAATCTCCCTGCTGAGAGTTGGATAGATGAGACATGTTAATTAGGGTGGACTTTCCCTTGCTACCGGAAAGAACTGTTCATCCACCTCCTCATCATCATGCACTGTACGCACCAACAGCTGATGGTGGACAGGCTCCTGGCGAATCTGGAATTCCTTTAACAGGTTTACATGAAATGTCTAATATTTCTTGTATCTGTCTGGCATAAAGAGTTTGTAGGTGACCTCACCGACTCGTCTGGTGACTTCATATGGGCCATGCCACTTCATCAGCAGCTTGTTGTCAGAAGTTGGGAGCAGTAAAAGCACCTGCTGACCTGGTTCCAAGCCTCTTACTTCTGGTCATACAATTTCTTTTGAGTCTGTTGAGCAGACTTCATGGTCTCTTGTGCCAGGATCGTCATTTCCTCCAGCCTCTGTCACATTTTCACCACACACACCACCACGTTTTCTCCAATTGATTTTCTCAGTCGTCCTTCAGAAGGTCCAGCGGCACTCTCACCTGACGTCCATACAGCAGTTCAAATGGAGAAAAGCTTGTTGCAGTCTGTGGCATCTCTCGATAGGCAAAGAGCACATATGGCAGCCCCTGATCCCAATCTGTCCCTGTATGGGAAACAAACTTGCGCAGCATATTTATAAGTGTCTGATTGTATCTTTGTACAAGCCTGTCCATTTGGGGGTGATAAAGGGTGATCTTAGTTCACTTCACTCCTAGCAACTGATAGGTTTGTAACAACTTGGATATAAAGTTTGTTCCACAATCAGTCAGGACTTCCTTAGGTATCCCTACTCTGGAGAAGAGTTGAACAAGGCAGTTCGCCACATTTCTGACTTTTACTGATCTCAGTGGGAAAGCTTCTGGATAACTTGTTGCATAATCACATATTACCAAAAATTAATCTCTTTCCTGTGGAACTTTTCTCTAGGGGCCCCACTACATCCAATGCCTATCCTTTCAAAAGGTGTCTCAATGATTGGTAAAGGCTGTAGCTGGGCTCGTGCAACCTTTCTACCTGAGGTAAGTTGACATTTTGCACATGAACTACAGAACGGGGAAATCTGACTGTACATTCCAGGCCACACAAAACAACTGGAAATTCTACACAAGGTTTTTTTGAAAAGTGTGTCCTGCCCAGGTTACCGAGTGTCCCAAGTCCATCACCCTCTCTCTGAACTGCTGAGGTAATGCTAAGGCCTCCATATTGCCTTTGCACTGGTAGAGAATCCCCCTTTTTATAGTGTAAATCTCCTCCTCTAGACAGCCTGAATTGCCCTGTTAAACACCATCCATCTCTGTCACCTTCTCAAACCAAGGTTTTAAAGTTGGATCCCCCCTCTGAAGTGAACATACGTCTGGTGGTAGATCTATATCCAAACGTTTGTTTGGTCTAGAAAGCTCAGCTGTCTTTTTGATTGTTGTGCCCCTCTTTTTTTCCCTCCTTCGCTGTGCTTTTGTTTTAGCAGGTTTGAGTGGCCCAATTTCAAGCTCTTCCTCAAAGAATGACATTTCCCTGAGAGCATCTGCTGCACTCTGGGCCCTTGTGGTCACCATATTGCACGTTTTAGTCTCAGCTTTAAGTGGAAACCCTTCATCCTCTACTGTTGGAGCCCTAACATCTTTGTGCCCTGACTTCTGAACTTGAGTAGCTGTTGAGTATACCGTTTCATGTTTTACGTCTTCTGCCTGCTGCACAAGATCTAAGATGGTGGGGATATCATATCAACATAAATGGATATGGCAACTTTGAAGCTAATGCTACAGTCATGAGGAAAGTTTGGTCTCCCACTGTCAACTATACATCAGCTGTTGGATACAAATGCTCATCTCCATGAATACAGCTAATGCAATGACTTATCCTTCCCCCATCTCTCTCTTGGTACTAGGGTGGACAAAACTACAGACTGAAAACCCCGTGTCTAATAATGCTGTGCAACACTGACCATTGACCAGAACGAGTACAGTATGAGCTGCTTCCTGCACTGCATACTGTCTAGCTGGTTTGGGGACTGTACACAAGAGAGATGTTTTTGTCTGATTTGAGAGTGGACATGAATACTGGGTGTGGCCTAACCCATTACACAAGTAACACCTTACATCTTGTTTGTGAGATCTAATTGTAGAATTATGAGTAGCATTAGATGTTTTGCATTGAAGAATGTAAACTTCCTACCACTTGAAAAGATTCTACTTTCAGTCTGACCAGAGCCCCGCTCACCCCCAGTGGACTTACTTCGCTGAGCAAAGTTGCTGTCTCGGCCAAAGGTGCCATGTCTTGTCCCTCTTCTTGCTGCTATGAAGACTTCAGCCAACTGAACTGCTTTCTCTGCCATCTGAGGATCATGTTCACGGATCCACACCTCCATTTCTGGTGACACCATCCTCCGAAACTGTTCCAGAATCATTATCTCTGTTACTTCTTTCACTGTTGACCTCTTTGGTTTCACCCATTTGGCAAACATGTCTTTCAGACACACATATAGCTCTCGTGGTGTTTCATCAGGCAGAATGTCCAGGGCCTGAAACCTTCTGCAATAGGTTTTTCTGCTGTGATCTCAAATTTTTGTAGTATTGCTGCTTTCACCTTATCATAATCTTCAGAGTCTGCAATGTCCATTTTTACATATGCACTGCATGCTTTACCTGTGAGCAGGAGGATGAGATGCATAGCCCACTCATCTCTGGGCCACCGACAAACTTGAACCATTCTTTCAAAAGTGATTAAAAAGTGCTCAATGTCATCATCTGACGACAGGGGCAACAGCTTTGGCTCTCTGTAGAATGCTGGTTCCCTCTGAGGTCTGGCAAAATTGCCTGCTTGACTTGTCCCTTCCCCTGGGTCATCAGCATCACTTTGTCTTTGGTGGTACTTTTCATGCTCATCTTGCTCTCCCCTGTTGTCTTCCTTCATTTCATTAACCTGCAGCTGTACCTGATGAAATTGATGCTGCATGCTCTTCTATCGCTGTTCTTGCCTGGAAATGTCTTTCTCTCTCTGCTGATCTCTGGCTATTTGTGACTGAATGAGTGATTTATCCAGATCTGTGAGCTCATCCAGCCTTTCTCCTGGGTAGCTGGCCGTTGTGGCCCCCTGGTCAGCTGAGGCTCTTCCTCCATCATCTGGCTCCTCATGTTGATCCTGCTTTTTCCTCTCTCTGTCTCGTCATTCTCAAGTCCTCCTTTTGATGCAGGCCCCAGCTACTTGACACCACTTGTAAAGTTTTCATAACTTGACAGGCCATGAATAAAATCATAAAAACATTCCCACTGATATAGACCAGCTGCTTCTAGGTGACACAAGAGAGTCATTCTCTGAGCTCAGTAAGAGTAAAATGAGCGAACGATTAGCATCACAGATAACTCTACAGGGACAGCGACTCCAGCCTCGGTGTATAGCACTGCCCATTCAGCGGTCATTAATGATGAGAATGTGAAAGCCTGAAAACTTACAATAGCGTCTTTTTGATACTTATTTTTCGCGTTAACATGAGTGGGATCTGACAAATGATCACCAGTCAGTTTGCTAACATTAGCCAGGCAGAGGCAGATTAACAGAGGCAGGTGTATTTTCTTTGTACAATTAACTAGATGTGAGACCTACTTGATCTGTCACAAAAGAAATGGATTGTTTAGTACATAGTAATACATAGTAATACATAAATATTGTGCTCTGAGAAAACAATGCTTACCTTAATTCAGGAACATTGATAGACTGCAAGATGAGGCATTTGTAGGCTGTGTCTCACGGAACATGTGTGTGCTGTGCTATGTGTGGTATATGTGGTCTCTCATAATTATGAGATAGCAAGCCATAATTATGAGATAGCAAGTCAAAATTATGAGATAACAAGTCATAATTATGAGATCGTAAGTCACAATTAGGACTTTGTATCTCATAATTGTGACTTTGTATCTCGTAATTACGAGATAGTAAGTCATAAATATGAGTTTATATCTCAGAATTATGATTTAGCATCTGACTTTTCTTTTTTTCTTCAAGTAGCAGAAATGGCCTTCCATATTGACACACCTTAGCACAACATTGTAAGAGATAAAAAAATAGGCTTTGTCTTAAAAAATTCTTCATTCCAGAAAAAGTTTCGGGTTGTGTTTGACAAAAGACGGTTGCTGCCCCACAGTCAAACTTTCCTTTTGGTTATTGATTTTTTGTTGTTGGTTTTTGTTTTTTTAATTAAATGTCACACCTTCTAGATAAAATACATTTTGAACCCAGATTATGTATGCCTTTTTCATGTTTAATTTGTGGGCCGTTCAGTTGTGGAAAAAGTTTTTTTTTGTAAAAAGTGTATTTGAAAACTGTGAACATGTTTTGAATCAAGTGTCTGGATTTTTATTTCTTTTTAACCCATGTATGCTGAACTGAAAAGAAAGAATAAAAATATTAAATTTGTTTAAGGTCTGCCTGATTCTTTTGATGATGAACATTTGTTTCCTCCTGATCCATTTGAAACCATTTGATTATTTTGGACGACATCATTTTTCAACCCTCTTACCATCCTGACGTGGTCAGAATTTTTACACAATACAGACACCACAGAAACATGAGCAGTATGATGCAGACTCAAATTGTTTTTCACTGGGGTAAACACAGTCGTACAATCAGTTTGAACAGTAATTACCTGGTATTGTTTAAAAACCTTCAAAACGAATTACAGATAAATATATTGTCTCAGCAAATGTTTTTCGGTCAAAACCTTTTTTTTCTACAAAGTTTTGATGACGCTACCACAGACCCACATGGGTACTTAATCGTGGACCTCACACCAAACTATCCAGAGCCTTACAGACTAAGATTGGGTGTAGTATCTCATCAGTGGTCCGTGGTTTATCTGCCTAAAAAGAAAAATAATATGTCAGCGCATATAAAAAGAAACGCTTCTTTACTGAGGGCAATGTGTCATGCACCACCACACAAAAGGCAAGATATTCTCAAGCACAGCTCCTCAGATTTTTTTCAGACTCTTTGCGAGCTCTCTTTAAACTTATTAAAGGGTAACATACACTATATTGCTAAAAGTATTCACTCACCTGCCTTGACTCACATATGAACGTAAGTGACATCCCATTCCTAATCCATAGGGTTCAATATGACGTCGGTCCACCCTTTGCAGCTATAACAGCTTCAACCCTTCTGGGAAGGCTGTCCACAAGGTTTAGGAGAGTGTTTATGGGAATTTTTGACCATTCTTCCAGAAGCGCATTTGTGAGGTCGCACACTGATGTTGGACGAGAAGGCCTGGCTCTCAGTCTCCGCTGTAATTCATCCCAAAGGTGTTCTACTGGGTTGAGGTCAGGACTCTGTGCAGGCCAGTCGAGTTCATCCACACCAGACTCTGTCATCCATGTCTTTATGGACCTTGCTTTGTGCACTGGTGCACAGTCATGTTGGAAGAGGAAGGGGCCAGCTCCAAACTGTTCCAACAAAGTTGGGAGCATGGAATTGTCCAAAATGTCTTGGTATGCTGAAGCATTCAGAGGTCCTTTCACTGGAACTAAGGGGCCAAGCCCAGCTCCTGAAAAACAAGCCCACACCATAATCCCCCCTCCACCAAACTTTACACTTGGCACAATGCAGTTCGACAAGTATCGTTCTGCTGGAAACCGCCAAACCCAGACACGTCCATCAGATTGCCAGATGGAGAAGTGCGATTCGTCACTCCAGAGAACGCGTCTCCACTGCTCTAGAGTCCAGTGGCGGCGTGCTTTACACCACTGCATCTGACGCTCTGCATTGCACTTGGTGATGTATGGCTTGGATGCAGCTGCTCGGCCATGGAAACCCATTCCATGAAGCTCTCTGTGCACTGTTCTTGAGCTAATCTGAAGGCCACATGAAGTTTGAAGGTCTGTAGCGATTGACTCTGCACTATGTGCCTCAGCATCCGCTGATCCTGCTTCGTCAGTTTACATGGCCTACCACTTCATGGCTGAGTTGCTGTCGTTCCCACACACTTCCACTTTCTTATAATACAGCTGACAGTTGACTGTGAAATATTTAGGAGCGAGGAAATGTCACGACTGGATTTGTTGCACAGGTGGCATCCTATCACAGTTCCATGCTGGAATTCACTGAGTTCTTGAGAGCGACCCATTCTTTCACAAATGTTTGTAAAAGCAGTCTGCATGCCTAGGTGCTTGATTTTATACACCTGTGGCCATCGAAGTGATTGGAACATCTGATTCTGATTATTTGGATGGGTGAGCGAATACTTTTGGCAATATAGTGTACCTCTATCTAGCAGTCAATATAAAAAGTTCTATTTCCAGAAAAAAATTATCAGACTGTTGGCCAATAAAAAGACCAGTCTAAGACACAAACAAGGGGCTCTGATGAAACAGTTGGGAGGTTTCCTTTTACCTTTGTTGTCGTTCTTTGGAGAGCTTTTAGGAGGTCTGATTAAACGCTAACAAAAAAAATTGGAGATGACTTAGAAGACAAGTCAAAAGATGTTTTTGTTGACCTCTCAGCAGTTGAATCATCTGTGTCAGACGACCGCATCCCACGACTTAGCTAATGTGAGATGAGTTGCAGAAAATGATTTTGATTTAAAAATGAGGGCTGTATTACACGAACCGGATTTACACTCCTATGAAAAAATTTAAAATTACAATGCTGCAAAGATACCTGACTGTCATCAGACAAGGGGAGACGGAGATGGCTTGTCCTATTACTCTGACTTTATCTAAAGACTCTGAGGATGTAGCAGAAGAAGAAAAAGAAAAAAAGAGGATGATGTGACCCCTGGCGTACTACAAAGCCTTCCTCCCCACGACTGTAAAAATGTGGCTTGTATCTCGAAGAAACTAGCCAAGAACTGCAATGGTGGATGGAGTCCTACGGATGAATTTGTGTATAACAGAAAGACTGTGAAAGGCTCTCATATGATAGAATTGGTTAAACATTTGTCAGTCTCTTGCAAAAAGATGCAGAGCCTAATGCCCAAAGGGCTGGATGGGATTTTTAAATACTCTGAGGAAACTCAACATGACTTTATCTTCTGTGAATAATCTTCAAGCCCGTGAGCAATATCGCAGACTGAAAAATGAGGGACCTCATGAAGAAGAAGAAGAAGAAGAAAATAAAGAGGAAGAGACAGAGGCTTTTGCCACACCATTTGACAAGATAAGCAGAAGGGGGAGAAAATCACCTGGCTGGTCAGAGATGGAGGAGGAGAGGCAGGAGGAGAAGCAGGAGGGCCCAAAGAGAAGGACAAAACAACCTCGTTGGATACATATGACCCCTTAATTTTACAGTGTTGTAATGAACTTGCAATAAAAACGCTTGAAATTATTATTTGTCTCTAAAGAGGTCTGTAGGGTTTTGATGGTGGTACACCTCTGCAATCTGGATGAACCAAACGGCATCAAAGGGCAAAGCATGATGGAAAAAATAAGAGCAGCTGATCAGCAAGGATTTTGTTTCCCAGACCTCCAGTTTTTACTTAGTTTTCGCATACAAAAATACAGCTCACCAAACAGACAGCAAGACAAAGGAGTCACACAGGTGCAGTGTGTCACAGTGCCAGTTAATTATGCCTTGATTTTTACAATGTGTAGGTTTTTAAAGTGTGAAGTGTGATGTATTGGTTTTTGTGTGGTTTTAGTGTTTATTTTATATATATATATATATATATATATATATATATATATATATATATATATATATATATATATATATATATATATATATATATATATATATTTTTATCTGTATGGACTCCCTTACAATGTAATCAAGGCAATGATAGACAGCTGGCGCTGACTGAATGTGGTTCCCCAAGGTGTGCAGCTGAGTATATAGGAGAGGCAAGTACAACAGGAAGGGAGAAGGGCCAGGGGAAGCACAAGGAACGGGCAGCACCGGACCGAACGGGCAGCACAGACACCGGGATGTAACCGTCGGCAGTCCTCCAGGACTGGGATGACACAGGAATAACGGGTCGACCACAGAGGCTTGACACAACGCCACAAACAGCTAAGTGGAGGAAAGTTATTGAGCCTGAGCTATTGTCAGTGTGTGTGTGGTTTTGCTTGCTTGCGTGGTTTGTTACTGAGGCTGCGGTGCCCTCCTTCCTTTTTTAGCTTTGCAGACGCGAGGAGGACGGTGCGAGCAACACCATGTGGACCAGGACAACACGGGAGCGGGACGTGAGGGACGGCCAGCAACAAAAGAGAGAGTTGAGCAGCAGCAAGGCGGATCAGCGGAAGCAGTGACAAGGAGTGCTGTAAGGAGGCCCAACAGTGCCGTAGAAGATTGAGCACAACTTTGCCAAATGACCTTGAGTGACTTCCTTTTATTTTTTTTTATTATTGGGACCTTTTAGAGTGTCTTTTAATCCTGGGACATCTGTTTTTATTGTTTTATCTTGGTTTTAGAAACAAAATATATTTTAAATCAAAACAAAACTGCACTCCATTCTTTTTTAGCAGTGGATAACCAACTTACTGTTGGTATACTTTTAATCTCACCTAGTGTGACACAATGGCAGATTTAGCAGCAGAGCGTGAGCTTCAGCCTGACCCCCTCCTTCTCACACACTACACTGATCGCTCACCTGGATTTTATAGTCTCTTCCCACCTCAGTGACCTGCCCACACTTCTATTTAAAAAACACACATCTATATAATTTAACATCCTTTATACTTCTTAAAATACACAATGCAATTAACTACAGTCTGATACAAATGAAAGAAAATGCATAATAAACCAAAGAAATACTAAACAAAGATCGAACTTAGCAAAAATCCCCATGTAACCCCTCCCCTCTCTCGTCTCCCAATTCAGCCTAATCAGGTAAGTGACTGCTGGCATCCTGTGGCCACATCCTCATGTGTGCACTCCATGAAACACGGCTCTTGAAGTAAATTTCAAGAGAGAGAGAGGTTAACACAAGTTTCCCCAAACACAAAACAAAATAATAAATAAACTTGTATTAGTCTGTTGTCCAACTGTCACTACTTTCACCTTAGTGAGGAGGATGTTTTCCAGCTCCTTCACAGGGTCTCTATTTCTTTTACAATGATTTAATGTTTAACAAGTTTCAGCATTTCTCAAGAAACATTTGTAAACAACAGACGGTGTGGTGAAAAGACAGGGCTTTTTGAAACCTCTTACATTGTTGATATTTCTGCGCAAAACAAGTCACTATCATCATTTTTTTAATGGATGATCCTCTGGATTCAAAGATAAAACATTTTCTAAACATAATCCACAGGCGGGCTGCACAGTGACGTAGTGGTTAGCACTTTCGCCTTGCAGCGAGAAGATCCCTGGTTCGCGTCCCGGCTTTCCCGGGATCTTTCTGCATGGAGTTTGCATGTTCTCCCTGTGCATGCGTGGGTTTTCTCCGGGTACTCCGGCTTCCTCCCACAGTCCAAAAATATGCTGAGGTTAATTGATTATTCTAAATTGCCGGTAGGTGTGAATGTGAGAGTGATTGTTTGTCTATATATGTAGCCCTGCGACAGACTGGCGACCTGTCTAGGGTGTCCCCTGCCTTCGCCCGAGTCAGCTGGGATAGGCTCCAGCCCTCCCCGCGACCCTAGTGAGGATTAAGCGGTGTATAGATAATGGATGGATGGATGGATAAGCCACAGGCTCTATGACATAATAATAATAATATAATAATAATAATAATAATAATAATAATAATAATAATAATAATAATAATAATAATAAACACAATGTTGCCGCAGGATTGTAGACAGGATGTGCTGTAGCTGTCCATTGTTGTATAAAATGGTTTCCCTGTGGTTTTCTAAAAACTGTAAAAATGTTTTGAGCATAGTGTACAAAGTCAGGGGGTAATCCATAAGAAACAAAAAATGTGGTTTGCCCATCTTCTTCCAGAGTGAGGGCTAGCCAGTGTTCTCCGGGTTTGTGTCCCGGGTGTGTTGACAATCATGTAGGCAGGAAGTCTAAAGGACTGAGTGAGTAAAGGCAGTTGCTCGGAGGCCCACACTCCACAAAATACATCTCCCAGCAAATGACATAAAAGATTTTCCAGTTGACAATTGTTCACATTTTTTTTAGTAATAATCCACCAACACTTGTCCTTTAGAATGATTTCCAAAATAGATTTGTAGCAAGCGTAAACAAGATTTTGGTGTGAGGTAAGGGCACTCTTATCATTTAGCAAGGCTGCTGCTTGACCTAACCACACGGCCGGGGCAACGCTGACTTTCTTGACAAACAACGAGACTCCCAGTATTTTTAAATGATAGATGCTATTAATGATGCACGTAAGACAGAATGGCTTGGGTGAGTTTAACTCTCAAATCCACTGCGTTCAAAAGAAGCCTTTCGCTAAAAAATATGTCAGTGTGGAGAGGACCCAGCAGTTGAACATCTCCAGAATTTGTGGTGAACACACCTCTATGAACTAATCCTCTGTTGGGACCGTTATTGATGACCACAGAGTATAGGTCCAGCTGTGTCTTTGTAAAATAGCCCTGCGCTAAACACATTTTTTTAAAGAATCTTCTGAAAAGCTGAGTAGAGATGTAGTCTGAACACTGAATCTGTTTTCTGTTCATTTTCTCTGTAACCAACTGAGCATCAGTATTATGGGATGTATCGTAGTTTTACATAGAATGACCTAAGAGCATCTTAGGTCGTAAAAGTCTAAAAGTCTGTAGAAATGAGTGGCGCTGGATTGAAATATGAATCTGTCCCCCAGAATCATGTGGCATTGACTCGAAATTGTATTCAAAGGATAATTGACCAGAGCCATGGGGGCGTTGCTAGCCAGGTCAGTGTCATCAGTGTTGGTGTAGCAAGGTGTTGTTCAGATCCATATATTTTTCACCATCTCATCATTCACATCTGCTATTCTCAAGAGAGGAGCATAAGTGTCACCTACCAGCTGATGACGTACCATGTCACTACAGCAGTAGTGATGATAAAGCTCTGCTTTTATATCCGCTGGGTCGGAAGCCATTCTATCCTCAAAGGTAAACCATTCCCACGGTTTCATTCCCATCCTGTAAGCCAAAGGAGGGAAAAAATGCAGCTTGTACTGTCCTCCTGCATGAAATTCAAATCTTTTTTGAATGGCGTCCATCCAAGACGATCTGAACATTGGCTCCTATTTTTTTTTTTTTTTTAAAGAAAAGTGTTCATTTCGGCCATAAATTGATTCAAGTTTGAGTAGTAGCCTCCTCTAATCTTTTGACGATGGATCTTGCTTTTTTAAATAGTGTTTTTACTATGGTGTATGTATGTGTTATTTGTAATGTTTGGGATATGTGCAATACTGTTTTGTAGTTGTTGAGATGGCATTGATGGCACAGCTTTTGAGTCCAAGATATATTTCCCCAAGTGGGACAATAAAAGTATATTGTGTTGTATTATTGTATTGTATTGTATTGCATTGCTCTCGGCTCCTTTAGGTTTCTCCCTCCACTCAAAGTAGTCTGTCTCTATAGGAACATTAAACCAGTTGTGAGGGTATGAAATCTCTGCTAAAACCACCTGCCAAGGGCCCTCAAAATCAAGGTGTTGAGCCAAGTCCATGTGGTAACTGGAACTCGTGTTAGTTTTAAACACATTGGCGCTGGCGTTGAAGGGTAGGGTGATGTAAATGCCTTCGTTGCTGAGTTGATTGATGATCATGATGATGATGCATGTAGTAGTAACAGATTGTTTGGAGTCTGGCTTTTTATGCATTTTTTTTTTTTTTTAACTCGGCGGCCTTCACCCAGCCATTGAATTTCTTGGGCCAGCTTTTCCAGCATACCAAAACCTGTTTCTCACCTCCGAGAATTTGCTCGTCTGAAATCTCCTCCACTTGACAGAGGTTGTCTCGACCCACCTTTACTTTTTGCAATTCTGCTTAATAAAAAGTACCTCCTATAGGTTCTCCATCATAAGTTTGTACACAGGTGGCTGACGAGGTATGCATTCATGTGATGAACACTTCGTCGGTGTTCATCACATGAATAAAGCATTTTTCCACAGCTCTCTTCAAAGTGAGTCAGGTAGAGATACTCTGGAAGATCCATCAAACACTCTTGTTGGATCTGACACAGGTGATTTACCTGACAACCATAACAGATTTCTGTACAATACTTGTTCAGAATGGTGCTCAACAGATGACTCAACACAGATTTCACCGTATTCAGAAGAAGACCCAAAGGGTGTCCATTTGTCTCATTGGGTCTATCTGTCGGTACAGGAGATACAGACAGTCTGGGTGTCAAAGAAAACGAGGGACAAGATGAAGTAGTTGAAGAAGGCAAGTCCCATGGCCCCTCTCCCGTGGATGTCTCAAGTGAGGAAGGTGGTGTAATAGACCCGGTCCCGTCAGGTGTTCCTGACAATGAAGGTGGCGTAAAAAGACCCTACTCGTTAAACAACAAGGGTGAGGACTGAGGTGTCATCATCGGAGGAGACATGCTTTGTGTTTTTTATATTTCGTAGTCTAACACAAGTTCTTCAAATCTATTTCTCTTTAAAGTAAACTGTTTCTCTTATGAGGATGAGGAGGAGGAGTCTAGAACTCCAGTCTTCTTTTCACCAACACAAGATCCATAGAGGACCAATTGGTTTCAGAGAGACTTGAAATATATTTTCCATATTCCTTCACCATTTCAAATCAGGTTTCCACAAGAAGATGTAAAATAATCTCAAATACATTGCATTCGGTGTTGAAATACTCCAAGACAAATTCTTCCAACTCCTCCACCGAGGTATTCTGACGACTGGCATGGTACAACCAACGTCCAGAGGGGGAACTTTTCGTCTCCAACACCAAGTTGACCACAATTTGACCCCTTCTGTGCGTCAATGATGTTCCATCTATTTTTTGCACAGGTTTTACTTCCAGATAGCCAGGTCCCAGTAAAGTCAACGTAGACCAATCCAATGACGAGTCACTTTTGGAGTCCGAGGACCGTAGCTTTCCCCTTTCTCCAACTGGTTCAAACATACCTCAGACTGAAGTAGTTGAAGTCATACCCCTGGCTACTTCCATTCTACAACTCCAAGTCCTTACAAAGACAGACCTCCGGATTCCTCTGAAACCGACACATATGCTGCATACGCTTCTTGGGAACTCCCTGTCCTTCATGGAAAATCGTCACCGATACCTCATTGAGCATAACTTGATGCAGTTCCCTCCTCGGGGATTCTAAATTACTCACTTCATGCTTCTGGTCGCAATTGATGCTTCTCTGCCCCATTTTTAAATTTTTTTTTACATGCTCTTCACACAGCCTTTCATACACTGATTCAGACCTCTTTTTCAACATTCCCGGCTCTCCCTCAAGGACATTGAAATCCTCTCATACGAAAGGAGGGATAAAACAACCCCTCTCATTGGATGAAAGAATGGGGTAAAAAGAACACGTGGGAACTCTAACTTCACATGGTCTAACCCCCCAATTCAATGTGGACGTGTAAACATACTTTAAAGACTAAGGAACCATCAAAGGACCCCAATCAATGGCCAAATGGAGGGATTAAACAGCCCCTCTCATTGGACGAAAGGATGGGATAAAAAGGATGTGTGGGAACCCTAACTCCAGATGGTCTCACCCTCCCATTGGACATGTAAACGTACTTTAAAGATGAAGGAACCATCAACGGACACCACTCATCAGACAAAAGGGAGGGACAATAAGGATGCAGAGAGTGGAAATTGCACTCTAGGGAGCCGAGGCAGACACGTGGCACGGTCACACCTCATTGGTTCACACACACACCCCCTTTAACCCACTCCCACTCCCCAAAAAGGTCAAAAGTCACATCAGAACAATAGACCTGTCAAGTTTGACGAAGAATGATTTGGGGTGAGAGTGAGGATGAGGGGGGTGGAGGAGTGGTTCGATTAGGGAAAACAGTATAGCAGATGGAGAACAGACAATACCTAAGAGAACAATGAACATTTTGGCAATCTTTCAGGCCAGTGACTGCAGATCAGAGACATGTAACTCCAGATCCAAAGATACCTGCGGAGAGAATAAATGCAGAACTTCAGAGAAGACACAAAGTTGGTGACATGTAATGGTGATATATAAATGTATGGAAAAGAGAGGGAGGGAGGAGAGTAGGGGAGAGGTTCTCTTTGTTCACACTCAGCTCTTTTCCCACCTGTTTTACTGTATTACAACCAGGTCACAACTCGGTGTGACTACACTCAAACCTGTGTGCTCACTCTGTAAATACATCCTTAAGTATTACATAAAAAGCTTAAAAAAAAAAAAAAAAAAAAAATCATCATCACAGCAATATTCTAAAAAACAAACAATTTCCTCAGTTTAGACAATTCCCTGTTTTACGTGCATACATGATAGTTAAAATGATTCTTAATCTTGCACTCCTTCCCCTTGGAGAGTGCCTGACCCACCGAGGCAGCGGCAGTGCAGGTAGGACCAGATCTACTATTGGTGACTGGGCGCCTCAGTTCAGTGAGACAGCTATTGGTCCATCTGCTTTCTCAGTTAAAGCTGTAAAAAAGTGTAATGCCATCCCTAGTAACATTAGAAACTCAGGAAACTTTGAAGTGTTCAAAATCAGCCTCAAGGTTGGGCTGAAGTCAGCACAAAATCATCACCACCAACAATAACCTTTTAATTATTGTTTTTACTGATTTCATTTATTGTTTTTACTATTTTTTTATTAGCTCACACTGATGGACCATTCAATTTTGTACTGTTTTATGTACTGTATTCATTGTTTTGTAGTTGCTCTCTTTTTCTGTACATGCTCAGGGAAAACAGATTCAAATTAGCTACTAGCTAACTCTGATGTAATTACTTTTAATTGTGTACTGTTCCTGCAAAAATAAATGAAATAAACCAAACTAACTGCTCAGTGCATAATGGGGAGTCCCCCAATGATTTAAATAACTCAGGTGAATCCCCAGCAGCCCTAACTATAACCTTCATCAAAGAGGAATGTTTTAAGCCTAATCTTAAAAGTAGAGAGGGTGTCTGTTTCCTGAACCCAAACTGGGAGCTGATTCTACAACAGACGAGCTGATCACTGAAGGCTCTGCCTTCCATTATACTTCTGGAAACTCTGGGAACCACAAGTAAACCTGCAGTCTGAGAGCGAAGAGTTCTGTTCTGATATGGTACAATCAGGTCTTCAAGATAAGATGGAGCTTGGTTATTAAGAGTTTTATATGTTAGAAGCAAGATTTTAAATTTGATCCTGGATTCCTCAGAAGCTAATATTGGAGAAATATGACCTCTGTGACTAGATTGTACAATGCCGCACTATAAACTCCAACGTGTACTGTTTACTGCTGCACTTTTTTTCTTCCCCCATTTTAGACACGCATCCTCCTACTTATGTGCAATAACTGATACCTCATCAGTGCAATAACTGATACATCATCCTCTTGTATATAATCTTCTACACGATATTCATATAAAAAAAAAATCATCTGTATATAATGTTTTTTCTGGAATTTTTGCACTGTGTTTCTTTTTCTTATCTATTCCTGCACTGCCTTCATACTTTTTCTTTGGAGCTGCTGTAAAGGTGAACTTTATCCACTTTGGGATCAATAAAATTTATCCTTTATCCTTTAGTTCCTGTGAGAGCTCTGGCAGCTGAATTTTGCATCAGCTGGAGGTTTATAGGAGAGTTATTGGGACATCCTGATAATAAGGAATTACAGTAGTCCAACCTAGAAGTTATAAATGCATGGACTAGTTTTTCAGCATCACTGTGAGACAGAATGCTCTTGATTTTGACATTTTCCTTGTGCTGATTTAATGAAAACACTGTAAGAAAAACACAAAGGCTATTGTACACAATATGCTAACGTGCACCTTTGTGTGTGTGCACGCATGCGCGCGCGCACACACACACACACACACACACACACACACACACACACACACACACACACACACACACACACACACACACACACACACACACACACACACACACACACACACATTCTATTTTGTCTGATTGAATAATGTGATAATTTCCCATTGCCAGATACATAGCAGATAGTTTGAGTATGGACTGGTAAACAGAGAACTTCAGATTTGTAAATTATTGCATTTATTTTGTATTCATATATTTTGTTGTAGATGTAGTTATAAGTCTGATGGACACCTGAGCCAGGGCTCTGACACAGATGCTAAATTTCCTTTTCAGCAACACTAATAAAACAAAAAGATGCTTTTTGTCACTTCCAGAAACAAACAGTGGAGCTGGACAGTGCTGTTGGCTAGTGTTGGGGTTGTTGCGGTTTTTGGCCCAAATTTAAAGATTGTGCAGGATTGTTGCAGGGAGCAGGTTCGAACGTGACCTTCTAGCTTGCGGCCATAACAAGAAGTCTCTCCTTCTCATCTTTTAATGGAAACTCAACAGAGAAGAAATTCAGTAGAAAAAAGAAAGACATTAAAGATAAGTAACACACATGCACGCGCGCGCGCACACACACACACACACACATTATATTTTGTCTGATTGAATATTGTAATAATTTTCCATAGGCAGATGCATAGCAGATAGTTTGAATATGGACTGGTAAACAGAGAGCTTCAGATTTGTAAATTATTGCATTTATTTTATATTCATATATTTTGTTGTAGATTCAGCTCATGAACAGAAGCAGTTTGTTTCTTTAGGATACAAATTTATCAGAATTTCAGACATATCAAAGAAGAATGAGCATGGCATTTCTTTTGCTTAATAATTCATTAAAAATGTTATACAATTGCAAACATCTAACTTGCTACAGACATCTATAAAGGAAAAACAAGACTCCATCTAATGTGAAAAATGCTTTCCCTTTAAAAGTGACATCATTCTGCAACCTAAACAGGTGACATTTCACAGAATGTACAAATCAGAGCTCTGAATCAAATGTAAATCCTCTGTGAGCCACTGAACCAGAAAGCTCTATCTTTGTCAGCAGCTGTCAGACTTCATCAGACATGCATGTTTACTCTCACTCCTTCTCTGTCTCAGAAACCTCTCTGCCAAATGAGAAGCAACAGGTTTTTATGGTGCTACATAAAAATGTGCCAACAACAGGATGCCACAGCAGCTCGGATATAACACTTTATTTGTTGTTTTCCTGCCTCTCTGATTTAGCCTGTTTTCAGAAGCGCCCCGGGGCATGCTTTATAAGTCTGACGGACACCTGAGCCAGGGCTCTGACACAGATGCTAGATTTCCTTTGCAGCAACACTAATAAAACAACAAAACGCTTTTTGTCACTTCCAGAAACAAACAATGGAGCTGGACAGTGCTGTTGGCTAGTGCTGGGCATCGCACACTAACTTTTTCTGACAAGAGGCAGCAGTTTAAAATAGGTTTGTCTCGGAGAGCAGAGAGAGGGACTATAGGGCAAAAAGAGCACTTAGGGGACACATTTCACTCCAAAAAAATCCAATATGCTGTGAGAGAAGAGAAAACAACCTGGGTAGTGCATTTAAATAGGAATATGGTCGAGTGTGTTTTTATTTTTGTCTCTGAATTTCTACAGGATGTGGAAAAGGACACAGAGCTAGAAAGTCTGCTCAGTGTCAAGACAACTAAGCAATATATTACTGTCCAGGAGCAACCCTCCTGCACCAGCAACAAATATTTCACTCCTTAAAGCTTTTAGGAAGATTAATGGAGGTGCTGAATATAAGAGCGGAAAAAGAATCCGGGCTTATTTGAAAATATACACCGTTCTTAGCTTTTCAGAGATTGTGTCATATTGGCGTTTAAAACAAGTAGGATTAATGGCAAAATTATTTCATGTGTCTGATCGCTAATACCAATTTAGCACACAGTCATTATGGATAGTGAACAAAACAAAGCAACCCTTGGCCATTCATAAAAATACTCTATCACCTATTTACATCATGTGGTTGCTCTCAGTGGTAGGTGAACACCTCTGAACTAAACTTGTATGTGAATTAGGAATGGGAAACACATTGTAAAGTGCTTTGTTGTCATGCCCTCCAACTCCAGCTCTGCTTAGAAGCAGCCTTATCTTCCCCCTCCTTCTCCCTCCTTTCTCTTTTCCCTCATGCGGGGGTGAGTGAGGTGTGTGTGTAGAATGTATGCAGATGCAGCCTACTGGATGATCATCTGAGTGAGCACACCTGCAGCAGTTAGTGGTCTACCTGCAACTCATCAGCTCTTCACCACAAAGGTCAGACTCAGACCACTACATGACCTGCACGGTTGTACAGTAGTAAGACTGAAACCTTGATGACAAGTTCAAAGACATTCCACTCACTGACAAAGGAACTTTGGACTCAAATCAGAACCAACAAAGACAATCATCCCAATTCTCAACTCAACTCAACTTGAATCTTGAAACTGCTTTTTATGTACATCCACTTCACAGAACAAATAAACTTTTCAATAACTTCATGGTCAGTCCACATCTTGCCTTGCCTTCAATCTTTTATTTCTCCCGATTTGTGTCAACATGATAATTCTTAACATATCTGTCATTCACATGATCACATTTGGTATCATTCTGATCAGCTGTCTGTCAGTAATGCACCTATTTAAATCATGTTCACCAAATTACAGTATTTTTGGAGTTATAGATACCACAAAATTATCTGCAAATGTAATTATGCAAGGCACATAAGGACTTCAGCTTTCCCCAACAGAGGTTGGTCCAGATGCCCCCTTCCTTAATGGATGCAAAAATCCATTTTAAAAGACAATGCATGAAAGCACCATTTTGAGTCCTCATTTCTAAGTGTCCTCCAATCCCAGAGTCCTCCTTTACCATCAAGTTCTCCCAACTCAGAGAATTCACTCTGTCCACCACTGTTTCAAGCTGCTTCCACAGGCAGCCCGGACCACCCACATCATCATCATCATCATGGCACGCAAGTACCTTTCAGTTACTGGAACTGGGTGCAACTTTCCCAGACACATTTTATAGGTTAACAAATTAGTCTACTATCAAACTGATGGCTGGTTTCAGGTGTGGTCTCTTTATCCCTTTCCCTCAGAACACCATATTTGAATCATAATATTAACCCCAATGTTGCATTAAAGTATTGTGTTCTCTTCCTTCCCTTTTCCGTCATTCACATTTCACCAATTTATTTGCTTTGCGTTGTTGTTGTTTGTCTTAACGTGTGTTATTGTTGTGTCACAGTTAGTTGTTGTTATTGTTTAGTTTAATAAATGTACATAAATATAGGTTCAGTGCCTCAGTTTTTTGTTGTTCACATTTTGGTCCCTAATTTGTGTTGATTCCAGCTACATAAATTGGATACATAACCTGCTAAATAATTCCCCTTACAATTCCTGAAGCTCTTCTTGGCACAACTAACTTCTTCTTTGACATCCCTTAGCTATGCCCCTAGTTATGCTGCTATAGGCCTAGGCTGTTGGGGTACCTCTCTCAATGCACTGAACCCTTGTCTCATTACCTATGTATGTACTATATATATATATATATGTATATATATATATATATATATATATATATATATATATATATATATATATATATATATATATATATATATATATATATATATATATATATATATATATATATATATATACCATTATTGCATTGCATTCACTATATTTCCCCCTGTGTCTTTTTTCCTTCCCAGCCAGCTCTTCCCAGTCCTCATTAGTGGCTGCACCTGGGTTCTCCTTCAGAAAACCAAGACAATAATATTTTTTTCCAATTGCTATAATAAAAATGGAAAGTGCAGTTTTAAACAGATACTGCCTGAATATCTCAATTTGTGCGATGTTGACTCTTCCAACAAGGATCAAAAGAATCTTCTTGCTTCACAGTCTACATCCCAGGAGATGAACCCAGGAACCAGTAAATAATGGTAGTGTCTATACATTTAGGAAAGCTTTGTCTGACCTTGTATGACCGTGTATGACCTTGTGATGTTACCTCCTTCCATATATGTGTCATCTTAAAAGCTAACCGAAATCAGCTCTGTCAAGTGCCTGACAAATAAGGGAGAGGGGAAGCTTGGACTCCTGGGAAAGTAGGTGGGTATAAAGATTTAAAACACCTAATTTAAATGTGATTGAAACAGTGAGAAAGAAGATTTATGGGGGCATTGTGGATTTCTGTCTGTTGGATGAATTAGCCCATAGAATGCTTATCCTGTCTCTCCTTCTTTATGATTAGGACAGTGTTGCATTTCTACAGCCCTCTGGCAGACTCAGGGGGATTCTGAGCACGAGGCATTACCAGAGATACTCCTTTACCATATATGGGGACAGCATGGAGCGCTCTGTGATGTCATGCCATCCTTGCTGTTTCCCGAGGATCATTTCGAATAACATTAAAATTCCATGAGCAGGATCACCATGTTAAACATTAAATGCCATTGTTTTATTTACTTTAGTTTATAATGGCACATTTTACCTACTTGTCACATCTAACTTGTAAGTGATGCAAGCCTTTGCTTTGACTTCTTTCTAGACATTTTGGAGAAAAAAAAGGTGAGACTTCTGTGCAAAGACTGGCGATAGAAACCAGTCTGGTGTTGTTAGAGTGGCCTGTTGCAGATAAAGACATTTTGTCCCTAAAGCAGTGCAGCTGAGCCCACAAAGTCCATCTGTAGGCCTCAGGATGAGTTTATATTTAAACACCTCAGATGCTGATTGTGTGTACTAGCTGGCAGTACACCAACGTCACACTCAGTCTTGCCCTTACTTATGCCTTCTCATCTTTTTTTTTCCAACAATATGTTTATTTGTATTTTATGATTTTAAGTGGCATATACAAATTTTTAACAGAATACCCTTCTCAGACACAAAATACAATTACAGAGTAATACCCCCTGATACAAGTATACAGAGACTATTTTTGGTTCATCATGCCGATCATCATCTATAAACGACTTAGAGTATAAAGTCTCCCTGTGTCTTTTATGGCTGTGGTCTGTGACAGAGAGGGGGGTGGGGGTGTTGGTATCATGTGTGCACATCTTCCACAAACACCTCAGATTTGATGTGTTCTTCTTCCATCCTGGTCCTGATCAACCTGGTATCAGAAACTGAGCCCAGATTGTCACTCTGGTGACACTGCATTTCTTTAATGTTCCAATGTAAGCGATTCAATTCATTCCTGCATACCAAGTTCTGTGTGTTAGATATTGAGAGATTAGAAGGTCAGAATGCCAATCCTGCAGAGGTGTGGTTTTCCTCACAGTTGACACTTTATGACCCTTATCATATTCTTGTGGAGGTAGGAGGCATCCTGTTGTCTCCAAAAGTGCCATGAGTGGTCCTTTAGTAGTGAACATCCAATCAGCAGATGTTCCATTTGGAGGGGAATTTTGGGTTAGCTGACTTCTGAAATGGTGTCTTACCAAATTTACAGCTTTGGGAGAAGGTCTTTGGATCTTTGTGTGTTGCTCTGGAATGTTCTGCACCTTAGTACGCTACAAATAAATTATAAAATTCTGATATTGCTCCCTTTTTTTAAAACTATTTTTACTGATCATTTCTTCTATCTTCAAACTGGGTGGTTTTGATAAATTGTTTTGTTTTGCTCCAATATAACTTCTTAGTTGAAGATATTTGAAGAAATATTTCCTCTCAATATTGTATTTGTGCCTAAGCAAATCAAATGGCATCATGTAGTCTGAGCTTGTTAGGTATAGATCTTGTATTTTCTCTAGTCCATTTAGAGCCCATTGCTTAAATACTGCATCAGCTCTCCTAGGGCTAAAGTCCTGATTTCCCCAAATTGGGGTCAGCCTTGATAAAGTAACTGGTTCTTTAATATACCTTTTTACATTATACCATACCTTAACCATGTTTTTAACTATTGGGTTACTAGTTTTCTTAATTAAATTAACTTCTGTATCACAAAATGGTATGAAGGCAGTGAAGGGCTTAAGATGTTACTTTCCATTTCTGTCCACTGAGCTGGGCTGCCCAATAAAACCAAACTATGTTTGGGCACATCAGTCCTCCTTCATTGTAAGACAAAGGGAGTAAGGACAGTCTAGTTATTTCATTTAGGTGCAATCCCGCAGGGGAGAAGCGCATGCGGCAGCAGTTAAAGATGAAATATAAAAACATTGTTCAAACAGGTAAGACGTCGGCATAATCTCATGGACCTACCTCATTTTGATCACGTTTTACATTGTAAAGTAGCCTAAATATTAAGTGGCTGTTTGACTGTGCAGTTGTTTTATCCCACACATAGCCTAAATGTCTGCATCCATATCATGTTCTGTTAAATAATTAAGCCTATTTAAACTAACACAGACTTCTACTCAGCCAACAGAAGGAAAGCAGATGCCTGTAAAAAGGGTGGTGGCCCATATATGTATATATATATATATATATATATATATATATATATATATATATATATATATATATATATATATATATATATATATATATATATAATTCCAAGCATATTCTTATAAATATTTATTTCTCTTTTGTGTCTTTTTTTTTCCTTTGCCCCAACAGATTGTGATGATGCTATCTGCCTGGTAGAGCCCCTTCACGCAACAGACCTTGTAACTGTAAGTAGGCAATACTCCAAAGATTTTGCCAAATGGTAGTTTAAGTATAAAACATATCATTCATCTTGGTTGAGATGTGCTGTGTGGCCCACACGGGGAGGACATTGATACACTGACAGACACTATCACGGATTACATCAACTTCTGTGCAGAGAACATCGTACTGACCAGGAAAGTACAGTGTTTCTCTAACGACAAACCCTGGGTGACCCCAGAATTGAAGGCCCTGCTGAGGGAGAAGAGGAGGGTTTTTGGATCTGGGGACAAAGAGGAGCAGAAGGAGATAAAGAAGAAGATCAAGGTGGACAAGGCCTGCTACAGGACCAAGATGGAATCTCACCTGCAGGACAATAACACAAGGGAGGTCCGGAGAGACCTGAAATCCATCTCTGGTTACAGCAGAGGCCATGAGAGGGCAGCTGCAGCAGGAGACCGGGAGTGGGCCAATGAGCTGAATCTGTTCTTTAACAGATTTGACTCTGCTGCCACTCCTCCCCCCTCTCATCAAAGCACCGACCAGCCAGCTCCTTCTTCACACCTCAGCTCTCTACCACCAATACCACCTCTCCTCCTCTCCCTGCCCTCCACCACCTCTGGACTCCACATACAGCCCCATCACCCCTCCTCATCTCACCCCCCTCCACCACCATCACCCCTCCCCCTGCCACCCTCCTCCACCACCCCCAGCCTCTCCATAACAGCTGATCAGGTGAGAAGTGAGCTAAAAAAAGATCAAGACCAGAAAGGCCGCAGGTCCTGATGGAATCAGCTCCAGACTCCTTAGAGACTGTGCAGACCAGCTCTGTCAGGTGCTGCTGCACATCTTTAACCTGAGCCTGAGTCTGGAGAGGGTTCCTGTGTTGTGGAAGACTTCCTGCCTGGTTCCTGTCTCAAAGACCAGGAACCCCAGGGAGCCTAACCGCTTCAGACCTGTGGCCCTCACTTCTCATCTGATGAAGACCATGGAGAGGATTGTCCTCGGGAACCTATGTCCCTAGGTGAGCCCACAGCTGGATCCACTGCAGTTCGCCTACCAACCGAATATGGGAGTGGATGATGCAGTCGTCTACCTACTGCACAGATCACTGACTCACCCCCGGCAGCACTGTGAGGGTCATGTTCTTTGACTTCTCCAGTGCTTTCAACACAAACCAGCCTTCACTGCTCAGGGTGAATCTTGAAGGAGCGGGAGTAGACTGTCACCTGGCTGTCATATCTCACCAACAGACCACAGTACGTGAGGCTTCAGGACTGTGTGTCTGATGTGGTAGTCAGCAGCATGGGGGCACCACAGGGGACAGTGCTCTCCCCCTTTCTCTTCACCCTGTACACGTCGGACTTCCACTACAACTCTGGGAGCTGTCACCTCCAGAAGTTCTCTGATGATACAGCCATTGTCGGGTGTGTATCTGAGGGGGACGAGCGGGAGTACAGGACAGTCATCTCTGACTTTGTTGACTGGTGTGGGCTAAACCATCTGTAGCTCAACGCCAGTAAGATGAAGGAGATGATTATCGACTTCCGCAGGAGGAGGACACCCCAGACTGCACCGGTGAACATCCAGGGTTTGGACATTGAGATGGTGGACACATACAAATACCTGGGTGTTCACCTCAACAATAAATTGGACTGGTCACATAACACAGAGGTCCTGTACAAGAAGGGCCAAAGTTGTCTCCACCTGCTGAGGAGACTGAGGTCCTTTGGCGTGTGCAGGACTCTGCTCCGGACATTTTATGACACTGTGGTAACGTCTGCTATCTCCTATGCAGTGGTCTCCTTGGGAGCGGGGAGCACTGAAAGGGACAGAAAGAGACTAAACAGACTGGTCAGGAGGGCCGGTTCTGTCCTGGACTGTTCCCTGGACTCCATAGAGGAGGTGGGTGAGAGGAGGATGTTGGCAAAGCTCACATCCTTCATGGACAATCCCTCTCACCCATTGCATGACACTGTGGGGTCTTTAAGCAGCTCCTTCAGCAGCAGACGGAGACATCCACCCTGCAAGAAGGAGCGCTATCGCAGGTCATTCATTCCATCGGCTATAAGACATAACATCAGCTTCACTGGCTGATGTTAACATAAACTGGACTTTATCATATCATCCTAAACCTTGGTTAAATCTGCACAATTCCTTTCACTACTGGCATTTTCTGCACTTTCACATTTATTCCACAAGCCACTTTTTGCTGATGTCATCTATTTATAGTTAGTAATACCCTATTTATTCATTTCTCATCCTTCATTCTTTTATATATTATATATATTATTGTTATTTTTTTAAATTCAAAGTTTTTTATTAGATTTTCATTACATCAAACACAACAAAGATTTCAAAACATATAACACATAACCCCTGAACAGTATTGACAGGCATGTAGGCAATTCAAACATAGATTAAAAACAATAGACAATAAATGGAGGGTAGTTCATTATTCCCGGCAAAGTGTAAGGCTATAATGTGTTGTAATACATTCGGGGTATCTAAAACAATATCATTTCAATATTAGTCTTACATGGTCTGGCTGTTTCTTCCTAACATGTATATTCCAAAACTCTCCCACTGTTCGATGGACATAACATTCTGCCAATTCAGTCTCCCCAACATTTTCTCACATGCAACAGTTTCTGTCATTTGTATTCTCCATATATTCAATGGGGGAGTGTCAGGGTCCTTCCAATACCTCAGAATTGTCCGTGCACAAGTCATTAGGCCAGTTTTGAATATTCTAAATATAGATTTATTTAAGTGGGGTACCATAGTTCTGTCTCCAAGGAGACACAGTCTTGGTGACCTGGGAGGTTCACAATTAAACCACTTTCCCATATAATCCATAACGTTCTCCCACAGGGGGCGGACCTTAGTACATTCCCATAATGCATGGACAAGTGTGCCTTTTTCCCCACATTTCCAACACAGATCGTCATTAAGTAGGCCCATTCTGAAAAGTCTTGACGGAGTAAAATAATATCTATGAATTATTTTATATTAAGTAAATTTGCCTCTGGCTTCTCTTATGTATTCTTCAGTATTGGAAAGAATCCCCTCCCATGTCTTTTCATCCAGTGTACAAGATAAGTCTTTTTCCCAAATTAGCTTAAGATTATTATATCCATTATTAGTTGTCCAGGGACATATCTCATACCATTTTGATGCCTTATGATTCATTTTAGGTAGTTGTAAATAGCATTCTATCAGGCTTCTGTCTTGACTGAAAGGAGCAGTGTCTTTAATACAGTGTCTAAGTTGTAAATGTTTCCAAAAATGGTCTCAACCCTCCAGATGAAATTTTTCCTTAAATCTGACATATGAAAGAAAGTTACCATTTTCATATAGATCATCCAATATTCTGATACCTTTTCTTAGCCACTGAGTCCAGGCGATAGTCTGTTTTTCTATCTTTATCTTTGGATTATGCCAAATGGGTGCATATTTCTGAGTTTACTGGGAGATAGAAGACACCTGTCGCTGCAGCACCCATCCACACACCTAAAGAGGGAGAGAGGGGCGGAGGAAAAGGGAGAGAGCGCTATCTAGGCCCAGCAACCGCAGACCTGACACCTGGTCACTGAATTGGAGAGGTTGCCATTTATAAAAGCTTCATGTAATATTTCCAAAATTGGTTTTACTAACTTTCACTTAAACTTTTTTATAAAAGTCAGTTGAAAACCCATCAGGTCCAGCTATTTTACCTGTGCTCATCTTGTCAATTACTTTATTTCCTCTTCGCTGATCTTAGCATCCAAGGGTTGGTTGAGTTCCTCTGTAATAGTTGGTATTGTTATCTAGAAATACATTTTGTATGTTTAAGTCTTTATGGGCCTGAGAATCATAAAGTTTTACATAGTTTCTGAATTCTTTGTTTAATTCTATCGAATCCATTATTGACTCACCCTTTGCGTTTATTTTTGAAGTTATATATTTTTTGTGCTTCCAGTTGCTTAATTTGCCATGCTAAAATCTTCCCAGGGTTCTCCCCCTGTTTATAAAAAGGCTGATTTAACCTTAATATATTAGAGGCTGCCTGATCTGCTGACTATAATTCTGTGCTTTTAACAGCAACAGTTCTTTTTCTACTAATGCATTCTTATCTCGAAACAACTGTTTCTCCAGCCGCTTTGTTTTTTCTTCTAGTTGTCTTTTCTTGCACTGTTCCTTAGATTTTGAAGAGGTATAGGAAATTATATGACCCCTTTAACAGGCCCGAAAGGCTTCCCATTTGATACAAGCTGTGGTTTGTGTAGTATTTACGCTAAAGTTTTCATCAATTTTATTCCCTATATAATCAACAAAGCCTTCATCCTTGAGCCATTTTTGATGTAGACACCATCTAGGAGGGTCTACCATAACATTTTTATGAGTATGTTTATATTATATGAAGCATGATCTGAAGTTGTAATACTGTCATAGGAAAATCCATCCATCCGTCCATTGTCTTCCGCTTATCCGGGGCCGGGTTGCGGAGGCAGCCGGCGAAGAAGGTCATTCTAGATGTCCCTCCCCCCAGCGATGCTTTCTAGCTCTTCCTGGGGGATACCAAGGCGTTCCCAGGCCAGACGAGATATATAATCCCTCCAGCGTGTTCTGGGTCTGCCCTGGGGTCTCCTCCCAGGCGGACGTGTTCGCAAAACCTCCAGAGGAAGTCTCCCTGGAGGCATCCGAATCAGATGGCCAAACCACCTCAACTGGCTCCTTTCGACGCAAAGGAGCAGCAGCTCTACTCCAAGCTCCCTCTGGATGTCTAAGCTTCTCACCCTATCTCTAAGGCTGAGCCCAGCCACCCTACGGAGGAAGCTCATTTCAGCCGCTTGTATCCGCGATCTTGTTCTTTCGGTCACTACCCAGAGCTTATGACCATAGGTGGGGGTTGGGACATAGATGGACTGGTAAATTGAGAGCTTCGCCTTACGGCTCACCTCCCCCTTCACCACAACCGTTCAATACAACGCCCGCATTACTGCTGATGCTGCACCAATCCGCCTGTCCATCTCACACTCCATTTTCCCATCACTCGTGAACAAGATCCTGAGATACTTGAACTCATTCGCTTGGGGAAGCAACTCCCCCCAACCCAGAGGGAGCAATCCACCAGTTTCCGGCAGAGAACCTTGGCCTCGGACTTGGAGGTGCTGATCTGCATCCCCACCACTTCACACTCGGCTGCAAACCACTCCAGTGCATGCTGAAGGTCATGATATGAGGAAGCCAACAGAACCACATCATCTGCAAAAAGCAGAGATGCAATCCTGAGGTCCCCAAACCAGACACCCTCCTCATCCCGGCTGCACCTTGAAATCCTGTCCATGAACACCATGAACAGGATTGGAGACAAGGGACAGCCCTGGCAGAATCCAACACCCACTGGAAACAAGTTTGACTTTGTGCCGAGTATGCGGACACAGCTCTCACTTTGGTTGTACAGGGACCAAATGGCTTGTATCAGCGAGCCCGGTGCCCCATACTCCCGCAGTGCCTCCCACAGAGGCCCTCGGGGGACACGGTTGTAGGCCTTCTCCAGATCCACAAAACACATGTAGACTGGCAGATCGAACTCCCATGACCCCCTCAGCAGCTCCGCAAGAGTAAAGAGCTGGTCCACTGTTCCATGACTGGGACGGAATCCGCATTGCTCCTCCTGAATCCTAGGGTTGACAATCGGTCGGAGCCTCCCTTACAGCACCCTAGAGTAAACTTTCTCATGGAGGCTGAGAAATGTGATACCCCCGTAGTTGGAGCACACTCTCCGGTCCCTCTTTTTGAAAATGGGGACCACCATCCCGGTCTGCCACGCCACAGGTACTGTACTCGATGCCCACGCAACACTGTAGAGACATGTCAACCAAGACAGTCCAACAATGTCCAGAGCCTTCAGCAGTCTCAGGGCGGATTTCATCCACACCTGGCGCCTTGCCACCAAGGAGCTTAACTACCTCGGTGACCTCTGCCAGGTCTGTCAGGCAGCCTTTCCCGCCACTGGATTCAACTCACCACCAGAATATCCAAGACATACGGCCGCAGGTCTGATGATATGACTATGAAGTCGATCATCGACCTTTGACCTAAGGTGCTCTGGTACCAGGTACACTTATGAGCAACCTTATGCTCGAACATGGTGTTTGTTATGGCCAATCCATGACTAGCACAGAAGTCCATGAACAAAACACCGCTCGGGTTCAGATCGGAGGGGGGTGATTGGGATTCCTCCCAATCACCCCCCTCCAGGTTTCTCCGTCATTGCCCACGTGAGCGTTGAAGTCCCCCATGCGAACTATGGAGTCCACAGGCACTAGCCCTTCCAGGACACCACCCAGAGACTCCAAGAAGGCCGAGTCCTCCGAGCTGCTGTTCAGCGCATAAGCACAAACAACAGTCAGAGTTTTCGCCTCCGCAGCATGAAGTCACAGACTTCTTCGGGGAGAACTCCAACAACTCGTGAGTATCCCAACACCTGCCCGGCGCCTCTCACCCTGGGCAACTCCGGAAAAGGAGAGGATCCAACCCCTCTCCAAGATTTTGGTTTCGGAACCCTTGCTGTGCATGGAGGTGAGCCCAACTATATCTAGCCGGTATCACTCCACCTCCCGCACCAGCTCGGTTTCTTTCCCTACCAGTAAGGTGACGTTCCACGTCCCCAAAGCTAATCTACGCCACCAGGGAGTGGTGCGCCTAGATGCCCGCTCCTGCCTACTGCCTGGTTGGCATAGCACCCGACCCCAATTTCCTGCCTGGTGGGTGGTGGGCCCACCCGGCTGCGACTCCATGTTACTTTTTCGGGCTATGCCCGACCGAGCCCCATGGGGCCCCAAGACTCGGCCACCAGGTGCTCTCTGATGAGCTCCCCCCCCAGGCCCGACTCCAGGGAGAGGTCCCAGTTTCCCTAGTCTGGGCAAGGTAGCGGCTTTCTTCTTGAGTGCTGTCATCGGGGTTTTCTGAATCGCTCTTTGTCTGGTCCCTCCCCCAGGACCAATTTGCCTTCGGAGACCCTACCAGGGGCTATTGCCCCGGACAACATAGCTCCCAGGATCACAGGGACACTCAAACCCCTCCACCGCGATAAGGTGGCGATTCATCGGGGGGCTCATAGGAACAATCACCCATATTAAACAATATGTCAGCCGAAATCAGGAAGTAATCTATGCGAGAATATATATTAAATGTTTTAGAGTGACATGATTATGCTATATCAGCAGGATTAAAATGTAGCCAAATATCTATCATCTTTAACTCCTTCATAAAATCCTGGATAATTTCTCGACTTTTATGATGAGTCTGGTCAACTCCAGTTGATCGATCAAGGATAGGATTCAAAACGCAGCTCCAATCACCACCAGTGATGCTTTTTCCTAGGAGGGGGGAAATGGTTAGAAAAAGGTTTGCAAAGAAACGGTCATCATTTATATTTGGCCCGTATACATTCACCAAGTTAAAGGTTTCATTCAAAATAGATCCCTGAATGATTAGGTACCTTCCAAATTTACCTTTTATAACATTTGAAAAATGAAAAGGTACTGATTTATGAATTAGTGTAATTACACCATGAGCTCTGGATGTAAACGAAGATGCATACAGAGATTCCTGCCACCTCCTGCTTATTCTGATATTTTTTCCTCAAGAGTATGGGTCTCCTGCAAGAAAACTATTTTAGAGCCCAAATCTTTTATTTTGTTCATAACCTGCTTGATCTTTTTTTGTTTTTCTGCCCCTGCAATTCCAGGAAGTGAATTTAATTTCTAATTTTTGTGTCATCTAAACAAAACATCATATTGATTTATTGTTGCACAATGTAGATGTGTCTGAGAGGAAAACACACTTGAACACTGACACATGAACTAAAAGCTACAAACAGCTCAAAAACGAAACCCGTCTTCCCAGCTAACTGGGTAATCCCCTGAAATACACTGCTTCCAACTGCGAACATTTACAGATCTCTAGGATCTGCACTACTGTCAGTATTATAACAAATTTCAACACTCGGCTGCTACTTCATTCAAATTATGTATCCTATTGGGAATGGTAAACCTTGTTTATTTTTCACCTGATCTGTCTCAATCTCCTTCCTGCATCTGAGCCTCAGTCAAATCCGTAACGATACTATGCTTTTCTATTGTCATGATCCCTGCTCTAGCTCCTGCCCTTCCTCCTTTTCCCTCTTTTTCCTTCTTTATCATATTATTCCTCATCTGTTTATATATTTTGACCTGTCTGTCTCTTTGGCTCCCTCTGTCTGTCATCTCTCTCTCCCCTTTCTCTCGCCCTCTTGCTCTCCCTGCTTCACCTGCCCGCACTCTGCTATCTGCTGATTACTGCGATGAGTGTCAGCTGCAGTAATCAGCCCACTCTGGTTACCTGCCACTATCACACCTTCAGTTACACACGTTGACAAAATTGTTGGTACCCCTCGGTTAATGAAAGAAAAACCCACAATGGTCACAGAAATAACTTAAATCTGACAAAAGTAATAAATACAAATTCTATGAAAATCAGCCAATGAAAATCAGACATTGCTGGTTCAACAGAATTAGTTGAAAAAATAAACTCATGAAACAGGCCTGGACAAAAATGATGGTACCCCTACAAAAGACTGAAAATAATTTGACAATAGGGACATGTTCAATCAAGGTGTCTCCTCTAATTAGCATCACAGGTGTCTACAAACTTGTAATCAGTCGGTCGGCCTATTTATAGGGTTACAAGTAGTCACTGTGCTGTTTGTTGACATGGTGTGTACCACACTAAACATGGACCAGAGGAAGCCAAGGAGAGAGTTGTCTCAGGAGATTAGAAAGAAAATTATAGACAAGCATGTTAAAGGTAAAGGCTATAAGATCATCTCCAAGCAGCTTGATGTTCCTGTGACTACAGTTGCACATATTATTCAGAAATTTCAGATCCATGGAACTGTAGCCAACCTCCCTGGACTTAGCCGCAGGAGGAAAATTGATGACAAATGGAAGAGATGGATAATACGACAAAAGAGACCAGAACAA
This sequence comes from Amphiprion clarkii, assembly GCA_027123335.1. Lineage (NCBI taxonomy): Eukaryota > Metazoa > Chordata > Actinopteri > Pomacentridae > Amphiprion > Amphiprion clarkii. The sequence continues at coordinate 11,201,051 of CM049576.1, forward strand.
CCTCTAAAGACATTAAAGGTGAACTCCAAGGTCAATGTACATCAGTGTCAGATCGCACCATCCGTCATTGTTTGAGTCAAAGTGGACTTCATGGGAGACGACCAAGGAGGACACCATTGTTGAAAACAAATCATAAAAAAGCCAGACTGGAATTTGTCAAACTGCAATGTTGACAAGCCACAAAGCTTCTGGGAGAATGTCCTATGGGCAGATGAGACAAAACTGGAACTTTTTGGCAAGGCACATCAGCTCTATGTTCACAGACGCAAAAATGAAGCATATCAAGACAAGAACACTATGCCTAATGTGAAACATGGAGGAGGCTCTGTTATGTTCTGGGCTGCTTTGCTGCATCTGGCACAAGGTGTCTTGAATCTGTGCAGGGTACAATGAAATCTCATAACTATCCAGGTATTCTACACAGAAATGTGCTGCCCAGTGTCAGAAAGCTTGGTCTCAGTCGCAGGTCATGGGTCTTGCAACAGGATAATGACCCAAAACACACAGCCAAAAACACCCAAGAATGGCTAAGAGGAAAACATTGGACTATTCTGAAGTGGCGTTCTATGAGCCCTGATCTAAATCCTGTTGAACATCTGTGGAAGGAGCTGAAACATGCCGTCTGGAGAAAGCACCCTTCAAACCTGAGACAACTGGAGCAGTCTGCTCATGAGGAGTGGGCCAAAATACCTGCTGAGAGGTGCAGAAGTCTCATTGACAGTTACAGAAATTGTTTGATTGCAGTGATCGCCTCAAAAGGTTGTGCAACAAAATATTAAGTTAAGGGTACGCGGAAGTGTATCAAGAGAGTCGCACATGTCTGTATGCACGTTCTTCATTAAAGCTGGTGAGCCGATATTACTCTCGACTGGTCCTTGAACCACACAAAGGGTACCATCTTTTTTGTCCAGGCCTGTTTCATGAGTTTATTTTTTAAAAATAATTCTGTTAAACCACGGTTCAAAAGCAATGTCTGATTTTCATTGGCTAATTTTCATAGAAATTTTATTTATTATTACTTTTGTCAGATTTAAGTTATTTCTGTGACCATTGTGGGTTTTTCTTTCATTAACCAAGGGGTACCAACAATTTTGTCCACGTGTGTATATAAGCCTCGTTCCTTCACTCACTCCTCGCTGGAACATAGATTGTCACTTCACTGCTTTCCTCTAGACTCTGATCCCCACAGTTTCTCTGTTTTAGGATTCCTTCAATACTCTACATTTGGACTCAGTTTTTCCCCTCCCTGGATTCTTCTCTTGGACTCTGTTGTCTCCGGATTTCCGCCAGCCCTGGTTCTGTCTCCAGCCTCTGTCTCGTCTCCTGTTGGCTCCTGGATTTCCCCAACCTGCTTTCCCATCTGTTGTCAGTAGTGATGGGTAGATGAGACCTCATGAAGCATTGCGGCACATTCCCCGAACTGTATTAATATGGTGTCGGTACTGTGTCGCTCCATACTGACACCTGCTGGATCTTAAAAATCATTACAGGCAAAATTAAAATTTTAATTTAATTAAATAAATTTTAAATTTTAAATGTGAAATTTAAAATTGTATTTACTATTACTACTACGACTATTACTACTACTACTACTACTACTACTACTACTACTACTACTACTACTAATAATAATAATAATAATAATAATAATGATAGTAAAAGAGCAAGCAAAAATGGTTCTCACATTTTTTCCCAGAACACAAGAGTGCAAACAAAATGTGCAAATAGAATAGTGCAACCAGAATGAGTGCAAGCAAAAAGAATAAAGTGACTTGTAAATGTAGGTTGTTTAATGGTTCATAAGTCCGACAGCAGAGGGGAAGAAACTGTTTTTGTGGCGGGAGGTTCTGGTCCGTATGGACCGTAGCCTCCTGCCTGAGGAAAGTGGCTCGAAAATTACATGTCCAGGGTGAGAAGGATCGGCTGCGATCTGGTCTGTACGCCCCCGAGTCTTGGGGACATACAAGTCCTGGAGAGATGGGAGGCCGATCTCCTTCTCAGCAGAGCGCTCAATGCTCTGAAGAGTGTCTGTCCCTGGCAGTGGCCCCGGTGTACCACATGGTGATGGAAGAGGTGAGGATGGACTCCATGATGCCGGTGTTGAACTCTGCCATCACCTCGGGTGGCAGCTTGAGTTTCCAAAGCTGCCGCAGGAACTGCATCCTCTGCTGAGCCTTCTTGATGAGGGATCTGACGGTCGGCTTCCACCTGAGGTCCTGGGTGATGGTGGTGCCCAGAAGTGGAGTGAGTCCACAGTGGTGATGGGGGTGTCAGTAAAGGTGGTGGGGGGCAAAGAGTATGAGGGGCCATCAGGGACATTATTCAGGATTACCGTTCACACACACATATGAAACTAAACATATTCACACATTATAGTAAAAACCTCACACACTTACAACTGAAATGCTCTCACATTTACAACTGAAACGCTCTCACACACACTACTGAAACGTTGTGCTCTCCCACACACTACTGAAACGCTCTCATACACACTACTGAAACGCTCTCACACACACTACTGAAATGTTGTGCTCTCATACACACTACTGAAACGCTCTCACATACACTACTGAAACGCTCTCATACACACTACTGAAACGCTCTCACATACACTACTGAAACGCTCTCATACACACTACTGAAACGCTCTCACACACACTACTGAAACGCTCTCACACACACTACTGAAACGCTCTCACACACACTACTGAAACGCTCTCACACACACTACTGAAACGCTCTCACACACTACTGAAACGCTCTCACATACACTACTGAAACGCTCTCACACACACTACTGAAACGCTCTCACACACACTACTGAAACGCTCTCACATACACTACTGAAACGCTCTCACACACACTACTGAAACGCTCTCACACACACTACTGAAACGCTCTCACATACACTACTGAAACGCTCTCACACACACTAATGAGATTTCAGTGTAACAGGAAGGTATTTCACTGTAACAGGAAGGTGTCTTAAAAGAGGAAGTTTAGGCCATTTTTCTTCTTTTGATCATTCTGGGGACACTCATGGTGGATAATCGCTGGAGGGAAGAGTGTTAAGTGACAGTGCTAACAATGAATTTTCATCTAAATCATTCAAACAACTTCAGTCCTAATCAAAAATATCAAATATTTAATCATGTCTTTTATTTTAACCCTTTACATGCCAATTTGATTACATGATGTCACTGTTTCTATGAAAAAAACCCATAAAAAAAATATAAATTTTTTAATAAAACAGTGACATAACTGTAATCAAATGGGCATTTAAAAAGTTGAAAGAAAAGAAATAATTAAATATTTGATATTTTTCATTAGGTCTGAAGTTGATTGAATGATCTGAGCACAAAAAGTACAAAAAATATGAATCTGTTATGTTTTTATAGCAGTTTTTGGGAGAGGACATTTATGTCCTGATGACCTCAAAGGGTCGTCAATTATGAATCTGACACTGCAAAAAAAAAAATAATGCATGAAAATCTATTTTGTCACAGGTCTTATGTATATTTAAGCCTGATCTTTAAAAAAAATCCCCAGCCCTCCAACATTTATTATAACTTTGGCCCCATTTAACCTTTGACCTCTGAAAAAAATCAGCTTTTGAATATTAACACTTGTCATGAAAAACACCTTACTACAAAAATCATTCCATATTAAGAAACAAAACCAAAATTATGGTCAAAAGTTCAGCAAATAATTGACTGAAAGGACAAAAATGTCCCTGTTTACCCATGAGGGTAAATAATAATAATGATAATAATTATGATGATGATGATTCTGGTCTCCCAAAAGGCATTTCGATGGAAACCACAAGCTCGTGAGGTGGCGTCTGGTCATGCACAGCTGTGTTGATGGCTTCAGTCGGACTATTATATACCTGCGGTGCTCATCTAATAACAGGGCCTCAAGTGTGTTATCATTATTTTTAGAGGGTGTTGAGAACTTTGGTTTGCCTGCAAGGGTCAGATGTGATTATGGCATGGAAAATATACTTGTTGCACGTTTTATGTTGGAAAGAAGGGGACTGAACAGTGTTATTACAGGTGTTTCAGTTCATAATCAGAGAATTGAAAGACTATGGGCAGAACTCAATAGAGTTGTTTGCAGACACTTCAACATTTTTAACTTCATGGAAGAACAAGGTATTCTTGATTCATTGAATGAACTACATCTTTTTTGTCTGCATTATGAATTCAGCAGGCAGGAAATCACCACGTCCTCTCCAACTCTCTTGTTGCTCCCTTCTGGTGACAGACGAATGGCGACAAGATTATCCAGCCGGTCAGCAGTCAGCGTGCTTGGCTCATAGCAGAACAGGGGGCGAAAGCTGTCTGGATGTTTTTGGATTTTCTCCAGAACCCCCAGAGTTCTCAGTCCTTCACGGAATCTGTAAAAACAACAAACAAAAAACAATTGTATTTGTTGAATTCATTCAGAATTTTTGACATTGTCAATTTGTTACAGGAACAAACTTTATGGCAGTAAATGGCAACAGTTCAATCCTTTCCAGGAATATCTGCAACTAAATCAAGGTTTAAAAAGCGTATTTTGTAGGGTATATATAGAAATGACCCAAAGTAGTTATTTTTAGATTACACCTACATAATATGAAAATGTATTTCTAACAGTAACTGTAAAATCAAGCTTAATCTGCAATTTTAAAAACTAAAAACCTGATTTACTTACAGTTACATACTTTGTATGCGGTAGCTCGAGCTGCACTGCAAGGTTAGCATATTACAGCTTTCAAAGATTTTTGCTAAGTAAACTACAAGAGAAAATATAATCACAGAGACATACACAGCAAATAATGACTCAAATGAAAACTACATTGCTCAGTAATTTGCCTCAATGTGTGTAAAATACACTGAGCTGGTGGCTCAACTTACCCCAGAGCTACCATTATGACTTTATTAGCTAAAATGGTGGACTTTTACGCTAGGTTTCTGACCTCATGATGTAGCTCATAGACACCACAATTGATGTATAAAACAAATTTGAAATGAATTTTTTTGGTCTAAACACAATTCTAATGAAATATATGATAGACTAAATTCACTTTCAAGAGTGAAAAATGTTTTTTTTAAAATAAATGTCTAACCCCTTTACCCATGTGCTTCTTACCTTCACAGACTCTATGAAATGATGCCCAGCTCCTAAATATTTGGTCACATGATCAATTTTTATTACCGTTTCCTAACAACAGGGGGTTGCTTAACTTACTCTTTGGCTCAACTTACCCCAGTCTCCCCTATAGGGCTATCATTCTACTTACAATATAAACTCTAAGTGTGTTTTTTTCTCTTTATTGATACAAAGAGAGAAAGGGTTTACCTGTCATCTTCTGGAATACACTCACCAAATCCATCCCTGATGTGTTGTATGACAGTCTGGTGGTCCCAGACCTTCTGGAACTCAAAGGCACTGAGGATATGTCCATGTTTGTGCAGCCAAACTTTTGTGTCTTGTTGGCAGACAATTCCCCATGATGGATTTGGGAGAATTATTACATCTTTGTTGAAATCGTCATGCTGATGTGCACGGACTCTGAAATAATAACAAAAGAACAGACTGCGAGTAAACAGACGGTGAGGGTCACGCTGCCATAGCTGAAACAATTCAGAGACAATGGCAGCAGATCGGCAGGTTAACGGTTTAAAACTCAGTTAACGAGCTTCGCCATCAGAATATGCATCAATCGTTAGAATGGCAACGCAGTGTAAACATCCATCTTACCTTCTTCTCCGTGTGCTCGATGTCCATGTGCTGAAGCTCTGCTGAGCTTGATAACGCGGCACGGAGGTCCGTAAAGGGCCAACAGACGGCTGCGGCGCGCCGCTGCGGCCGCGAGATGGGAATAGTGTAGTGAGTTGACGCTCCACTGTGTTGGTCCCTGAGGCAGCGTGAGACTGTTGCCCGCCTGTTGTTGCATTAGACAATGTTCGAATTGTCTCCGCCGATGCCAAAATGTTGCTAAGTATCGCTGCAGCTTCTGTTCGACCACCCGTGCTCCTGAAGTGACATTTGCGCTCCAACGACGCTCCACTTCCACTTACAGGCCACCTTCCGGTTACACTGAAATGCCTTCCGGTTACACTGAAATCTCAGTAGTGTGTGTGAGAGCGTTTCAGTAGTGTGTGTGAGAGCGTTTCAGTAGTGTGTGTGAGAGCGTTCAGTAGTGTGTGTGAGAGCGTTTCAGTAGTGTGTATGAGAGCGTTTCAGTGGTGTGTATGAGAGTGTTTCAGTAGTGTATATTAGAGCGTTTCACTAGTGTGTGTGAGAGCGTTTCACTAGTGTGTGTGAGAGAGCATTTCAGTAGTGTGTGTGAGAGCGTTTCAGTAGTGTGTGTGAGAGCGTTTCAGTAGTGTATATGAGAGCATTTCAGTAGTGTGTATGAGAGCATTTCAGTAGTGTGTGTGAGAGCGTTTCACTAGTGTGTGTGAGAGAGCATTTCAGTAGTGTGTGTGAGAGCGTTTCAGTAGTGTGTGTGAGAGCGTTTCACTAGTGTGTATGAGAGCATTTCAGTAGTGTGTATGAGAGCATTTCAGTAGTGTGTATGAGAGCATTTCAGTAGTGTGTGTGAGAGCGTTTCACTAGTGTGTGTGAGAGAGCATTTCAGTAGTGTGTGTGAGAGCGTTTCAGTAGTGTGTGTGAGAGCGTTTCAGTAGTGTGTATGAGAGCGTTTCAGTAGTGTGTGTGAGAGCGTTTCAGTAGTGTGTATGAGAGCCTTTCAGTAGTAAGTGTGAGAGGTTTTTACTATAATGTGTGAATATTTTTAGTTTCATATGTGTGTGTGAATGGTAATCCTGAATAATGTCCCTGACGGCCCCTCATAAAAGAGGCTGGGGCTTTCCTGAAGTCGATCCTCATCTCCACTGTCTTCTGAGCGTTGAGCTCCAGGTGGTACATACTGATTTAATGACCTATGTATATACAAAAATATAATTTAAGTTATTGTATTTTATATTGTATAATTTCATATCTTAACTTAAGTTTAAAATAGCTTTTATATCTTTAGATACAGTTAAGAAATAATGTGAATGTGTGTCAACGTGAAAATAAAAGTGAAAGTGTTGTGAATGTGAGGATGCTTATGTAGGCTACTTGTCTTTGAGGCAGGGAGGGGATTTTTTTTTAAATAAATTTTTAATCAAAAAAATAAGTTTCTCCAAGGTCTTGGCATTCATGATTTGAGTTCTCATAGATCAAGTGGAAGAACAGGATGAAACAACAAGGGAATAAAAACAAATACCTTTTTTGTCGATATAAGATCAAAATGGTCTAACACGGCGGAAACCTTTCCTTTTCTTTTGGGCTCCATAATGGCTTGAAGCAAAGAATTGCACTTCAAAAGATCTGTGATTCTTCCTTATAAACACAGTTTGGCGCCTCAGTGACAGGTGAAACAGCAGCTGTATCGGTCACGTGACTTTCTCAAAGCAATACGTGCACCAACGCGGGGTTTCGCTCTATGAGCTTGACACATGCGCCGACACGTCGGTGTTGCCATACCCATCAGTTCCCCCCGTCTTGTGAGTACCCCTCCTGAGCTTAGTTTTGTTAATTCTGTTTAGTTTTGTAGACTTCCGTTTTTGTATTCGCAGTGTTCGTTTGTAGAGTTTTGAGTAGTTTGGTGTAGCTTTGTCCCCCCAGTTCAGTTCTCCATTTATGTATTGGTTTTGTTTTCGTGTTAAATAGAACTTTTTCCTTTATTCACCTGTCTGCCAGTTTCTGTGTCTGCGCCTGGGTTCTCCAGTTCCCCCCTTAACATCTATATACTGTGTTGTTTAAAATACAGGCCCCGCAAGGGACAAGGTTAGTTCCTCTCCTTGGTGAGGCTGCAAAAGAGGGCCCACAGAGATGTGAAGGGCCCCTGGCTCTGCTGGCAGCCCCCGTAAGATCTTTCATTTCAGTGATTCAAATTTTTTTCTGACTATATTTTTGATGACAGTCAATCGTCCTGGGCATGTGGAGGATACCAGTGTTGCACACATTTCTGGAGAGATGTTCTATCATTCTTCAGAGACAGTCTTTTTCTGTTGCTCTTTTCTAGAGGGGTTGCATTTCTCTACCTTTCTCAAAGTTATTCTATTGCAATAGTGTCGAACAAAATATCTGACCAGGTCACATTTTTCACCTTTTTTCTTATATAGAAATTCTTGTGATTCAGAAAGTGAATTTTGGATTGTAATCATGTTGGAAAATTCCTCCTGTGCCTAGCTTCTGCACACTGGAATTCAAGTGTTAGCATTCACTTGCTAGCAAGTAAATTTGCATATCTACATGCAGTCATGATGCCCTCTAGCTATTGTTTGCACTCATCCACCCCTGTGTCATTGAAATCCAATTTAAAAACTCTGAACTTAAAATGTCAGGAGCATGCCTTTGTTGCATCCATCCTGGTCAGGTTCCTGCCAAACACAATGGACTACATCTGAGCCAGACTAAATTATGTTGAACTCCCAATACTCATCAGGCCTCTTTTCAGGTTCTGTAGCTTTGTATAGTATTTGTGTAGTTTTGTGTCATACATAAAGACAGACATTATTTAATGTGTGAGCATGTTGGGATGATTCAGATTTAGAAAACTTTATTTTTCCCCAGGGGCCAATTAAAGGCACATAAAGCAGGCAGTGCAACAAGAAATTGAGTAGAAAAAAAAGAAATTAAGATAAAGATAAATAATACAAATAAATCAAATAGGGAATACACAACACACACGCACGCACGCACGCACGCACGCATGCACACTTCTCACTCCAGAATTTTATTTTAAAAAACTATGTTATATGGTATATAATATTGACTGGAATAAAGCTTCAAAAGCCACATTTCTCACTCAAGGAGACTTTTTCTTAAAAAACCCCCAAAACAGCAATATCAGTTGAAACAATCTTCAAGTTAAAACTAATCTAACAAAGTGTTAAAAACAAATATGTCAAAACTATTCTAGCAAATTGTCAAAATCTAGCAAGATGTTAAAATCTAACAAGATGTTAAAACTTATGTACACAATAAAATAACATGGCAAAACTATTCAAATGAGATGTTAAAAACTATCCATCCATTATCTATACACCGCTTAATCCTCACTAGGGTCGCGGGGGGGGCTGGAGCCTATCCCAGCTGACTCGGGCGAAGGCAGGGGACACCCTAGACAGGTCGCCAGTCTGTCGCAGGGCTACATATATAGACAAACAAGCACTCTCACATTCACACCTATGGGCAATTTAGAAGTGACCAATTAACCTCAGCATATTTTTGGACTGTGGGAGGAAGCCGGAGTACCCGGAGAAAACCCATGCATGCACAGGGAGAACATGCAAACTCCATGCAGAAAGATTCCGGGAAAGCCGGGACGCGAACCAGGGATATTCTTGCCGCAAGGCGAAAGTGCTAACCGCTACGCCACTGTGCAGCCCATGTTAAAAACTAGCAAGATGTAAAAAAAAAAAACAACAACAGGAATTTTAAAACTAATCTACGGTATAAAACAATCTTTAAAAGCAATCTTTAGGTCAAAACAAATCTTTAAAAACTAATCTACACTGTAAAACAATGTTTAAAAACTAATCTACACAGTAAAACAATCTAACAAAAACTAGCAAGATCTTACTGTAGATAAAGCAGACTTTAACACAGGGACACCAAGTGTAGTGTGAATGACAGTGCAATCTTCTCTATTCATACAAGGCGTTTGACGATATCTCACATTTACAAAGACAGATGGCTCATGTTTACAGAATTCAACTCAAGGATTTTATAAAATGTCTCAGACAATGAATGTTAGCGTTTACAATCTGTTCCCAAGGTGTGTGCACACCATGAGATTGCAGCAGGTTCAACATGTTTTCCAGTTGAACTATTTCAACACCTGCTAAAACCAGGTTCCCTGCTCATTCTACTTTTAATCACTCAGGCCAGTTCATCAGTTAACTGACAGATAATGATGTGCTCTTACACAGGTTACAAACGTTAGACAATAGTTACCCTTATTGTTACTCAGTCAAGGAATGCGGTGGAGTTATGTGATAAACAGCGTACGTTTGTCCTTCCATCTGTTATTCCGTCTGTGTGCAACATTACTCAAAAATGGACTAACAGATTTGGATGAAATTTTCAGGAAAGGTCAGAAATGACACAAGGACCACCTCATTAGATTTTGTCAGTGATGCAACTTATCGTCTGGATCCACAGATTTGTTAAAGATTTCTTTATCATTGCGAGATAGTGGCACGGCACCACTGTAACTATGACAAGTGAACGCTACGTCCACTCCTTGCTGACAATCCTACTACAAAATCGACCACTGCGGACTTATCGGAAATGATGCAAGGAACAATTAGTGAAATTGTGGGCGTGTTTCCAAGTACCATCAACTCCCGCTGTCCGCTACATATTTCGGTCACGCAATTCGGAATCCGTACATATTGTACATATGCATAACACATGCCTGTGCTCAGGCGACAACATTGTGGGTACATCTATATTAAATGGCCACATTCTATAGTGCCATAATTTCTGATCAACAGCTAAAACATAAATGCTGTATTTCTAAAAAAAAAAAAAAAAGAAAAAAAAAAAGCTGCATTCCTGACATGTGCCATTCCCCTATATGGCCTTAAGTGGGGCAGTGAACAACCTTGGTGGAGTACTGTGCTCTGAATACTTTTCTTGTTTTGTTTTCTGCTACATGTAATCGTTTTAGAAAATCTCACTGGATTGTACCCCACCAAAAGTCAATGGCTTTTGTCAAAGCCTTCATTTGACCAACCTCTTTTCCTGTCAACCTGGAGAAAAACTTGCTGATTTTATCGTTGATGCCTTGGCTGAATTTCAGCTCAAGAAGAAAGGCCTAGGAAAGACCTAGGACCCTGTGCTTAGACACGTGGACAGAGCATTTTTCAAGGGCTCTCAGGATGGTGGGAATAAAATAATCTGTCCAAGTCTTTTGTTAAACTCCTCAAAGTAAGTCAAGGAGAAATATTCTGGAAGATCCTACAAACACTTGCATTGTTTGTGACTAGGACGACTGACCTGACTGCCGCAACAGATTTCTGTACAATTTTTATTTATTTATTTTAATATTTATTTGGCAGGAATGATACACACAACATTGCCACAGAAAAGGGAAAATGCGATGCATGTAAGACGTCTAGCTTCAGCTAATTTGCAGTCTTTGTCCCTGGTCAGGCATTTAAAATACAATGAAATATACTAAATACAATTAAAAAATGCAATGACACAAATACAGTGAATAATACAATAAATAAATAAACACAATTGCAGTTTTTAATTACTGATAAAAGAAAACTGAGTTGCATTTAACATTGAACATTAGTAAAACGCTGTTAATGTTGACAATGACTTGTAAAAAAAATTAATGTTCACACTTCTGCTGCTGCTTGAGCCAGTATTTAACTTTCACACTAAACCTCTTCAACTCTGTTTGGGATTTAATTTCTGATGGTAAGGAATTCCATAGGTGTGTACTTTGCACTGATAGAGATGACTGGCCAAACGTTGTTCTGCATCTTGGAATTTGACAGTTCTGCTTGGTTCTGCTCCTTGTCATTGTCCTGCAGCTGTCTGTCTTTTTAAAGATCTGAGACATCACTTGTGGGGTCGGTCCATTTAAACACTTAAAAACAACTTTTAGGAAGGAGAACTTTATACAATTGGAAAAAGTCAACAAAATGTATTTTTCAATGATTTTACAGTGATGCCATTTTTTTTTTTTTTTAAATTTTCAAAGCTTGTTTGTGAAGTGAAAGTAGAGGTCTGGTAGCTGAGTCAATGGCTTAGCCCCAGACAGCAATGCAGTAGGACAAATGTGAAAGAACCATGGCATGCAGATATAAATGAGCTGCCTTAAAAGAGAGACATGACCTGATAAGTCTAAAGCAGTTCAGACTGGTTTTTACAGTTTTGGATAACTTCTTTATATGTGCGTCAAACTTAAGTTGTGGATCTAGAGTTATACCTAAATATTTAAACTCATTCAATAGTTGTATAGAATGGTGCTCAACAGATGAACCACCCCCTGCATGACACTGTGAGGACCTTCAGCAGCTCCTTTAGAAAGAGGATGCGACACCTGCAATGCAAAACGGAACATTACTGCAGGTTCTTTGTTCCTTCTGCAGTAAGACTATCTTTGCAATAACATATTTTAACACTGTATTTTCTCTTCACAGCATTTTAAGTGTAACAATCTACATCACGTAAAACTGCTTTTATCCTAGAGCTCTTCCAATGCAACTACATTGGTAATAGAATTTGTTTATCCTGTAGGTCTGTTATGGGGGGACCTGGAGAATCCAGGCGCAGACATAGAAAACAGCAGACAGGCAGTAAGTTAAAAAGAGTTTTATTGAACAAAGCAAGAACTAACCCAATACATAGAATGGGGGACTGAACTGAGGGGAAAAAATTAAACCAAACTACTCCAAAAAACTCTGCAACAATTCATTACTAACTCAAAAAAGGAAATCTACAAAACTAAAATTGAATTACCAAAACTAAGCTAAAGAACAAGTACTCACAGGAATAAGGAAAGGGAAAAAGCAGGCTCGGGGAAAGGCGGGACTGGCAGGAGCTGACGGCAGGCAAACCAGGTTTGGAGAAAGGTTGGACCGGGACTAGCAGGTGGAGCCTTATGGGGAATTAATTGCCATTCCCCATAAAGCTCGGGGAATGGCAAGCAGGAGACAGAGTAGAGGGTGAATAGAATCCAAGTAGGAATCCAGGAGTGAGAACTGAGTCCATGTAGGATCTGACAGTCTATGGTCTGGCAGTGAGTGAATGAAAGAGCCGAGCTTATATTGCAGTAGGTGATTACTGACAGGTGTGCTAATTGTTGCAACTGTGTCCACGTGCTGCAATCAGCAGACTGCAGGTAAGCCAAGGAGCAGGGAGACAGAAAGGAGGGAGAAGAGGGAGAGACAGATGACACACGCAAAGACAGACAGATGCAGGGGGACAAGGAGGGAGAAAAACAAGGCTGGAGTGGGAATGATGACAAGGTCTTCCAAGTCAACAACATCACTTAATCATTGTTTTTTCTTCCTGTTCACTTCCTGTTTGCAACAGCATCATCCAACTCTGTGTTGTTCTCCTTATAACGTTCTTGACTGCAATGAAATAATTATGGGTACATCATCCTCCATACCATACCTGTACATATGTAAATTCATCAAGTCATATGTGCACATGTCCATATATATACTCACCCTATCATAACTGTACTTATCTATACCTAGATTTCACTATGTCGTGTATACATACATGTTCATATCTAGATTCATCATGCCTGGTATATTGTGTCTATGAGACCAAAATTATGATATCTTTATTTTTAATCTGATTGTGCTTTTGTAATTTTTGTTCTGCTTCTTTCATGCCTGTATCTAACTGCTGTAACATGTATATTCAATTCAAAAAACTTTATTTGTTCCCAAGGTGCAGTTAAAAAGGGCATACAAGCAGCTTAAAAAGGACAATCAAGCAAGACACACAATTACACACAAAAAGACAAAACAACATTAAAAAGAACATTATAATTTTAAAGTGCTTTTTTTATTCCTCAAGTATGGGACAGTAAAGTGCTCTTAAATACTATGTTAAATGAATGTGTGCTAAAATAAATTAAAAAAAGTCTACTCTTAAATTTCACAAGATGACAATCCAGCTGAACAGATCTGCAGTCGTCTGTGTATAGGATGTAGAGGGGTAGCGAGAGGACGCAGCCCTGTGGTGAGCCAGTGGAGGTGAAGAGAATGTTGGACAGGATGTTGTTCACCAGCACTCTCTGTGAGCTGTTTGTGAGAAAGTCTGTGATCCACAGGGTGAGTTGATGGCTCAGATGAAAGCGTGTGATGAGCTTCTCAGCCAGGATGTGGGGCTGCATGCTGTTGAAGGCTGATGAGAAGTCTGCAAACACGAGTCTGGCTGTGGTGTTAGGGGCTTCCAGATGCTTGTGGATGGTGTTTAAGATAAATATCTTGGCATCATCTACCCCTCTGCCAGCCCGGTAGGCATGCTGTAGTTGGTCCATCATGGGGTTGGTTATTTTGGTGATGTGATCTTTGATAACTCTCTCCGTGGCCTTCATAGCCAGAGAGGTGAGAGCCACAGGTCTGACGTCATTCAGGATCTTGGTGGTGCTCTCTCTTAGCGATAGGAATTGTTGTGGAGTGTTTCCACAATGCAGGGACTGTGCTGCTGGTCAAAGAGCTCTCGAAGAGATGCTGGAACACACCTCCCAGCTGCTCAGCACAGTACCTCAGAGTCCACCCATAGATGTTATCAGGCCCCGGAGCTGTGTTGTGTTTTTTTTTTTTTTTTTTGAGGGCCCTCACCGCCTCTGCTGTGTTGATGGTGTGGACAGAGTCATCATCGTCCTCATCATCATGTCTGAGTGAGGAGATGATTGAATTCAGCTGGGTGCAGTTGTCCTTTTCGAATCTGGTGAAGAAAGAGTTAAGGTTGTTGGGGAGTGAGGTGGAGCTGCAGCCTGTGACTTGGATGGGCTTGAGGTTGGTGCTGACAGAATTCACTGCTGCCATGTTCTTCAGGCCCTGCCAGGCTGTGCGGAGGTTCCCAGCTGCAAAGGTCTGCTCCACTTTGTTTTGGTATTTGAGCTTGCCAATTTTTATGGCTCACTTGACCTCTCTGTTATCTCCTTCTTCTCAGATTCAGAACCAGTGAAAAAGATTCTCTTCTTCTCACTCAGTACGGCCTTCAGATCTTTAGTCACCCAGGGTTTATTTTTTGGAAAGATTCTGACTTTTGTGATGGGTATGATATTATCAACACAAAAAGAGATGTTTGCCGAGACTGTCTCTACCTGCTCATTGATGTTGGCTGAGGAGGAGGATTAATCCAATATTTTCCCCTGGCGGGTAACAGCACTCACACGGATCACACTGCACGAATCTGAGACAGAAACATATATTCTTTAAGCTACTCTCTGCACCACCGGTTAGCTGCACGAGCAGTGACCCGGAACCGGAAACTTCTAGGAAGAGAGGAAGATATTTCCCCACTGAGGTCAATCAAGTGTAGCTTATGTGTCTTACTGTGTAAAATACAGACAGTTGACAAGATAAATGAAAGACCAAATTAAGTTTCTTAGGAAGCCAGGAAGGGACATTATATAAACATAGTCATGACCAGTGGTTGGTTTGCATATAGTATAATACACACAGTATAGTCAATGGCAAAACGTAAGAGAACAAGAGGTCTAGCAGACAACAAAAGGGTAATGAGCTCAAAAGCCAGTTATCAAAAAATAAAGTGTAATGGAATCAAGGAGTGACAGTAGGGGGCAGGACAGTGTCTCCAAACAGTATTTTGTTATCAAATTAAGATGGAGACTCTAGCCTCTGGACAAAAACAGCAACAGGATTTTTTCATTGCACTGCAGAGGTAACTTTAATTGTTAAAACCTTATAATGTGCAGCATGTTCTTATTGCAACTAGTGCAAATCTAAAGAAAATTCTGCAGAGCAACCAAGTGAAGTGCTATGTATAGACTGACAATTTTAAATATACAGGACAGAAGTGACACAATCTTCTTCCATGGTTATATGTACAATAGACAATGTGGAGGATGTGGGTCCTTAGAGACAGATAAAACATACTCAGCTTTTGTGTCTGCCACAAGTAAGGAAGTCAATTCTGTGTTGACTCATTAAGATTTGGTTTAAATCAGCTTAAATTTTTTCTTTAGATTGATTTGTGTGGTCACAGTACTCATCAGTGGGCTGCTTTCTGATTTTAAAATGTTCACTTGTTTAATAATACGAGATGCAGTAGCCAAGAAGTAGTGAATCAAATTTTGCCTGGGATCCTAGAAAAATTGTGACCCTTATTTTGATGATCAGCCTGTACAGTAGCCAGAGTAAGTAAGGACTGCAGATTTAGCCATCATATAAAAGATGGAATTTCCATGCCATGCTCCATAAGCAATATTTTCTCTTTTATCTTCTTCACTTCCCTGCTGACCTCCTCATGGATGTCACATATGTAGGCTGAGGGAAACATTGTGGCTGAGTTATGTCCCTGTTTCCTCGCTTCCTTTGGGTTGATTTAAACCCCAGGTCCTGTGAATCAACTGTAATGAGAGGCCACTGTCACAGTGGCATCATCTCTATTCATGGGCGCAATTCTTAATGAGACAGCAGTGGAGACCTATGATCTATCATGGAGAATGGCTGCCCTGAGGGAAGGAGACTGGAGTGAACCACAGAAAGTCTGCTGCTCATATCAGGAGTTCACCATTATTTTCGAGGAGTAGATGGCTTAAGGTGAGTCTCTGCCACACAGTGACACTGGCTAATCACTATGCTAAATGCCTCCTGAAAGGTGCAGTCACTCTCTGACACTGACCAGCTTGAATATCAGCAGAGAGCCTCACAGACAAACGTTTGTCATCCACTCAACATTTACACACGTGGACAAAATTGTTGGTACCCCTCGGTTAATGAAAGAAAAACCCACAATGGTCACAGAAATAATTTGAATCTGACAAAAGTAATAATAAATAAAAATTCTATGAAAATTAACCAGTGAAATCAGACATTACTTTTGAACCGTGGTTTAACAGAATTATTTAAAAACAATAAACTCATGAAATAGGTCTGGACAAAAATGATGGTACCCTTAACTTAATATTTTGTTGCACAACCTTTTGAGGCCATCACTGCAATCAAACAATTTCTATAACTGTCTGTGAGATTTCTGCACCTCTCAGCAGGTATTTTGGCCCACTCATGAGCAGACTGCTCCAGTTGTCTGAGGTTTGTAGGGTGCCTTCTCCAGACGGCATGTTTCAGCTCCTTCCACAGATGTTCAATAGGATTTAGATCAGGGCTCATAGAAGACCACTTCAGAATAGTCCAATGTTTTCCTCTTAGCCATTCTTGGCTGTTTTTAGTTGCGTGTTTTGGGTCATTATCCTGTTGCAAGATCCATGACCTGTGGCTGGGACCAAGCTTTCTGACAATGGGCAGCACATTTCTCTGTAGAATACCTTGATAATCATGAGATTTCATTGTACACTGCACAGATTCAAGACACCCTGTGCCAGATGCAGCAAAGCAGCCCAGAACATAACAGAGCCTCCTCCATGTTTCACAGTAGGGACAGTGTTCTTTTCTTGATATGCTTCATGTTTGCGTCTGTGAACATAGAGCTGATGTGCCTTGCCAAAAAGTTCCAGTTTTGTCTCGTCTGTCCATAGGACATTCTCCCAGAAGCTTTGTGGCTTGTCAACATGCAGTTTGACAAATTCCAGTCTGGCTTTTTCATGATTTGTTTTCAACAATGGTGTCCTCCTTGGTCGTCTCCCATGAAGTCCACTTTGACTCAAACAACGACGGATGGTGCGATCTGACACTGATGTACCTTGACCTTGGAGTTCACCTTTAATGTCTTAAGAGGTTGTTCTGGTCTCTTTTGTTACCATTCGAATTTTTCGTCTCTTCCATTTGTCATCAATTTTCCTCCTGCAGCCACGTCCAGGGAGATTGGCTACAGTCCCATGGATCTTAAATTTCTGAATAATATGTGCAACTGTAGTCACAGGAACATCAAGCTGCTTGGAGATGGTCTTTTAGCCTTCACCTTTAACATGCTTGTCTATAATTTTCTTTCTAATCTCCTGAGACAACTCTCTTTTTGGCTTCCTCTGGTCCATGTTCAGTGTGGTACACACCATGTCACCAAACAGCACAGTGACTACTTGTAACCCTATAAATAGGCCGACTGACTGATTACAAGTTTGTAGACACCTGTGATGCTAATTAGAGGACACACCTTGATTGAACATGTCCCTATGGTCACATTATTTTCAGTCTTTTGTAGGGGTACCATCATTTTTGTCCAGGCCTGTTTTGTGAGTTTATTTTTTAAACTAATTCTGTTGAACCACGGTTCAACAGCAATGTCTGATTTTCATTGATTACTTTTCATAGAATTTTTACTTATTATTACTTTAGTCAGATTCAAATTATTTCTGTGACCATTGTGGGTTTTTCTTTCATTAACCAAGGGGTACCAACAATTTTTTCCACGTGTGTAGATAGACATACTTGGAAGACAGAGGTGATGTATTCTGATGTAGACTCAGTCCACTTTTAAAATAGTGCAGTACTGTTTTCATGTTTTATCAGAATCAGTGTTGGAAAGTTATGCATTTAAAAAAAAACCTATAGTAATGTTATTATTAATTCAAAACAAATGTAGTAACAGATTATAGACTGAAGTTCATTAATGCTTCAAAGCCTCTGTTACTATAAAGTTCTGGGGATATCCCTTCAACCAACAGTTGGTGACATAATTTATCGTTTTTTTCCAAGTTCAAGGTCATCTGAATTGTTAAAGCGTTAATTCTACTCTCACCAGTCCTGAATGAGGTTAGAGAGTAATCTGGACACTTCTCATCAAATTTTGACAGGTCCCAATCAGAAGCTGCAACGTCACGAGGGGTCGGGACTTTGACCGATGGCATCCAATCAGAGGCTGCCACCACATCATAGGACGGGACATAGTAGCGACCAATGAAACACTTGGAAACTTCTCATCAAATTTTGACAGGTCCCAATCAGAAGTTGCCACGTCACAAGGGGGCGGGCCACTCCCTCCGCCATATTTGTAATTTTTTTATTTTTTGACTTTGTCCTCTGGGATTTTCACTGTTAAAAGGGAGTTTTCCTTGCCACTGTCGCCTTTTGGCTTGCTCTGGGGGTCAGGCATATGGGTTCTGTAAAGCGTCTCGAGACAATTTCACTGTAATTGTGCACTATATAAATAAAGTTGAATTGAAAAAATTGAATTATTCAACGTTGTGGCCTATTGTGCGGCCTATTCCATTCTATTTGACGTTGTGGTCTATGGTGCGGCCTACTGCCTTTTTTATATATGAAGAAGCCCCCGTACTCCTCTTCTCATGGGTTCTCATTCACCCTTCCCCTCACACCTCATTGGATGACCGTAGGGCAGGAATTTCATAATTCTTGTTTTATAAATCATTTTTTGAAACGATCATTTCCAGCATTTTAAAATTTGTCATTTCCTTTTTTTTTAAATAAAAAACTACAAATATGGCGGATGGAGTGGTGGCTAAGGGAGGGACTCTATGACATGGTAGTCTCTGATTGGACCCCAGAGGACAAAGTCTTAAAAAAAACCCTACAAATATGGCAGATGGAGTGTGGCTAAGGGAGGGACTGTATGGCGTGGCAACCTCTGATTGGACCCCTAGGACAAATCCCGCTCCCTTGTGACGTGGCAACTTCTGATTAGGACCTGTCAAAACTTGATGAGAAGTTTCCGAATGTCTCATTGGTTCCTACTATGTCTCGCCCTATGACGGGCAGCCTCTGATTGGACCCCATTGGGCAAAGTCCCGCCCCCTCGTGACGTGGCAGCTTCTGATTGTGACCTATCAACATTTGATGAGAAATGTCCCAGATTACTCTCTGAGGTTGAATGCATGTTGAGTTTCAAAATGAAACTTTAGCTGTTTAAGATTTCTGCAGGGGAGCTGACTTGTTTATTATTTATTCAACTGTGCCTATTGGGCAAGGCTGTAGCTGGCTGTAGCTGGCTGGTGTCAACGTTAGAGGGCACCAAATTGGCTGAGGGTCCCCAAGTAAAAGTTTGAAAACTCATTTCCTGCCAAATATTTGTAGTCTGAATAGCAATGATTATTATAGAAAGAAACACAGAGTCCCCTCTTGTGTAGTTGGTTACTCCCATCATCAGCTTACTTTTTTTCTTTTCTGAGACAGTCCCAAAACTGACCATGGTCACAGCTACCCTACCTCCTGCTTATTTATTCAATGTATTTTTTTCCCAGCATAAATGCAAAAAATGTTGCTTCCCACATACAGTGCATTAACCCTTTCCATTCTGTCAGTTTCAGTCTAAAAATGCCACCTACCATCATTTCTTAAAGTAACAGCACTGAGTTGTGCAGCTTGTTTGACATTGTGGCCAAATCACATCACTATATCATAAGTGTTTATTAAATGATATATCCAGAGTGTTGTTTCTAATATAAAGAAGAAATTGAGTTGGGGTAGTTTAACTTTATTCAGCAGCTCTCATTAAAACCATACATGCACTCACAGTTAGTCATCTTCTCCACTCTGCACATACGTAGCTCAACATATATCGTTGGTCTCTGGTGGTCAGAATAGACAATTACAATTCTGTGTTTTCTCAATAACAGTTCGTTCACAACACTCAGCTCTGCTCTGATGTTGCATTACAGTTGACAGTCACCTTTTGGCCAACCATCATCCATATTTTTGATGACTCTCTGCCATATTGCATCCTTCTTTGTTTCTGAAGCAATTTGCCTGGATTTCATGTCAGACACAGGTAGTGATTCAGTGATAAAGTTCACATGGAGTGTCATATCAGTCTCCGTGGAGCTCTCACCATTTACTTCACTCTATGTTGTGGCTCTAGAGAGTGTGCTTACGTGGTGTGTAGATCAGGTTGAAGTCATAATGTTGTAGCTTCATCACTAGTCTGTGAATTCTTGGCAACATTTCACTGAGTTTTTTCTTGATGATGGCTATCAGTGGCTTATGATCAGTTTCTGCCTCAAATGTTGGAAGACCATAGACATAGTTGTGTAATTTTTCAAATCCGTATACCAGTCCTAAACTCTCTTTTTCAATTTGAGTGTAGCGACATTCTGCTGTTGTCACTGTTCTTGATGTGTAGGCAATGGGCTTTGAATTTTCCCCATCAGCTTGAAGCAACACAGCTCCAATCCCATTTTTTGAAGAGTTAGTTGATATCTTTGTCTTATTAGATGGGTCATAGAATGTCAAAACTGGCTCTGTTGTGAGAGTGGTTTTCAGTTGTGACCATTCCTGTTACTGGCTGTCAGTCCATTTGAACTCAGCTTTGTTGTGTAACAGCTGTCTCAGATGTCCAGTCTTTGAGGACAGGTTTGGTATGAACTTGTCGACAAAATTTATCATGCCCAGTATTCTCAGAACATCTGTTTTATCCTCTGGTCTGGCCATCTCCAGTATTGCCTTCAGTTTGCTTGGATCTGGCTCTATGCCTGCATCAGACAACTTGTCTCCCAAAAATGTAATTTCTCTCCCTCCAAACTGACATTTTTCTTTGTTCAACTTCAGGCCATATGTCTGGATTCTCTGTAGCACTTGTACCAGTCTCTCATTGCTGTTCGAGTGTGATTTTCCACAGTACAAGATCTTCTACATAGATCCACACACCTTCAATGCCTTCAATTATGTGCTCCATGGTCCTGTGGAACATTTCAGAAGCAGACAGATTCCAAAGGGCATTCTTTGAAAAGAATAGCATCCAAATGGAGTGTTGAATGTGCAGTATTTTGTGCAGTACTCATGTAGCTTTAACTGCCAGGATCCTTGTGATGCATCCAGTTTTGTGAAAAGCTTGGCTCCTGCCATTTCACTTATTATTTCATCTCTGGTTGGAATCTGGTAATGTTCCCTCCCTAGCATTCAGATCATTTGGATCCATACACACACAAAGACCACCAGTCTTTTTCCAACACAAACCATTGAGTTCACCTATTCTGTGGGCTCCTCCACTTTCCTTATAACTCCCAGTGATGTCATTCGATCAAGCTCTTTTTTCAGCTCATCTCGTAGTAATACTGGAACTCGCCTGGAAGCGTGGACTGTGCATCACCTTATAGCTGTATCTTGTAGGTGAATGGTAAGACACCAAACCCTTTAAAGACATTTGAGTACTGATACACTATTGCATACACACTGTTATGTGCATTTATGTTGACACTGTATAATCGCTTGACAAGGCCCAATTTTTCACGTGTTGTCTCCTAACAGTGAGTCATGTCCATCTGGAACAACAATAAACATGAGATGATGTTCTTTTCCTTTGACTTTCCTTTGAGTGTGCACACACCTTTAGTATCAATGAGCTGTCCATTATAGGCTTTGAGTGGCTTTGCATTTCTGTGAATGCGAGGTGTTACCTTCATGGCTCTAAGGGTGTGTTCATTTACTAAACTGGCCTTTGCTCCTGTGTCCAGCTTAACAGTAATAACAGCTCCATTAATCTCTACTGCTGCTGTCCATTTGTCCCACCATCTCCTTTTCTTTAATATCCTCTTGTGTTACCATGCCCACAAAGAAAGAGTCACTGAGGTCTGTTTCCTCCACAGTATGCACATGTTCATTTTGGTTTTTCTTCCCTTTGGAAAAGCATTGTTTTCTGAAGTGATTTTGTCCTCTGCACTTGTTGCATACTTTACCATAGGCTGGGCATTGTTTTGGTGCATGACAAGAGCCACATCTTTTACAGTTAAAAGTCTCTGAGTCTTTTATCTGTTTTGCCTGCTGTACTTTATGTTTTGGTGTCCATTTTGACACTCCTGCAACCACTGCGACATCTTTTACTCCACTCTTAGTAACATCTCCGAATGTTTTGGCATGCTGCAGGGCTAATTCACTGGCATGACATATCTTCACAGCCCCAGCTAATATTAATTCATTCTCATGTAGTAGTCTCTTCCTTATTTTTGTGTATAGCCTTTAATTCCGAACACAATTTGGTCACGGATCATTGAATCCTGGAGGACTCCAAAGTTGCAGGTTCTAGCTTTCAACTTTAAATCTGTGAGAAAGGCATCAAAACCACTTTTGATGGCTTTCCACTGGCTGCTGCATGCGTCAAATGTTTCGTTCTTTTTTGGTGAACAGTGTTCATCAAACTTTTGGAAGACTGTGTCAAACTTGTCCTTATCATCTCTGTCACCATACACAAACGTGCTATATGCCTCTAGTGCTTGAGGCCCAGTGACAGTGAGAAGAAGTGGTATTTTCCATGCGTCTGACTTGCTACCTGGTTCAAGAGCCTGCAGGTACAGCAAGAAACATTGTTTGAACGTTCACCACTCACAGTCCAATTTACGACATCAGGTGGCTTCACACTTTCTATGACTTTGGCGACTGCAAACTTCGGACCACCCCTGGTACCATGTGCAGTTTCTAATATAATGAAGAAACTGGGTTCACATAGTTTAACTTTATTTAGCTGCTGTCATTATAACCATACATGCACTCGTGGTTAGTCATCTTCTCCTAAGCTCTGCACATACGTAGCTCAACATATATCGTTGGTCTCTGGTGGTCAGAATACACAATTACATCTATCATGACATCCAGGAAACTGTCCAAGAAACTATTTTGCCCAACACAATAATGGGGAAAGGACTGGCTGGTGAAATGGTGTTTTGAGAATTACTATCCCCACAAAGTTTTCAGAATTTGATGCATGTCAACCAGCAACACTAGTCTAATGTATAAATTGTTTATCCCTTTCACATGCGAGGAGCCATTTCAGACCTACCCAGTTTATGTCAGCCACCCCCCCACCCCCCACACACATATACATAGGTGTGAATGGGAGTGTGCTCATTTGTCTCTATGTGTAGCCCTGTGATACACTGGTGACCTGTCCAGAGTGTCCCCTGCCTTCGCTTTAAGTCAGCTGGGAAAGGCTACAGCCCATCCGCAACCCTAATGAGGATTAAGTGGTATAATGTTTCATTGAAGACACCTTGGAACTGAACATTTATGTGGTTGTTACTTTGACATGTACCACCCACCTAAACACTGTTGCAAGCCAAGCTCTGTTCCAGTCACCTTTCCACACTGGTAACTCTTGTGTGTCACGTAACTGCAACCCCTCAACTCCAAAGCCTTGCTTCTTTTATTTTGCTGGGATGTTCACCCTCCGGGCTGCACAGCGGCGTAGTGGTTAGCGCTTTCGCCTTGCAGCGAGAAGGTCCCTGGTTCACGTCCCGGCTCGGACCTGGGATCTTTCTGCATGGAGTTTGCATGTTCTCCCTGTGCATGCGTGGGTTTTCTCCGGGTACTCCGGCTTCCTCCCACAGTCCAAAAACATGCTAAGGTTAATTGATCATTCTAAATTGCCCATAGGTGTGAATGTGTGAGTGCTTGTGTGTCCCTATGTGTAGCCCTGTGACAGACTGGCGACCTGTCTAGGGTGTCCCCTGCCTTCGCCCGAGTCAGCTGGGATAGGCTCCAGCCCCCCCCGCGACCCTAGTGAGGATTAAGCGGTGTATAGATAATGGATGGATGGATAAATTTCATGCTCAAGTCAAAAACTGAAAATCAAATAACAGGCCACAGTCTGACTGTTAAGTTTTTCCTGAGGCTCAGGCGCAGGAAAGAGACGAGCAGTAGCAGCTTCAATGGTTTATTTACACAAAAAACAAAGATTCCAACTCTCGACGGAAATGTGTTCCCAGAAGGGGAAACGGAAACAGTAGCTACTACTGTGAACTATAGGGCCCCTGGTGGCTGGAAGACTAAACAAAATAATTTATCAAAAAGAGAACTGACCCACGGCAGGTATTACCGGGGCAGGCGAGTGAGAGCAACTAAGACGGAAGGCCTACAAGTATTTCCAAAACCCAAAAAGCGATTAGGCTCACACGAATCTCAGGACAAGAAACTATAGGTCAGCAACTAGTACTGCGAGAAAAAAGGTAGCTCTAGGAAAAATACGAGGACACGAGAACTCTCAGTAAATAACCAAAACTTGATCCCTTAAAAGTCCGGAGATTTCCGTACTAAACAATCAGAGACTTAATACCAAAAACTAAACTAAGACTGAGGCTGCCCAAGCTAGTGACAGAACTGACGGCGGACAGCTAGAAAGCTGAGAGGCGGAGAACCAGACGAGGCAGGGGGAGGGTTCTGTTGAGCTGTGTTGAACGGTCGTGGCTGCGACGGCGGTGGAGGCTTAGACAGAGGTAGGGAGGTGGTGGAGGTGTTCCAGGAGATTCCCAGAGGACGGATGGTGCAGACAAATCCGGGCGGTTGGCAGCAGGAGCAGGAGGTAGGTTCGAACTAGGAGGATGCAGAAACAGTCTTACAAAGGTTCACAGGCACGATGGCTGGAGTGAGTAGATCTGGAACTAACTGTTGGGCATTCACGATCCGGCGTCGACTGAAGAGTGGAGTCAGGTTATATTGAGTAGGAGAAGTCAGCTGATTGGCTCTGGCACAACCGCTCCTGCTTCTGCTGATTACTCCTGGATTGCCCTCACCTGCCGTTGCCACAGTGCTCAGCATTCCTAAAAAAAAAAGAAAACAAGAGGAAGGAGGGGCCCTATCCAGAGCCAGCATTAGCAGACCTAACACTGACTTTGAATCTGATAATTGATGTGTACATTTTGTGTGACCAAGAAGTTACTGAATCAGCTCAGCAAGCAGCACACATGCCAGGGCAAAGGTGATACCCGGTTTAATGAAATTAATGAGTTTGAACATCATTTTAAGTGATTCTCAGGCACGTTCCCATTTCTGTACCAGTACATAGTGCAATTACATGTATGCACTATGTGCTGCAAAGTGAGGAGAATATGATGGCTGTAATTAAATAGTCATGATTTTGAAGTCATGAAGCAGACTTCAATTTCTGACATAGTTTTCTTATGTGATGATGAATACTTGCCTCTGAATCCTAGAGTATGAAAAACAAGGTGGTTACTTTTTGAGTGTGCTGGATCTATAGATGAATCACATAGAGGTAACTGACAGCACTTCAACCACTGAATATTCAGTAGGAAAATGTAATTTTAAATTAGTGATATTAAATATTTTTCAAATTGTTGAAAATTTGTGAGGTCTTTATCTTACTATGTGAAGTGCTGTGAGATGAGTAATACTGTGAATTGGCACTATGTAAATAAAATTGAATTGAAAAATAGTTGTAGTAAATAAGTGCACTGATTCTTGCTGAGCAAGTGTTTTAATTCCTTTCAGAGAGTTGTTACTTTTATTTCACAGCACAGACTTAAACTTCATGGTACAATTTGTCAAGCCAGTGTTTCTTGCAAAATACTGTTTGTGGCAAATATCACACCATCTCATCACCATGCCGAGTAGTACACAATCACTGTGTGTGACCTTTGCTGCAGTTCCTAGATTGACTGGGATACATAACAGTCACATTAAACAGCAGTGTTCCAAAATCACATTTCATTAAACCTTATCTCCCCATAGTTAATACTATCCAAAATTACTTCCTCCACAGTACAGTGAGGGGAAGTGTAACAACAGCACCACCATAAGCCTTCATTCCTAATGGTTTTGAGAACAGTTTACTTCAAGGAAAAGAACACAAAGTATAGTGCTGGATAGCACAAAACTCTGCTGTGCTCGTGAATCACATGTTTCCATACAAACAGACAGCTTGAGCCATGCTTTTTAGTGTTACTTTTCATTATATCTATCACAGAGGACATGCAGTTATTAAAGCTGAAACTCTGCACAGAGTTAACTAAGAACATAAGATAAGACTTTCCTGACCATTTGGCATTGCTGCTTTATGTCATTGTTAGCCTGTCAGTCTCCACTCCTGACAGAAACTTTCTCCTGATGATAAAGCCTATTGAGTGTGGTGATGCCTCTTCTCATACTATGAGGCTGGCATTAACGGTTCTGAATGAAATACCTCCAGAACTGCAAATAATGTATCAGAAATTTCAGTGCCTATCGTGCAATTGATTGTACATAAATGTCTGAGACAAGTACATTTGGAGGCTCCGTTGACTAGGGAGGGAAAACACTTATGGATAATGACACTTCTTGTTTCTAGTCCCCTCCACGTCCTGCCACTCAACACCATTCAAATGCTGTTTAGTTGGCCTTTAGCACAATCATTGGCATACGTTATATACAAATGAGAATCCTCCTGCAGGACTGGTTTGAAATGTTAGCAGCTGCACACTGCATAGCAGATGAGGGCTTCTAATGAGCAACAGAAACTTATTTGAGTAGCTAACTGAGTTAGACCTTTGGTTGTTGCAACTCTGCATCCTGATACAAGAGCAGCTGCAGATCAGTGGGCTTTCAAAGGAGCAGTGAGTTTGGGATGAAATAGGACACTTGTTGGAGTTCTTTAAATTGGGCTGAAAATGGGACAGTGTGGCATGCTACTTACTGTATGAGTGGTGATCCAAGGAGGTCCAGACTGATAGTGGAAAACAGATGGAGGATTCAGGTAAGGGAATCACAGGCAGATGGAGACCCAGAACTAAGGCACAAGAGAATGGCTGTTAGCACAAGAAATACCTAATGAGAGGTAGACAGAACAAGGATCAGAATACTGGCTGGGATTGTTCAACAGTCCAGCATCTGTGAACTGTGTCTGGCTTTTATGGCAGAGGAGAGTAGTTGCAGCTGATCACTCCCACCTGCTCATGATCTCGTCAGGATTATGGATTGGCAGCACCTATTCGCATGCCACACACCACACTCACGCCCACCTGGAGACAGAAAAGAAGGAAGGGGAAAGAGAGAACCTGCCACTACCTGGTGTCAGAAGTGGAGGGTGTGACATTTGCATTAGTTCTCTCAAGAATATTAGAGTGAAATGGGAGGCTGGATATCGGTCTATAATTAGCTGAAACACCTGGATCAAGATGATTCTATGTTGCCTGGTCTGGCCCCTGGGAGGCATTTGGCTATGGTCGCTGGTGTCACTAACTTCACGTTTCTGATTGGAGTTGCCAATGATCAGCGTTAGTTCTCGGCAGGTGTGTCGCTGAGTGGAGAAAAACAACTAGAAACGTGAAGCGGTTAACCGGGACAGAGTGCTTGAGCTTAGGACTAATTTTCCTACGAATTGTCACCCAGCCACCCTGACTTCCCGGCTGCTCAGGAGCTGCCAGGGGATGGCTAGCAGAATCTATGCCAACAGCTACGCTATTGCAGTCCACATCAGCCATGAGGGCTTAGCTAGCTACTAGCAGGTTGCTTTCTATGATGTGGAGCCATGCTTCCAATTCAGAGCCTTGTCTTCAAAGCTACAAAAAGACATTTATTGCATGTACCATTATCGTTAAAGGAGGCAGAGGAATCACTGAACATGTGACACACCGAGCAGGAGAGAGAGGAGAGGAAGAGGGAGAAGCCATGCTAACTGCTAAGCTAGCTGACCAGAGATAGCTTATTAAGTTTGAATTAAGTACAAGATTTCTGAAGGACTTTGAGTAATAGGTGCTTGAAGAGAACAACTGTATGCTAAAATTCAAAAATTTTGTGTTAAACAGAGCGTTCTGATGAAAATCAGATTAGATAAGGTGAATGAGCTAGGAAACGTCAGACATCCTCGAGTTTAGCTAAATCTGTAATTCACCAAGCTAGGTTTGGCATTGCCCTCTGCCAAGACTGGGCATAACACTGTCCCACCTGCCATCCCCAGTGCAATCAACCAGTGAGGCAAAGGCAGAGACACATCTCACAGCATCTAACCTTGTATAGCTATGTATTAACAATTTTTACGTTGCAGTCAAGAAAAAAAACACAGATTCCTTCAAAATATGTTCTAACTTTCATAGCTGCATTAAGTTAGAATTTACAATCTCTTTTTCTCACCTTAAAAATGTCATGGGAAGTGAGGAATTTGAACCCGAAGTAAGACCATCAAGAGAGTCGGTAGGCAGATCAGGGGTCCGTTTCACGAAGCAGGTTTAGTGGAAACTCTGAGTTTTCCGTTTCACAAAGGGAGGTAACTCAAATCAGAGACAGAGGGGTAACTCTAGCCTGTTTCACAAAGAGAGGTAACTTAAGCTCTCGGTCAGTTACCGTAGTAACAGACTATGACTCTAACCTGGTCAGGACCAGGTTTTTCTCAGTAAACCTCGAGTTTCTCTCTGTCTCCGCCCTCTTTCAGCCACACACGCGATTTGATTTCCTCATTCGACTGAATGTTTTGGCGTAGTCTAGTTCTGCCGTGTGTCAAAATGTCATGTCCTTTTATGAACAATCCAGTGGATGAAGGAGCAGCATTACTGCGCAGAGAATTAAATATTCGTCGGGAGATTGTTATCAGACTGCGCATAGATGTTCTCGCATTTCCGGACAGTTATCTTTTTGAGCGGTACCGTTTCACGTCGCGGTCCATAATCCACATACTCAACCTAATCCTTACATTTGCAACATTACCAACCGCAGTCATGCTCTCACATCCCAGCAGATGTTGTGTGATGTGCTTCGGTTCTTTGCAAATGGAAGTTTTTTATATAATGTCAGAGATGCAGAACACTTCAGTAAGGCCACTGTATGCAGGACGGTCAGAAAAGTGAGCCTGGCCCTGAAACGACTTTTACCATCTTTGTTGGTTTCCCTGGACATAAACCTGTCAGAGCCATCAAGGCTCTGTGTGTGTTTGTGTGTGTGTGTGTTTGTGTATATATATATATATATATATATATATATATATATATATATATATATATATATATATATATATATATATATATATGTATATATATATATATTATTGGCTGAGTAGAAGTCTTTGTTAGTTTAAATAGGCTTAATTATTTAACAGAACATGATATGGATGACATTTAGGTCTATGTGTGGGATAAAACCACTGCACAGTCAAACAGCCACCTAATATTTAGGCTACTTTACAATGTAAAACATGATCAAAATGAGGTAGCTCCATGAGATTATGCCGACGTCTTGCCTGTTTTAAAAATGTTTTTATATTTCATCTTAAGCTCCTTGCCACATCCGCTTCTCCCCCGCAGGATTGCACCTAAATGAAATAACTTAATAGGCTACTATTCAAACAGTTTTCCTATAATGTTATTGTGATTTAAACTTACGCATTGACCCAGGCAGCAATGTTCTCCCACGCCGTCTCCCTCTCTTTTGCAGCTGCAGCAATGTTGCACTTCTTTCTAAAAACGTGTTCAAACTCGCTATATAAGCGCATTAAGATTTCCAATTCAAGCGGTGTAGTCCTCCGCTTCCCCGTTGCCATGGTGACTCGTCGAATAGGCGCTTCATTGATACTTGCTTTTCAGAGTTGTGGTGCACGCACTTAACTCCGGGTGAAACTACTCCGAGTTGATTTAACCAACTCAAATCAGCCGTTGTGAAACCGAAAACTCAGAGTTTTCGATCTCAGAGTAGATCAACTCAGAGTTCAGGGTTACACTCAGAGTTTGTTGAACCTGCTTCATGAAACGGACCCCAGAACAGATTTTATTGTACAACAATAATATTAATAAACTCAAAATATGGCCAGCACTCACAAGCTGGGAATTACGGGGAGGGCAGGCTTCTGAGGACCGGCAGTCAGGGGAGGGAGCACTCGCTGGTGCTGATGGCACCCAGAGATGAACAGCTGCTCTGGCCAGGGAAGACTTCAGGTCCTTGTCCAGGAGGCTGGGCTGGCCGACCAGGGCAGTTCGAAGGGAAGGGGGAAGGAAGTCCATGTCCTCTCAGGAGGACGGCAAGGATCCACTTCCTCACTCTGGAGGAAGGCAGGGAATGCACATCCTCACTCCAGAGGACGGCTGAGTGGGAAATAGGCTGCTCCATCGATCGCAGGGTCTGGCTGAGACTGGCACTTCCCGGTGTCTTCCAGCAACTGAGGCAGTACGAACCCACGCCTCAGTGCTGTGCCACACTGCTATGTATTGGTGTTCAAATGATAAACTGCAGGTGTGGATCTCCCAGCTGTGGCTCTCCACAGCTGCTCAGCATCACCGCTCATCATTAGCGATGACAAATAAAGAGCTTGAGGTGACATTGATGTCCACAGAAGGTGGCTTCCAAAAAAAAAAGAGTGAAGTTGCCCACCAGTTTCCCATAATGCACTCGGACAACAGTCACAAATACGTGATGATGCAAGTGTGTTTAATTGACACACCCACCAGACTGTATCACAAACCATGCTGACATACATTACTGATTCAGGTGGACATGAATTTTCAATTTAAAAGTTTTTTATGTAGTTGAGACATTGTCAACTACTAAACTTGTGCTATTGTGACAAATTCAGTAATGTTTTGTCATACTGACATAGAATAATATGCTAAGATAAAATACAGGCATATTTACATTTTACAGTGTAGAGCCAGGCCAGAGTCAGCTACACTAAGAGAGCCCCTGTGGTGACCCAGTAATGTGCAGTTATGCCTCATGAATATCTTCCTAAATGTCTCAGCTGCTCAGAAATTCTGCAGCAGTGCTGATGTGATTCACACAGGTGAGGAGGACTACAAGGGCATTCTCATTACCCGCTGCCCATTCTGTTGCCCACTTCTCAACCCCTTTTCTCACTCCTATCATTTATTTATCCACATCAGTGGTCTTTGGCGCCAGGGAGCAGGCCTGAGTGACCTGCGGTTGGTCCCGCTAATGAACAACACAGTGAAACTCCACTCATGTTTATTTCCGGCTTTCGCCCACAGCATGGGCCCCTGGGAAGAACTAATGGACAGGGATTCTGAATTATAATTAGCACTTTGTCATTTTCATACATCTAGCCTGCTCCCATTTTAAATCCATCCTTCTGCATACAGAGAGAAGGACAATGGGGAAAAACATGATTCGTGCCACTTACAGGCAGACACGATGGTGGTGTGACTCAGACTGATGTCCCCTGAAGGGATAAGCAGTTAGACGGATAGACTGTGAATCAAGTCCTTCCTTGTCTGGCCTTGAAGTAAGTTGGATCCAGAGCTTTGCTGTCTGTTTCTCATGGTGGCCAATCCATTTACAGCAGCTCTGTCCTGAAATTAAATGTCTGACTCTGCATTCCAATTTATTCATGCACATCAGTCAGCTCAACTGCTGATGATGAGCCTTAGTTTTTAATTTAGGAATCTCATATTAATCTTTGATGTCATCTGCATATGGTGATGGAACTGCAACAACCTTTTTTGACAAGGACACATCCTGTGTCAGTGTGATGTTAAAAAGAAACTACTCAATGCATTTGTAATTTCTAGGCTGTACTTGTAATTGCTATAATTCCTTATTAAAAGGATGCCCCAAAACTCCCCAAAAAATCTCTAGGTGGTCCAAAATGCTGCAGAGTTCTAACAAGAATCTGCAATTTCTTGTTAGATATTTGTTTCTTTCAATACTTTTTAAGAAAACCTCAAATGTAATGGTACTACTGATAAAAATCCAAGCCAAGAGAAAACACAGCATTATGTTTGCCTGCCTGGTGACGATTGTAAAAACTGGGCACAAAGCTATAGTATTTTTACTTCCAGTGGTGAAATTAATAACAATTATTATTATTATTATTATTATTATTATTATTATTATTATTATTATTATTATTATTATAAAATTTAAATTTTTAATAATGCATAATTAAATATTCACAATAGCAATATCAAGGATGAAGGATAAACATGTCGGGTGTTGTGCATGTAAAAGTCTCAGGGGCATTATTGTAGTAAAACTATTTGTCAACTATTTGTCAACAAGGAGAGTTGTCTTTATTGTCGTTATTTCAATCCGTGTGTCCAAAGTGAGATTTGTCAATGTGTAAAAGAATTTGTCAATGCGAACCGGAATCTGCAAAAGTCTTCTCAAAATTAGTCTCTAATTAGGTTTTCAAATGTGTAAATAATCTGTTAATCTGTATTGAAATTTGTACATGTAACAAGATTTGTCAATACATACAAAGAGTGGTCAATGCATACAAAGATATTCAGAGTTGAAAAGTACATATTCGGCTACACAAGTGCTGAAAATACAGACAAGTCACCAGTAACGAGTCAAGTGGCTTCACAATTGGCTGTCTTTTTACACATGACTTTTGCTACCCTTCTGCCTTGAAAAGTGTCAGGTTTCTGTTGC
Source organism: Amphiprion clarkii (assembly GCA_027123335.1). NCBI lineage: Eukaryota > Metazoa > Chordata > Actinopteri > Pomacentridae > Amphiprion > Amphiprion clarkii. Next base: position 11,233,759 of record CM049576.1, read on the forward strand.
TTGAGCTCAGGCTCACAGGCTTGTTCATGCTGGCTGCATTCCGCTCTGCTGCTCTGTACCTCGGTAGTATAGACTGTATAATAAAGATGGACTTAGCAATTGGCTCCAAAAGTGAAGCCTACACGAAAGTGTCTGAAACTTGCAGTACCACTTCCGTCCAACAGGTTCTGGCTCCAAAAAGCTCCATGAACCCCAATTCTATATGGCAAAACTTGAACCATGAAAGACTGCTTTTGTACAGCTAGGTGGCCAATCTGAAAATAAATCAATAATGAATTTTGTATTAAGCCTCTTAGCGTTTTTAAGTTTTAATCACGTCAGGGGGGCGGGGCTATTTGATTGACGGTCTGGACTGATTGACAGGTCAGCAGCCTAGTCACTCATTCACTGTAAACTCTGTTCTCCTCGTTTGGATTAATTCCGATATAATAACTGTCTATTTATCGGGGGAGCAGCAGAGCACTTTCCTAAGACAATTTTTCTGCCTGTTTGGCTTGTTTTAACCAGTTTTCTATCTTCGACTGATTCTACCAGCAGATGCAGAAAGGACTCTGATAGTTTGGTAAGAAAATGTTTATTTTCTAATTGGTCCTGCTTTAATGCACTTTATGTGCAACTTTAGTGTCAGATACAATGTGTACAATGAACTCTGGATGTTAATGGAGTTGTTTCTGAGTGTGTTGACCAGAGAAGAGAGGTAGCAGCCTGTAAATATTAGCTTTAATGTCAATTAGCAATGCTAACCGATTGTGGCGAGTGTAGCGTAGGGGGCTAGACAAAAATGTCAAGAGGCGGGTGTGAATCCACCCAATAGCTTTAAACAGTTGCCAACAACGCCACCTTGGTATTTTACACCCAAGGAATTATTCTACCTCTGATGATTACCTTAGAAGCACACAGATTCGTTGTACCATTGAGGCAAGAGACGTGGTCCAATAATAATTCAAAAAATTTATTAACAATCGATTAAAATACGAATTAAAGCAAATATACTAAAAAAAAATCGAGGGGGAGTGCGACAGGGTAGAGGCTGGCTTAGTGAATGGAGAGTGTCAACGGGGGAAGGAGTAGATCCCAAGGGAAGGACACCAGGTGAAAAAGACACTGCACACGTGTGAAGGACAAACAAAACAAAACAAAACAAAAAAAACCCCAGGGTTTGCAAGCCAAATGGAGAAGGGGTACCACCACCACAGACACCACCACGGGTGCTCAGCCTCTGAAAATAAAAATAACACAATTAGTGGGGACACTTGAACAACGGCCTGCGACAGACTGGCGACCTGTCTAGGGTGTCCCCTGCCTTCGCCCGAGTCAGCTGGGATAGGCTCCAGCCCCCCCCCGCGACCCTAGTGAGGATTAAGCGGTGTATAGATAATGGATGGATGGACTTGAACAACGGAAAGAACCAAAATTAAACTACAAAATATACCTAATAACAACTTCAAAGGAAAACATACACGGTAATCAAAAATATACAGAACACAAAATAATTACTAAATTAATAAATTAATTAAACCAATGCAGGCCACAAGGCCAAATGAAAGAAATAACAAAACCTAACAGATAAGGGGAGAAGGGTGTCCCCACTGTGTACTCGGTTAAAATCACAAGAGCTAGAGACTCGACATAAAAATTAAACAGTGCACACTATACAACAACAATAAAACAATAAAACCAAGCTGCTTAGCCGATGCTGGGCGGTGACCAGTCAGGCAACCCCGCGACCAAGCCGAGCTGATCAGTGAGCAGGTAGGCCCGACTGAGGTAGCCTGAAAGCTAGGCTGCGGTCAGCATCTAAGTAACACAGCCTACGGCAACCCAGGCAAACCGTAGTCGCGGCAATGCAGCAGCGGGCCAAATGGCCACTAAACATCCACTGGACACAAAAGATACAGGTTAATAATACAGTAAGCTTGTAAGATGATGCATTACCCCAAAGAGTCGGCCACGTACCTCCAGAGGCTGTGTAGCACACACACACACAAGGAACAGGGAGCACGTCAGACGCGGTTAGCCGCCGTAGTTTCCTACGATTAAACCAGGCATTTTATATGTGCATACAGGATCCTATCCTAAATTAACCATGCGTAACAATGAGCAGTGACCTACCCGCAGCAAATCACAAGCTACACTGAACAGTCCAGCGAGACAACTGCACTGGTTGGCGCTGGCAGCCGACGCAGCGAAGCGACCGGAAGTGAAGCGATTGGAAGGGGCGTGGCCTCAGCCTCCGAGAGAGAGAGAGAGAGCGAAGAGAGATACCACCCCGTTCTTATACTAGGTCAGCGAGACCCGATTGGCTGACAACCCACAGCGAACTCTCCTGCTACAGTGTACCCCCACTTCTTGCATCGTCGCTCCAACGATGAACTAGACAGCCGCCTTCATACAAAGTTAGTCCCATGGGCGGAAAAGAGCGGTGACAGCATTAGGCACTGGGCCAGGGGCATTTACAAAACCTGGTGCCACTTGCTCCACAGACCTCAGCAGATGGTGGACATTAGGATGCCGGTCAGCATTAGACCATGTCATCCAACGAAGAAGGGGAAGAGAGATCACGAGATGCTGTGAGATTGCGAGATTCAGTGAGAGTGATGAAATTCAACATGGCGGCTCCTGGCTGCTAGACTAGAACTGAACAAATCGCCATTGTCTCAACGTATTTATATTGAAAAAACAACCTAGCCTGCTCAAGATCGGACACGGTAGTGCTCACAGTGGAGGACCTTGAGAACTTTATTGATGACTACTTCGTCCAGTGCACCACGGAAGACACCAACTCCGTCAACCCAAACAAGAGGAAGAAAGCAGACTCCTCGACAGACACACAAGACTTGGAGATCACGGATACCCAGGTAAGTGTTCTCGAGTCTATTAATAAAAAGCTCAATATCCTTTGCTTCACCAGGAGATAAAGGACCTGAAAGCAAGCCTGGAGTTCACCCACCAGCAGATAGAGGACCTGCAGAGGGACAACACCGAACTCTGGTCCACGCTGACAGCTGTCACTTCAGAGATGAGTACACTTTAAAAAGAAAACCAAACCCTGAGGGAGACCGTCCTGGACATCCAATCGAGGAGCATGCGGGACAACCTGATCTTTTTTGGTACCCCTGAGTCCACACCGGATAACCCAGAGACCCTTGTTAAAAACGTTATGGTGTCGGCGCTTAAAATCCCTGCGGAAACTGTTAAAAACATCACTTTCCGAGGAGGACACCGACACCATCCTATCATCGCAAAGTTCGAGCACTTCCAGCAGAAAGTGCTTGTAAGGAGCAAAGGACGGGAGCTGAAAGGCACGGCTTTCGGGATGAATGACCAATTTCCCAGGGAAATCAACGAGAGGCGCAAAGTATTATACCCCATCATGAAAGAACACAAGATGAGAGGTAAACGGACTGCACTGGTTGTGGACAAATTGTACATAGATGGGCAGCTATTTTGGGAACCCTCCATTACCCCCTGGCTCTTCTAAAAAAAATAAATAAAAAATTTGGCTTAAAGGCTTAATATATCACTCAGTAATTTATGCTAGAAAATGTAATCAAAAAAAATTTAATCTCACAGGTGTAAATGTCTCACTCTCCTAATCTACACTCCCCACTGGAGAACCCCCTCCTCCTTCTACTTTTCTCTCTCTCCATGTCTCCCTTTACCCCTCTCCCCTTCTCACACACTCACCGCTCACACTCTCACTCACACCCATGTTTATTTACTTGTATGTTTTATAATGTGTTTGTTGATAGTTTTTCAGGCAATGATGTGCTATTATATAATGTATATATAGATCCTGACCTGCTGTATACATCTCTCTCCAACATCCACAGCTAACAGACAGCTCACAAGAACACACACAGATGTTATATTACATTGCTACATACTCAATGACAGAACATCTTCTCTCTCTATGTTCAGGTTAAATATCGTAGCCTCGACTGTTCATGGCATACGCTCACAAACAAAAAGACTTAAAATAATGGATTATGTCTCTAAATTAAAAGCAGATATTTTGCTTTTCCAAGAAACGCATTCACTACCGTCGGAAGAAAAATCTCTATCAGAATTATAGTAGTATCATCTTTTCATCTTGTTATAACAGCAGACAAAGAGGGGTCTCCATTCTAGTCCATAAGAGAGTACCATTCACTTTAAACAGGACAGTAACAGACTCAGAGGGCAGATATATTATTATGCAGGGAACAATCTTTAATAAATTATATTCTATTGCAAACCTGTATGCTCTGAATAATGATGATCCAGCCTTCTTTCACACTGTTTTTTCTCACTTTAGCAGACTTATCTGCTAACTCAACAACTATTATCGGTGGTGACTTCAACATAGTTTTAAACCCTTCAGTAGATCGATCCAATAGTCCAATACATGCAAAACAATCACAATCAGTTAAAGTCATACATGATTATATGAAAGATTTTGGACTAGACGACGTCTGGAGACTCAGAAACCCAACAAAGAAGGACTATACGTTTTTCTCTCCGATGCACCAAACATTTTCAAGAATTGACTTTTTCCTCTCAAATAACTCTATCGCACATAAAGTTACCACTAAAATTCACCCAATCATTATCAGCGACCACGCACCAATATCTCTCAGCCTGCAAACAGATTCCATCCCTAAATCTCCTCAGACTTGGCACCCCAACATCTCTATACTCAAAGACCCAGAATTTGATCGAGTAATGAGGGAGTGGGCAGACTTTCTAAAAAGCAATGAATCTAATGATTTATCTCCATCTTTACTTTGGGAAACTGGAAAGGCCGTAATCAGAGGTAAAATAATATCGTACTCCTCATACAAGAAAAAAAGGATCAACAAACAGAGAAAGAAATTGAAGAAAGAATTAAACAATTTACAGAGAATTATGCAATAAATCCAAGTGATCAGTTATGGTCCGAACTACAAAATGTAAAACTACACCTCGATAATATCCTATCCAAGAAAACAGAGTTTTTATTACAACAACTAAGATATAATGATTTTGAACACAACAATAAATCAGGAAAATTTCTGGCGAACCAACTCACGTGCAATAAAGAAAAATCCTTCATAACAGCAATTCAGAATCACTCAGGAAAACATACTCAGTCACCTCAGGAAATTACCCAGACCTTCTATAATTATTACCGGAGTTGATACTCAGCAACAGTTAAAACAAACAAAGAAGATATTTATAATTTTCTCGACAATCTAAACATGCCCGAACTAACGTCAGACTACAGAGACATATTAGATGCTCCATTGACTATCAAAGAATTACAATGTGCATTAGACAGTATGCCAGCAGGCAAGGCACCTGGTCCTGATGGTTTCCCTGCTGAATTTCTTAAACATTTCTGGTCAATGTTAGCACCCCTTTTCTTCAGGACAGTGACAGAGAATAAAAATAATGGTTATATAAGTTTGCACATGAATACAGCTGCAATTAAATTATTATTGAAACCAGACAAAGATCATACGCTTCCCTCTAGCTATCGACCTCTGTCACTAATCAACACCGACATCAAAATTATCTCAAAAGCTCTCGCCTCAAGGCTGGAGAAAATCATCCCGTCAATAATTCACTGCTATCAAACAGGATTCATAAATGGCCGACACTCCACCAACAATATCAGAAGACTTGTAAATCTAATCTCTTTGACACAACGCCACAACAAAGAAGTTATTGTTATGTCACTGGACGCAGAAAAAGCCTTTGACAAAGTTAATTGGTCCTTTCTCTTTGCTGTGCTCCACAAATTTGGCTTCGGAGAATCGTTTATCCAGTGGGTATCAAGCTCTGTACATCTCACCCAAGGCTACAGTCACCACTAATGGGATCACTTTATGAAGCTTCAGTCTGCAAAGGGGAACAAGACAGGGATGCCCACTCTCTCCCTTATTGTTTGCGATCTTTATCGAACCATTAGCAACAGCTGTACGTCAGAACACCGATATCAAAGGTATCTGCGCTCTGGAGTCTGAACACAAAATTAACCTATACGCAGATGACATTTTACTTTATCTACAAGAACCCAAAACTTCAGCAAAGGAAGTATTTAACCTCATCACAACCTTCTCGCGTCTTTCAGACTACTCCATCAACTGGTCAAAATCAATTATATTACCTTTAACAGAAAACTCATGGAATTCCGCAGTCCAAAACTCACATTATTCTTTTCCTACTGGCGACATCAGATATCTGGGCATAAATATTCCCTCCAAAATCTCAGAACTAGTTCACTTGAACTTCACCCCACTTTTGGACAAAATCTGTGATCTGAGGTGTTGGAACAACCTCCCCATCTCCCTTTTGAGACGAATAGCTACAGTCAAAATTAAAATATGACCTAAAATCAACTGTCTCTTCTCCATGATTCCATTTAAACCCACAACAAAATGGTTCCAATCATTAGACTCTGCTATTGGTAAATTCTACTCAAAGAATAAAAAGGCTAAAATCAGTTTGACTACCCTCCAGAAGAATAAACCCGAAGGGGGACTGGAGGCTCCCAACTTCATGTATTATTATTTAGCCAACCAACTACAATATCTCACCAAATGGATACATCCACGTGAAGAATATAACTCCTGGCTGGAACTAGAAGTTAGATTGTAACCAGATCAAAATCTCTGACCTTCCCTTTATCACTTCTGCCCTTAAACATCACTCCTGCTTCAAGAACCCTATGATCGCTTCCACCTTGTCTGCTTGGTGGAAAATGCTGGAAGTCACAGGCTCCCAATTAAAACAGAGTATAGTCTCCCCAATCTGGCACAACCCTGATTTTGCAAACAACAAAATAGCTCTTTATTTTAGCACATGGGCAGAGAGAGGAGTCACCCACCTCCATCACCTTCTTGATGATAACATATTTAGGACATACACTATATTGCCAAAAGTATTCGCTCACCCATCCAAATAATCAGAATCAGGTGTTCCAATCACTTCCATTGCCACAAGTGTATAAAATCAAGCACCTAGGCATGCAGACTGCTTTTACAAACATTTGTGAAAGAATGAGTCTCTCTCAGGAGTTCAGTGAATTCCAGCGTGGAACTGTGATAGGATGCCACCTGTGCAACAGGTCCAGTTGTGACATTTCCTCGCTCCTAAATATTCCACAGTCAACTGTCAGCTGTATTATAAGAAAGTGGAAGTGTGTGGGAACGACAGCAACTCAGCCACGAAGTGGTAGGCCACGTGTTGAGGCAAGGCTACAACAACAGTCTGTGTTACCTCTGTCCCTCCCAGCTGCAGAGCTTGTTGTAGGGGTTTAGGGAGAGATGTACCAGGAAGCATAGCTTTCAAGTCCTGTGCTCCAGGTTGGTGCTGATGCCCGGAGCAATAATTTATATCAAAGTCAAAGGCTGCTAATTGTGCTGCCCAACGTTGTTCTGTGGCACCTAGTTTGGCAGAGGACAAGTGACTGAGTGTATTATTATCGGTGTAAACAACACACTTATGGCCCAGCAAATACTCCCTGAATTTCTCAGTCACTGCCCACTTGAGTGCTATAATTCAACATGTTGCGGTCTGTGGGCCTCAAACCCCTGCTAGCATAAGCAATCGGGCTAATCTTACCCTCTTGTTCCTGTGACAGGACAGCCCCTAGGCCACCATGACTTGCATCCACCTCCAGAATGAAGGGCAGGGAGAAATCAGCATAAGCCAGCACTGGTGCAGTGGTAAGTTTCTTTTTCAGGAGGGGCTGCCAACTTGGCGAAACCCTCCACAAGACGACGATAGTAGCTGGCAATCCCAAGAAAAGACCGCAACTCAGAAATGGTGGTAGAGGGTGGCCAGCTGGATACCACCTCTACCTTGGTGGGGTCTGTTGAGACACCTTGGTCAGAAATCACATGACCCAGGTACCGTACCTCCTGCTGGAAAAATGCACATTTGGTCAGCTTTGCCTTGAGGCCCTCCTGCTGGAGTCGCTTCAGCACCACCTCCAACCTTTCAAGATGTTGTTCCACTGTGGAAGAAAAGACCACAATATCATCGAGGTAGAGAAGCAATGATTGGCATCGCTGCTCACCGAAAATCCACTGCATTAGTCGCTGGAAGGTACTGGGGGCATTACAGAGCCCAAAAGGCATGCGATTCCACTCAAACAGTCCAAAGGGAGTGCAAAAAGCAGTTTTGGGGTGGTCTGCCTCAGCAACTGGAACCTGATTGTACCCACTAGCCAAATCCATTGTGGAGAACCACCACGCACCTGAAAGTGCATCCAAGGATTCCTCTATACGAGGAAGGGGGAAAGCATCCTTCCTCATCTTACTATTTAGCTGCCTATAGTCTACACACATGCGTAAACTGCCATTCTTTTTCCTGACGAGCACAATAGGAGAGGCATATGGGCTGCTGCTCTCCCGAATCACCTGTGACTCTAGCAGCTGATTAACCCTTTAAGCGCCAAAGTCGCAATATTGCGACAAGCAACATTGCTGAACATAACAAGCCATAGCTGCAAATATGATGCCTCATGTAGTTACTAATTTGCACCAGGAGATGGCAGACATCTGGGACTTCAATCTGAGCATCATTTGTGGGCGTGTTTTCATTCAAAGTTTTGGAGTTTATAGAGTTTGAAAATCACGTCCCGGTTGGGGAGACGAGGGTCGCAGTTGGAGCGTAACAGAGCGCAAGACAGCGAGAGAAAACTCAGCATGCCGAGAGGTCTGTTCACCATTGACAAAGCACCTCGTCAAGTAATGACTGACTCCGATTCTGAAGAGGAATAGTCACCCCCTGATGAAGATGTTCAGTCGTCCAGTGAGACAGAAAGTGACGCTGCGTCTGTGCGTAACGGCGGCGAGTCCACGTGCCATGACAGTCCACAAGCAGCACATACTGGAGCTGATGCTTTGCTTCACCATGTCCAGGGTGGCAAGAGGGGACGTGGTGGGTGTAGCGGGGGTGGTCAAAACACTGCTAATGGTGAAGTGGGTAGCGGGGATGCAAAAAAAACACGGAAATAGTGGCAGACGCGGGAGAAAATGCACTGATAGTAGCAGCGAAGGCCACAGTGGCGTTCACGGGCCCACCGTCAATGACGATTATGATGGCTGGGTTTGCTTGAGAGATGAGGAACAGCATCACAAGTGGATCAGACATTTAAATGAGCCTGTTGGGTATCGTGGAGATAGGAATCTGACAAATTCTGAACCAAGCAATGCCATCTTGATTGATAAACATCTGTAAAAGTTATGTAATCCATATGTCCGCCGCCTGGTGATGTCATAATATGCAAATTAGATGAGTGAATTTACTCCCATCACAAACTTTGGATCATACTGATGATTTTACTCATTTACAGTATGCCTTTATCTCTAATCATTTTCAAGTTACAACCTTTTGAAAAAGTGATATCAAAACTGAATGTTTTATTGAAAAAACTGTGGCGCCTAAAGGGTTAATATGCTCCTTTACAACCTCATACTCTGATGGAGGAATACGCCTATAACGTTGCCTAATGGAGCATCGTCAAAGAGAGGGATGTCGTGGGACATTAAGTTAGTGCAACCCAAATCGCCATCATGGGCAGAAAAGACAACTGCATATTTCCTAAGCAGAGACCTTACCTGACACTGCTCATGTACAGGCACGAGGACAGGTCGATAGCTTCAATCTGGTCTGTCACAGCATGAGACACCGAGTGAGATGCTATTGTTGCCACACCTGATGGCACCTCATCCAAAGTGCCAACAATGGTGCGGGGATAAAGCAGCACATCAGTGGAACCAACATTAACAACTGGGATGTAAGCTGTGCCCCCAATCACCCGAACCAGAGCAGGAGAAGCAAGAAGCCCAGCTGGTAAACCAGAGTCCGGAGGCTCAAACAGCATAGTGCTCTGGGAGTAGTTCTCTGAGCAGGTGGCTGCAACCATCTTCATCATCAGGGACGCGACAAGCCTTCCTGCCCCTAACTCTTACCTTACCATGGACAACTTGAGGGGCTTTTACACTAGCCTGATGGCATTTTTGCAATGCCTGCAACACAGACTCTGAAGCCCAGAGACTTCTGATGAATCAAATAAGGCTGAACCATATTGGCCAAAAACCTCTCCATAGCATCTGGGAAATTCAATTTGAGAAGGAACCTAAAAAAAACAAACCCGCAAACAGGTAAAGCATGACAATAACACAAGGATAGTTGGGGGTAAGGATGTGGGGAGGTGGAGGGGGGAGCACTGCACAGTTAGTCAGATGATGTGCAGCAGCGAATTACCGCGCATGGACCTGACCCCTGCATAGTGAGGAAAGCTTGTGGAGGCGGGGGGGTGGGGGTATGGGAATGTGTGTGCGAATGTTTAGCTCAGTCCTCAGTTCATGAGTCCAAATGTGTGTGTATGCGTGTAGCCCATCTTCTTCCGTCCCAGACCTCCGGTGTCTCAGTTCGCGAGGGTGGGAGCGCGATAACACAGCAGGTTGCTATGGAGACGTCCTCGGTTGGCCCGGTCCAAAAGACAACAGGTGTCCTTGGGAAAGTAGGGGGGGGTGTAGGAGAGCTATCTCTTGGCCATGAAACTTCCAGAGGAGTTTGTTATTGTTCCAGGGGCACCAGAATGTAATCAGTTTCCTTCTGTTTGGGCGGGAGAGGAGTAAATTTCACCTTCCCCCTACTGCTCTCAACAATTTTAGACCCCAGCTGCGATTCTCACCCTGATGGCTTCCAATCTGCGACTCAAATCAACAGTCACACCAAGCAAATTGTTCATCTTACGATTGAGTTCGTCATACCGAGCATCGGCAGCCGTGATCCGATCGTTTGCATAGACCAGCAGAGTTTGGACGTCGTTTCTGTCTGCGGTCCTCATAATTTTCCAGAAGCTCAGGCCAGTGAACAAGCCAATTATCAGCAGGCCTGTCATCATAAATCCGAATATATAAACATCTTCCACATCCTCCACGGATAGGGGTGCCAGGCACATGACCCCCTTCCACTTCCCCCAGGCGTCGATCACGTAACCAGAGGCGAAACTCCCATCCGGGCAGGTAGGTTCCCCTAGGCCTGTGCTCTTTGTGGCGACAATCTTGTCAATTGCGTTGAGAGACCAGTTAATCAATTCCATGATCGGTGTTTCGAAGGTCCAGTGCCAAGCAATCGCTCCAGTCAGACAGACGAGACGAGACGAAGAAATGCAGCAAGCAGGGAGACATGAGGGTAGGGAGGAACAGAGATAGCTGCGGAGCAAGGAAAAGTGCGACCGCCTGCTACGAGAGCTGAGAGCAGAAAGGGTCCACTAGAGTGGTTCGTTTGGACCCAAAAGTTGTTACAATGTTGCTATTTTCAACTGGTTCGGTTCGCATTCACACCAGTGTTTTCGCAGTTGAACCTACTCCAATTAATGTTATATCTCCCCCCAGTCGTTTGGCGGCGCTGTTTACAAAACAAGGCGTTTACGATGACGTAGGTGTACACTGATTGGCGCAGCATGTGAAGAGGGAAAAATCCCGGAAGAAAACAACAGGCTGTGTTTATTTCATGGACCGCGGTTTATTCGTAAACAATGAACTATGCTCTCCTGTTCGTTCTTGTTGCCATATATTCGTGTTATTGCTTTATGCAGCAAGCACAAATACTGCTGTTGTTTCAGCATGAAGCTCGCATTCGGTACGAGAACATTATACAGTCGTTTTTGGCACGGAGAAGACGCATTGCAAGACGTTATTGGAGAAAGCGGGCGATGCTCCAAAAGCTGAACCAACTCGTGTTTCGGAGACATTTTCGCAAATCTCTTCGGTAAGCTTTTGTTTGACTTGTCATATCGGGTTACTGTTGTAAACATTGGCCTACTCAACTCGTGACAACAAAGAAAGGCAAGCAACAGCAAAAAAAAACCTGAATAAACATAAATAATTCACAATAGTTAATGAATGCTCTCATTAATCCAGGAGTTGTTTTGTTATATGAAGATTGTAATAAAAAAGCATTCAACTGGACATAAAAATATTTTCTTACTTTTTTTATGTCCAGTTGAATACTTTTTTATTACAATCTTCATAATTCACAATAGTATTACCATAATGTAATAGTAAATTTGTTTGAATAGTATACTCTCAAAAATAGTAGATGCCAATGACAAAAACTGACACATAATTTTGTAATTGTACCTACAAAAACATATACATTTCTAGTTACACTTAACTAAAATGTTTAGTTTCTTGTGATCTTGTGTCACTATACCTACTATACAGACCAAATGAGTCATTAATTGTTTTTTTTGTGCTTTCATAGGAGTGTGTGGACCTATCAAAGACCTGGGATCTGGTGGCAGTATGTGAATAACAACTGGACAGATGTAGAGTGGAGTGCGAACTTCAGAATGGGAAGAGCTACTTTCAACAATCTATGCAACATGCTTCGTCCCTGGTTGACACGTCAAAACACCAAATACAGACAGGCTGTGCCCGTTGAACTTCGAATAGGAATATGTCTTTGGAGGCTGGCCACCAACCTTGAATATAGGTCTATTTCACATTTATTTGGTGTTGGACTTTCCACTTGTTGCCTTATTACTCAAGAGGTGGTGACTGCTATTAACATTATCCTGAAACCAAAGTATATTAGGCAACCCACTGCACCAGAAATGAAAGTTATTGTGCAAGGGTTTAGAGACAAATGGCGTTTCCCTCAAGTGGCTGGTGCTATCGATGGCACGCATATCAAAATACATGCCCCAACAGATGACCCTACCTCCTACTACAACCGGAAAGGAGACTACTCTATTATTCTTCAGGCTGTAGTCGACCATCGCATGAGGTTTTGGGATATTAATGTGGGTCATGCAGGTAAAATACATGATGCGCGTGTATTTGCACTGTCTTCTTTGTACCAAAGAGGCATAAATGGAACTTTACTCCCGGACTGGACAGAAACATTTGAGGGTGTTGACGTGCCACTGGTTCTGCTGGGGGACTCTGCATATCCACTACTCCCATGGCTCATGAAACCTTATCCAGAGGGAGCAGGAGTTACACCAGAACAGATCAACTTCAACTTCAAGCTGAGTCAGTCCCGCATGACAGTTGAGCATGTGTTTGGGCGCCTTAAAGGACGCTGGCATTGCCTGCTAAAAGTTTGCGATGCCCACATTACATTTGTCAGTCAAATTGTCTCTGCGTGTTGTGTTTTACACAACTTTGTTGAAGTGCATCATGAGGACTATTTGAATGAAGAGACTGAGGCCGAGGAAGAGATTGAAGCTGTTCCAGAGGGGAGAGGTGGTGATAATCAGCAACAATCAGACATTCGAAATGCCTTGTGTAGATATTTTTCAACGTGGTAAAAAGACAAAGTTATTTTTATGAGTGTGTTTATAATTACGATGGTTAAGAAAAAACATCAACAGATTGTTTACTGTAAAGGTTGTCATTAATCCAGGATTTCTCCATTGTAAGAATTTATTATTATTATTTATAGACTTTTCATTTTTTTTGTCCAGTTGTTTGATTAATGAATTCTTTCAGCTGAATGTTGACGGCAATATGTTGAAGGTATCAAAACTTTTTTTTTACCAAATGAGAAAATGTTTTACTTTTTCATGATTCAGCTAATTCAAAGTTAATAAAATGTACTTTTGTATTTGTGGTCAATTCATATTTTTGGTACTACAAATGTTAAAGGTTATGCACTTTTTGAATTTCCAAATATATTGTCAAATTGTCTTTATAAAAATGTTATTAGGTTTTACCAAATATCTCCCACCCATGTGATTCAAGTCCCATAAATAAAAAGCATTTAAATGTGCAAAAACCTTTATTTGCTTACTTTGTCAATGTCAACAATTAAAACATTAGCGTTTATACATAGTAAAGTGCTGCATAAACAAATGTACAATTATGAACAACTTAGCATCTTGTGCTTTATGCAAAACATGCATTTTGAGTAAACAGCTTTTTTTTAACTTTGTAAACATGTAATACAGATAAAAGTATTGATGAAAAAACATGTAAATGCAGGCTCTCGATCAAACTCGTGTGGAGAATGTGGTTTAGCTAGCGCAAGTTTTTTTGCGCCTCCCAAAATTCCCTGTGCAGGTTGCTACGGAAGCTCCCGTAGACCAAAAAGTCTGCTGCGCCATCAAGCCGGTCCGAATGGAGACAGGTTTGTGTTCTCACCAGGAGCGAACCGAACTGGAGTTCACATAGAAGTGGACCGAGACCACCTCCCGAAAGTGGTCTCGGTGCGGTTCGTTAGTCCGAACCAAAAAAATCTGTTATGCTTTCACATCAGCCCAAACGAACCGTACTTGCAGGTGTTGCGGACTCCAGTCCGCTTTAAGCGGACTAAAAGACGTAGGTGTGAAAGCACCCTAAAACACCAGGGACCTGCGAGGGCAGCTCACCATGGGGGTCTTTAACCACCAGCCCTCCACACTTCTGCATCAATTTACCACAGAGCTCCACATCCAGCTCTAAATAACCAATGTAAGGGATGGCTAACCCATTAGCTGCCCTGAGCTGGAGCCAGTGAGAAGACTGATGCACCACTACTGAAATACTATGACCAGACTGAAGAGTTAATTCTGCAATGTGACGCTTCAGAGACAGTCCTAGGAGCTGCCCTGACTCTGAAGGGTAAACCTGTTGCCTTCTCAAGCAGAGCACTGACTCCCACGGAAAGGGGATATGTCCAAATAGAATAGGAATGTTTAGCCATTGTATTTGGTATTGAAAAGTTCCACCAGTATACTTATGGTAGAAAGGTGACAGTGCAGAGTGACCATAAACCACTTGAGAATATAGTGGGAAAGCCACTACTTAGTGCACCAAAGAGACTGCAGAGAATGCTACTCAGACTGCAGAAATATGACATTGATGTAACTTACGTGCCAGGTAGGAATATGCTGTTAGTTGACACACTGAGCAGAGCGTACTTACCTGACTGTAATCAGGGAGAGACAGAGACAGATCTAGAGACTGTTAACATGGTGACCTACCTGTCCATTTCTGCAGAGAGACTGTCTGTCATCCGAGATGCAACAAAAGAGGACGCAAAGTTGTAAAGAGTGAAAAGGCTGATCCTAACAGGTTGGCTGAGGAACAAAAGAGACATTGCACAAGACATTCAACATTACTTCGCATTTCAGGACGAGCTCAGCTTCCAAGATGGCATTGTGTTCAGAGGAGAAAGAGCAGTTATCCCGGACACTCTCAGAGCCGACCTCACCCACCGTATACACTCATGCCTCATACGGACATGTGAATGTGTGTACTGGCAGGGTATGAATGAACAGATAAAGACTTTCATCTCCAGGTGTGACATCTGCAGGTCAGCGGATCACAAACAACAGAAAGGTTGGTTGTAAGGAAAACAAAAAGGGGTTGTGAAAGGAAAAAAATGAAAGAATGGATGTGTCAAGTGGAATGTTTATAACATATGTTCCTAGGGGGACCGATTAGAATGTGACACTTGCCAGGTCAAAGGTTGACTGCAGTAGTATATGTTTGCCTAGCACAATGTTTAATAAAGTTCAGCTGAGAAACTATATCGTCCACTCTGTATGGTTTAAGATGGAGTAAACGGAACAGAGTGAAACATGCAGGACACTTTGCTACAGCTAACAGTTAACTAATTTATGACCCTGACAAACCTGATTTTGCATCACTGTTAACACTAAGTCAGGGAACGTAACCTGAGATTTACAGAACAACTTTAAAACACAGTGTTAGAACATGTTTACCATCAGAGGTCATTTTATTTATTTATTTTATTATTAATTATATAGCAACATTATTTATTTTTCATTTTATTTCTTCTTCTTTATATTTCCACTTTTATTTAATTAGTCTTTTATAGATTTTTTTTGTAATTTGGCACTCTCATTACACCATATTCCAGAGGGCAGGTGGTGGAGGAGTAGAGTGGAAGGTGGATCCAGAATGCAGACATGGCTACGGACGGCAGAGGCTTGGTGCAGGGGAATCTGGGTGGAGGCAGGCAGGAGTCCAGACTGGATGGAAAAACACAGTATTAGAAAGAACCAAGGCACAAGAGCGAGACAGAACTGTCGTCTGTTCAGCGATCGGGTGGTGCATAGCATCTGTCTTTATGGATGGAGAGGTAATTGGCTTGTTCACTCCTATCTGCTCGCACACAGCTCTCGCTAATTAGATTGTTTGTACCTGTCGTGAAGGGAAGGGGAAGGGAGATCACTGCCACTACCTAGAGCCAGAGGCTGAGGGCGTAACAGTCTGGCACCAACAACCATGCCACATTCTAGGTTACATAAATCCCTTTTCGTCCCTATTCTGATGCTCAATTGGAACTCTAGCAGGTCGTCTACATGCCTAAATGCATTGAGTTGCTGCCATGTAATTGGTTAATTAGACATTTGCGTTAACAAGCAGTTGAACATGTGTACCTAATAAAGTGGCCGGTGAGAGTACATGGTGTATGCAAACTTTTGTTCATGACTGTATATGATCAGTGTAATTAGGGGACATCCCACTCTACCCACAGCCACCCATGTTAGCGAATGTGAATAGCGGAGTGATTACATGACCTTAACCCCTAAAACCACTGTGTGTCTCTGTGTATCAAAGCCTAACTCTTGCTCACCTGCAACTCTGCTCAATTACAATCACTGGAAAGTTGTTATTCTAGAGTCATTCAGTCATACCTGTTTGAAACGGACACTGATTCAGAAGAACAATGAATCTGAAAGCTCCACCTTGCAGATTAAAAGGATTGGTTCCATGGTTTGTTATGTTATGGGTGAAACTTAGAAAAACCTGCAAGAGAGACATTATTAGGATCTTCTTTATTTGAAAATAAAGATCTGATTTAATTGTCTCTGCAAGAGACCACAGGGTTGCGTCCTCTCTCCACTCCTCTACATCTTATACACAGATGACTGCAGATCTGTTCAGCCGGATTGTCATCTTGTGAAATTTGCTGATGACACAGTCCTCCTGTCTCTGCTCTCTGGCCACAGACAACACCACAGCTTGGCCCTGTAGGACTTTGTGGAGTGGTGTCGCAGCTCCTGTCTTGAGCTTAACACTGACAAAACTAAAGAGATGATTGTGACCTTTTCACAAAAAAAAGACAGTTATCTGAGGCCGTCTCCACCATCGTCCAAGGGAAGCCCGTCGAGATAGTTGAGGACTATATGTACTTGGGAACCATCTTTGACAACGTGCTGAGGTTTTCTAGCAACACAGAGGACATTTTAAAGAAGTGCCATCAGAGACAGTACTTACTCAGGAAGTTAAAATCCTTTGGTGTCAGCAAAGACATTTTGACATTTTGTTATGCTTTTATTGAATATGTGATAACCTTTTCTTTAACATGTTGGTTTTATTCCATCACACTGCAGTGTAGAAATCACCTGCTGAACACAGCGAAAGTCTGCTCCACAATCATCGGGCAGCCTGTTCACAGTCTGACTGTTATGCGACCAACAGACCATAAAGACAGCACGCAGGATCTTACAGGACTCCTCCCACATTCTGTGTGCTGAGTTTGAGTGGCTTCCCTCAGGAAGAAGACTACGGTGTCCAGGCTGCAGGACGCAGAGGAGGAAGTCCTCCTTAATCCCTGGAGCTGTCCTGCTTCTTAATTCAGCTCAGTAGACTTTTTTTTAAAATTTATTTTAACACACACATTCTTTTATCATAGTATTTAAGAGCACTTTACTGTCCCATACACGAGGAACAAAAAAAAGCACTTTAAAATTACAGTGTTCTTTTTAATGTTGTGTTGTCTTTTTGTGTGTAATTGTATGTCTTGCGGCTGTACAGTGGCGTAGTGGTTAGCGCTTTCGCCTTGCAGCGAGAAGGTCCCTGGTTCACGTCCCGGCTCGGACCTGGGATCTTTCTGCATGGAGTTTGCATGTTCTCCCTGTGCATGCGTGGGTTTTCTCCGGGTACTCCAGCTTCCTCCCACAGTCCAAAAACATGCTAAGGTTAATTGATCATTCTAAATTGCCCGTAGGTGTGAATGTGTGAGTGCTTGTGTGTCCCTATATGTAGCCCTGCGACAGACTGGCGACCTGTCTAGGGTGTCCCCTGCCTTCGCCCGAGTCAGCTGGGATAGGCTCCAGCCCCCCCCCGCGACCCTAGTGAGGATTAAGCGGTGTATAGATAATTAATGGATGGATGGATGTATGTCTTGCCTTGTTGTTGTTTTTAAGCTTCTTGTATGCCCTTTTTAATTGCACCTTGGGGGACAAATAAAGTTTTTTGAATTGAACTGAATTGAGAGATACAACTGAATTTTTAATGTGTACATACATTTTTATACTGTTAGCAAATCCATTGTATTGATCATTTTCCAAAGTCCTCCTTCTCTGGCTTCATCTACCACTTAGAATCATCCTAACATTTCTGACAAATTAATAATTACTCTGACCATCCAGTGGTTGCAATTTTGTTTTGTTTGTTTGTTTTTTTTGCTTCTGTCTGCTTCATGGCCCTGTTAATTTTTTCTTTGACACTCAATAGCACAGGGCATTTCCTTTTCAGGTCTGCCTGAGGAGGAGAACAGCAGAGAGGCCTTTCTGCTAACCACATTCCATTACCACTTCTTATTCAGAGGAGACATGAGAATACACTACTACTTTGCTCTTATAAGAATAGATGAGAATAATCATGCATAACTGTATATAGAACTCATGGAACACACACAAGTCTATATAGAAACACATATGGTCATACAGATAACTGTAGATGATTATATGATGAAACAAGCAAAGTATAAAGAACAACTTTTGAACACATGAATAAATGACTAGAGATATACATTCCCTTCAAAAGTATTGGTACATTGAGGCCAATTCCTTTATTTTTGCTGTAGACTGAAAACATTTGGGCTTGACATCAAACGATGAATATGAGACAATGATCAACATTTCAGCTTTAAATTCCAGGTATGTACATCTGGATCTTATACACAACTCAGAAGACAGTGCCTTTGGTTTGAACCTACCCATTTTTCATGTGAGCAAATAAACTGGAATGTGTGACTGACAGGTGCGTTTCATTGCTCTGGTGTGTCCTATTACATTGATTATTCAAACAATAAATAGTGTGCCATGTCTACATTCAGTTTCAGATTTGGGTTTTGCCTGTGCTGACTGCATTTATAGTTACATGTAACAAACATGAAAGCCAGAGAGCTGTCTATGGATGACAAACTAGCAATTATGAAGCTGAGAGAAAATGGAAAATCAATCGGAACCATTGCACAAACATTGGCCATAGTTAGTACAACCATTTGTGATGTGAAGAAGACAGAAAACACAGGTGGACTAAGTAACATCGAACAGACAGACCAAGGAAAACACCAGCAGTTGTGAGAACTGTCAAGAAAAACCCTATAACAACTGTTAGTGATATCAGCAACAACCTCCAGAGGGTAGGAGTAAAGCTATTACAATCTACTGTTCACAGAAGACTCCATGAACAAAAACACAGAGGCTACACCAGAAGATGCAAGAAGAATAGGAAGGACAGGCTGAAATTTCCCAAAAAGTACAGAAATGAGCCTCCAAAATTCTGTGACAAAGTTTTATGGACTGATGAGACCTCTACCAAAGTGATGGAAAGGATAAAGTTTGGAGCAAGAAAGGATCTGCTCATGATCCCAAACATACAAGCTCATCTAAAAAACACAATGGAGGTAATGTCATGGCTTGGGCTTGCATGGCTTCTTCTGGGATGGGCTCATTAATCTACATTGATGATGGAACACGTGATGGCAGCAGCAAAACAAACTCAGAGTTAACAGAAACATCATGTCTGCCAATTTAAAGAAAGATGCAACCAAATTTATTTGGGAGATCCTTCACCGTGCAGCAAGATAATGACCCAAAACACACTACCAAAACAACAAAGGGGTTCATCAGGGGCAAGACATGGAAGATTTTAGACTGGTCAAGTCAATCTCCAGACTTTAACCCTATAGAGCTGTATTTTACCTGCTAAATAGGAGACTGAAGGGAGCAAACCCCAAAACAACCAACAACTGAAAGAGGCTGCAGTGAAAGCCTGGAAAAGCATCACAAAAGAAGAATGCACATGTTTGGTGATGTCAATGGAACACAGGCTTGATGCAGTTATTGCAAGCAAAGGATTTGCAACTACATATTAAGTCTTATTCACTTAAATCTGTTTTTAATCCATCTGTTGTGATACTTTTGCTTACCTAAAAATTTGGTGTTACAAATAATGCTAGCTTCTAAGTTGTGTGTCAGATCCAGATGTAAATACCAGGAAATAAAAGCTGAAAGGTTGCTTATGTCTCATATTCATTGTTTGATGTCAAACCCAAATGTTTTCAGCCTACAGCAAAAATAAAAGAATTTACTTCACTGTTCCAATACTTTTGGAGGGGAGTGTACATGTATCTGGAAGCAAACGTATGTAGATGGTATTTTCCACTGCAGTTACATATGAAATACTGGAAGTCTGAATCAGTTTTTCTTCATGAACTGACATCCATGTACTGCAGTTTTAAGGTAGAAATTCTCAGCCATGGTGCTGATTGCTTCGTTCGCTCAAGTCTTTTAGCATGCAAAAACACCATATGAACACATTTAAGGGAAAAGTTGATTTGCAAAGGAGGGGGTCTTTACAGCTGACCCAATCAATGACTGTGATGTCCCTTGATAAGAATGTGTATCAACAGCATGTTCCCTTTAGGTGTCTGTGATAGAGCTGACTGTGTGAGACACCATTCTTCAGCGCCACGTGTTCTTAAATGTAATATTTTCATCCTCTACAAAGTCACCTGTGGTGACATGTAATGAACAGAAGGTATGTCAGCATGTTTCTTAAGGCCACAGAGGCTAAGTGGAGGAGGGCAGGGACTGGTGAGAGCAACGCAAAGTAGCAGACTAACCAGCAGAGTAGAGAGAGATGGGAAGGGCCTGAAATGTCACTCCCAGTAAGTGTTGTTAGCATGAGCTTTTGTTTACAGCACACATTTTAGCTCATGTATTCATTGATAAAATCTAAATTAGCTAATTGAAGTTTTTTGTGCTGTTTCATGAGTATGCAATGAGATCCAGCTTTCAACATCATGAGTAGCAGGGTTGATCTCTGCTTACAACCTGAGTGAGATGTGTGTATGTGATGTGTCCAAATCATTTTCTTGTAAAATCACTCCATTTCAAGCAATATAAATGCATTCACATCTGTACTTAGGTAAAGCATTTAAGTATTTTCAACAAAATTTTCTTAAAGTTCCCACTATGCAGGCTAAATTATTTTGCAGGCGAAATTACTCTCTATTACTGTCAGGATTATACTGTTATTTATTATGCCAGTGGGTTGTTATTACTAATGCATTAATACTTTAACAGTATTTTAATGCTATAGTTGAACTGAAGGTGAAACTGATTTGAGCTGTTTTATATACTACTGCGTAAAGCAAAAACAAGCATAAAATGAAAAGATAAAAAATATGCATACATCACATCTGCAAGTACGGTACTTGAGTAAATGTACTTGGCTACAGTACCTCTCCCACTTAATATACATGTACACTGTATGTTTATCATATTTAAATGTGTAACAACCTAAAAAGAAGTGTTTCTTCCCTCCTTTTTCTTCTTTTCTTTCTGTCTAGACACACTGCACTCCAGCATCCTCATCGTGGCCGCAGTTGTGAACGCCAGTTTCACTGTGCTGGCAGTCAAAAATATCAGACTCTGTCCCTGTGCATTGCAGTTCATCCAGCCAGATCCGACCAGACCCTACAGAAGGAAAGCAGTATTACAGCTGCACATGCATTCATCAGATGCTTTCTAAGTGTTTCATTCTGAGTTTTAAAACAAATGAACAAAAACGGAGAAAGTGTGCTCTGATTTGATACAAATATCTTTCTAAAATGTGTCAATAAAACCATCTCACCTGATTTTAATCAATACATAAATATTATAGTAAATGTGCTTTTCGTTTTATTATCAAGAGTTAGTCATAAGTGACCATTTTGTATCTTGTTTATTCAATCAGTATTGTCAAGGAAGGTCAGATAGCTGCTATTGTCCTACTGGTTGGTTGTTGAAAGTCAAGAACGTGTGTCTTACATATAAGAAAACATCTGTAAATTTGGAAATTTAATTCTTCTATCAACTTGACGCGATATATGGGATAACAGTCTCATAAGCATTTGTCACTCTAGCATTTCTCAGTTGAAACATATGTGTGAATCTTCACATATGCTTTTCTATTGTTTGACACTGTTTTAGCACTGTCACAAAAATCCCAAATTCAAGGAAACTTGAGTGCTTTACAGTAGGAGGCCGTAATACAACATTTAAACTAAACAGAAGAAGGAGAAGCAGAAGAAGAAGAAAAAAGCCCAACAGGGACAGCGCATACTTCATCTAACAAGCTATGACCATTCTGTCAGGACCCAGTCTCAGCCATGCCTAGCCCCTTCTCTCTGTCTTTCTGTCTCTCCCTCTTTTCTCCCTCTTTCTTTGCCTTTCCCTCTCTCTCCTTCTTTCTCGGTTTGGCTTTCCCTCTCATGTCTCTCTAACCCCGTGTGCCTTATTATTGCAGGGATTGGAAACAGTTGCGGGGATCACCTGTTCACAATCACTTCATTCCATAAAAGCTCAGCTCATTCCACCACACCCTGCCAGACCATAAATATTCATACTCCGTGTAACCTTCTGGTCACCAACCTGTCTCCTACCTACCTACCTACTTCAAGCCACTACTGCTTGACCGCCCTGCATCGGAGACACACTAGCCATCCTGATCTTGGCCGCAGCCTGCCTCTTCCTGCCGCTGGTCCCTGTCCTGTTTGCTGCCTGCTTTTCCCGAGCCAGCCTGCCCCTTAAGTTTAGTTCCTCATCTTGCGAGTAGCCCCGCTTTATTAGCTTAGCTTAGTTTAATTCATGTTACACTTCCATGGTTTCCTACTCTGTGAGTGGGGTTTCTAGTTTTTTTTTGTTTGTTTGTTTTTTAGCTTTGCCCCCTTTTTTGAATGAAGTTTGGTTTGTCTTAGTTCCTCCTTAATTTCTCTCCTCTCTGCGATGTAACTGGTTTGAATGTAACCGGATTGAGATTGTTTTTGTTTTTGCGTTGAAATGTCACCAAATCCTGATTAAGAACTGGAAAACATTGCTTTTCTTCATTAAAGGTTTTATAGTCTGTTCCTATTAAACTGTCATATCCCTGTACTGTCACTTTAAAACTGCACTTGCTGTCAAGCTTGTGATGTCATCACATGCCTTTCTCCTCAGTTCATGCAGGAAACACTGAGGAGCAGAGGTATCTGTGTGTAGCTGTGATTCAGGGAGAGACTACTGCTTAACCACACATTCTGTCAATTATCTTGTACAGACATTGTGATGCCATCCAACTGCCACCTGTAAACAAACCGAACCAGCAGCCACTGTAGTCCAAGCCACCCTTCCCTGTATAATCAGAACACAACGCAGAATAGAAAGATAACAGATGTGCCAGCATTTTCAGACTTCTAGACGAAGAGCCCGGTACACCCGTTACACAGTTTTCCTTGCTTGTGTAATTTCCCAATTTATTTGTGTTACTCTGCCCTTTTTAGACAACCTTTATCCTTGAGTATAAATTAGTTCGGTTGTGAGCTTGGTTATCTTACTTGATTATTTCTACCCTGTTTGTACCACTGAGTTTTGTATGCACATGGGTTGTCTAACCTACCATGACACATTATGGAGACTGTCTTCATTTCTCTTTTTTTTGATAATGATCTTCTCATTATGTCAATGTGTTTTGGTCAAACTTAACGTATTATGAAAAGTCACTCATAACTTGACACAAAGACAGCATCTGAACTCTGCCTACAGTTTACTCTTAATTTGACAAAAAATAAGTAAAAAAATCATCCAAGTTCTACATTCTGGCAGATAACTGCTATTGTAATATATGCTGACCATGAGAACAGATATCTGGCAGCAGCATCTGCTTCGAAACATTAATAAAAGAGAGGTTTGATTTCCAAGAGATGCTTAAATGTACTCACAGGTACTTTACAATATATATAAGGGTCATTCCAGAATTGAAGGACATTTTACATCCCACCAATCAAATTTCAAAAAATCCATGTACAAAATACCAAAACATGCAGCAGTTGTGTAAATTTACTTGTCCTGAGACCACATCTAAAAAAAACTAGGAGAAAAGAATGTTTGAAAAATATTTTTAAAAATACAAAATAAGTCTGGAGTACCCCGCCAAAATGCGATTTTTCTCTTGTCCAACCCCCATGATGACCAAATTGAATCGCAAATGAAACAGTTAAAATGAAATTTAATTCTTTTTTTTGGTATTATTTTTTTCATTAATGTCTCTTGTAATTGTGGGAATTTTTTTTTTACTCAACATATTTTAAATAATTATGATGCATGGAACGTGTATCCCCCAGCATCCACGCAACCTTGTTACCATTGTAAAAGAGAATGTATATTTTCCAAAAAGCCCAAATGTCCTGGAATTCTGAAATAATCCATAAGTTGAGAGAGCAGGCTTCTTACCTGGGGTGGCAGTGAAGGTGGAAATGATGGATTGAAAGCCCAGCATCTTGCAGATGACTTTGCCATCCAGCTTGTCAAAGTTGTCGTCACAAATGGTGCCCCAGACATCATTGTGCTTAACCTCCACTCGTCCTCGGTATTTCCCTGGCACAAGACGAACGCTCACTGTGATGGTACAAAGTTGGAGATAATGGCGATT
The DNA here is from genome assembly GCA_027123335.1 of Amphiprion clarkii. NCBI lineage: Eukaryota > Metazoa > Chordata > Actinopteri > Pomacentridae > Amphiprion > Amphiprion clarkii. Next base: position 11,258,445 of record CM049576.1, read on the forward strand.
TAAGTGCATATTTGCATAAATTACAGCAGCAAGTAAATAAAACATCTTCATAACTCGGACGGTCTGAAAAACATCACAACAGTGTCTGTCCACATCTGGGATATATTACATAGTAAGTGAATCTTGAGTTCTCACAGCCAGTGTGTGATGGATTTTGCAGAAATGGGTTGGTAGAAAAAAAAAATTCTTTTTCAGGAACTTTGTAGTTTTTACAGATATCCAACCCAGTTGGATATCTGTAAAAACTACAAGTCTTGGTACTCCTGGTCCAAGGAAGGACAGACTGTGAATTGGTGACAAGGTAAGTCTGATCTACAGTGGCCCCAACTCACAACTTTCAGGATTTAACATCTTGGTGCCTGATCCCACAGGACACCTTCAGAGGTCTGTGGAGTTAGTATCTGGCAGGTCAAAGCTGTTCTGATGGCAAGTGAATGACCATCAGCATGTGGTCAAATCTGATTCATTCAAAAAGGAGAAATCATAGACAATTTGCAGTTTAAGTTTTTTTTTTTTTTTGGTTTGTTGTTGTTTTTTAACCATTTTTGGCTTTTCTCTACAGACTTTTTTCTAAAAACATTTCTCAGGTATTCTACTAATTACTTTTACTTAGTTATAGTTTCTGAAACATCTGCTGCTTTCATATTTAAACTGTACACACTTACACTCGTTTCTTTGTTCTCCCTTTTCCCCTTTGGCACCTTGTGGTCCAGGGGGACCTGTGGCAGAAAAAGTATCATTTGTGTCTTTATAAACACTGAGTGAAATGGTTTTCTATTACTTGATAGTTTATAATACTATGTACACGTGAACTAAATGTAATTTGAACAGTCAAATTTTCAGTTACTTAAACACAGACACACCCTCAGTTCCATTGAAACCATGAGGTCCTCTCACACCTGTTGAAGATAACAAAATGAAATCTCAAAAACACTTGAAAAATCTTGTCCTCTCAATCAAATATGTGGATTAAACTGATGGTTTAAAGTGACTCTTCAAATAAAAATGGACCAGAACTTTTGTATTTTGGAAATTGACAGCAATTGATGTTAGGCTTTTAATTAAGGTAGAACACACTACATTGCAGCAGTACAGAGGTACAGTCAGTCATGACATAGTAAGAAAGAGTTTCACTCTTTCTGTACGCATACGTCAGTCTAGCCCCAGATGTATAAACAGAGAAAGCACGTTTTTCACTTTCCACACATGAAATGAAAAAGAATATTGGGCCTCATCTAAGAAATATTTTGTATTCTTGTACTTAAATTCTCATACTGCTTTCAGTGAAGCTTTTTGTAAAAGCGCTTTAAATTGCACAAATTTGTCATAAGCTTGTTGCCTTTGATGAAAACAGCTTGATTCGTGAGATTCATTAGCATAATCAGTGCCCCTTAAACTGCCAGACAAGGCCTCCTTTCTGCCTGTATGTGGTGGTGTAGTGTCAAACACAGCTATCAGAAGAAACAATTAGAAAATATTAATGGTACATCTGTCAGTGCATGTGTAACCTGCATCTGGCTTCAGGCTTGGCAGTTAAATCAATGTATGTATCATCTGTAGGTAAACAGCATTTGCACTGATAACACAAGAACACCATAAACTCACTTATCAGAATCAAATCAAAGGCTGCATTTTCCAACTAAAGTTGCAACCATGTGTCAACAATCACAGTGAAATGTTTCTCCATTACAATTTTGGTTTAAAGCTCACTGGTCAATTGAAAAAAAACTAGCATTACATTAATGTAGTAGCATGTTTCTGCCATTATAGTTTGATCTTCTTGTGAGAAATATAAAGCACATACTTGTGTGTAACCCTCTATACTTACCACTTTAAATTCTGTTTTTCATGTCAATTTTTACTTGCTCTTAGACTGTTCAACACTGCAGGGTTGCAGCCAAAGCAATAAAAAATTCTTACAGCCAGAAGAATACAGCTAAGCAACATGTGCATTTAATAAAATTTACAGTTGCAATTATAGTCAGATCTACTCGTGCCCCAATAATTTGGGGGTTATAGTAATAAACCTCTTACCAATCACACAATCTGTATATTGCTTGCTATTTTTCCCTTATCATTTAGCTGCTGCAGCTACTTTGAGTCTGTATTATGTGTTTAAAATCATTGTTATTCTCTCATTTTCTCTTTGTAAAATGCATCCATCTGATGCCAGTAGACCTGTTCATGTCTGTGATTGGTCAGCTGTTGTTAACACTTCTTTCAGGTGAACAAGCTGGATTCACAGACCAGGATTTACTTACTGAGTGGATAATCAGCTTCGAAAGACCACTTATCTCGACTATGGTTGTTAGTTTAAGTGAAGCCAAATAACGAAAAGATCCCCTGGATATGATGAACCCGCATTGTAGAATAGCCATCAGCAGTCAGTATCCTTTGTGTTGTTTCGAGTGTCAGTCAGTATTAGTCTTCTCCCCATTACCTACACATTGTGCTCAGGCTTTAGCCTGCTCGCCTTATCATTTGGTTAGTTTACACCTTGATGAGTTTTTCATGTAGCCTAGAACCTGTCATGTCCTGTAGTTTGTTTAAAAGGTCTATTGTGATGAATTCATTTGTTTTCAGACTTTCAGCTTTGAACAAAAATGTACCAACCTGTGACATCTATAAGGTCTGACTGACTGTGGATTGTGTCATTGTGTGTTTGTGGGGGTGGGGGTGGGGTGGGTGGGGGTTATAGGCTTATAATGTTGTCTGTTATGTTTTTATCGGTGTTGTTGGCCCTCTGACTACTTTTACTTATAAGCCCAACCAGGGACGGGAGTTGAAAATTAGCTTAATGCTATACACTCTATATGTAATACATCAGATGTGTTCTATGTTAATTGCATGGTCCCTGATTAAATACATGAATAAATAAATAAACTGAATAAATACCATAAGTCACTGCTGAACAATTAAGTAAATAAATCTATGTGTAAGACAACAATTGATATAACCACTTCACATACAGTATGAAATTTAATAAAGAAGAAATACTGGCCCCTTGCGATACATGTATCAGTCTCACTGAACAGATGTAACACAATATGCATCTGACCTGGAGGTCCGGGTGGACCAACATTTCCAAGATCTCCTTTTTCGCCTTTGAGGCCCGGAATTCCGGGAATTCCTGCACAAGTCAGTAGTACATGAGGTATGTCACGCAAGCACACAGTACCAATCAAACGTTTGGACACGCCTTCTCAATCAATGTTTTTTTTTTTTTTTTTTTTAAATTTTAATTAGTGTTTACATCGTAGATTCTCACTGAAGATATCAAACTGTGAAAGAACACATGGAATTATGTTGTAAACAAAAAAAGTGTTGAATCAGAATATGTTTTGTATTTCAGACTGTTCAAAGTAGGCTCCTTTTGTTTTGATGACAGCTTTGCACAGTCTTAGTATTCTCTCAATCAGCTTCATGAGGTAGCCTCCTGGCGTAGTTTTCCAACAGTCTTGAAGGAGTTCCCAGAAGTGCTGAGCACTTGTTGGCCCTTTCGCCTTCACTCTGCGGTCCATCTCATCCCAAACCATCTTGATTGGGTTTCCATCAGGTGACTGTAGAAGCCAGGTCATCTGAAACAGCACTCTACTCTCCCTCTTAGCCCTTACACAGCCTGGAAGTGTGTTTGGGGTCATTGTCCTGTTGAAAAATAAATGATGCCCAGACAAGATGGGAAGGCATGGCACTGCAGAATGTGGTAGCCATGCTGGTTCAGTGTGCCTTGAATTTTGAATAAATCACAAACAGAGTCACCAGCAAAGCACCACCACACCATCACACCTCCTCCTCCATGCTTCATGGTGGGAACCACACATGCAGAAACCATCCCCTCACCTTCTCTGCATCTCACAAAGACACAGTGGCTGGAACCAACAATCTCAAATTTAGACTCATGTGTCATGGACAGCTACCTGTGTACCTGTCTGTGAGTTCTCACTTTGAGTTCTAAAATTACGCAAACCGTAACATCATCAGACCAAAGCACAGATTTCCACTGGTCTAATGACCGTTCCTTGTGTTTCTTGTCCCAAACAATTCTGTTTTTCTTATTGTTCATCCTCAGTAGTGCCTTCTTTGCAGCAATTCCACCATGAAGGCCTGATTCACACACTCTCCTCTGAACAGTTGATGTAGAGATGTGTCTGCTTTTCGAATTCTAATTTGCACTTCCTGAGGCTGGTGACTAATGAACTTATCCTCTGTAGCAGAGGTAACTCTTGGTCTTTCTTTCCTGGGGCATTCCTCATGAGAGCCAGTTTCATCATAGTGTTTGATGGTTATTGCGAGAGGATACATTGAAACATCGAAAGTTCTTGAAATTGTCTGGATTGACTGACCTTCATGTCTTAAAGTAATGATGGACTCTTTACTGAGTTGAGTGGTTCTTGCCATACTATGGATTACAACAGTAACCTCTCTACCTCTTCTATCCCTCTCAACCCGCCGGCCAGCAAGCAGATGGGTCCCGCCACATAAAGAGCCGGGTTCTGCTCAAGGTTTCTTCCCTGTTAAAAGGGTGTTTTTCTTGCCACTGTCACCTTAGGGCTTGCTCTGGGGGTTCAGGCACATGGGTTCTGTAAAGCGTCCTGAGTAAATTTGACCTGTAATTGGCGCTATATAAATAAAATTGAATTGAATTGAATTAATCAAATAGGGTTGTCCACTGTGTACTAACCCTCCCTCTGCACAACGCAGCTGATGGACTCACACACATTAAGAAGGAAGTAATTCCACAAATTGACTCTTGACAAGGCACACCTGTTAATTTAATACCATTCCAGGAGATGACCTCATGAAGCTCAAGAGCGTGCAAAGCTGTCATCAAAGCAAAAGGGGGCTACTTTGAAGAATCTAAAATATAAAACATATTCTGGTCTGCTCAACACTTTTTTGTTTACAACATAATTCCATGTGTTCTTTCATAATTTTGTTGTCTTCAGTATTAATCTACAATGTACAAGGTTTGAATAAAAAACATTAAATGAGAAGGTGTGCCCAAACTTTTGACTGGTACATTTTAAACAGAAACATAAATACATGTATATTCATTCATCAGCATATATTTTTCTGTACCTTTCTGGCCATAGAGTCCAGGGTCACCTTTTTCTCCATGGAGACCTGCAATCAGTGCCAGGAGTCAACAGTCAGAAGTAAAACATTTTGACCTGTGGGCTTTTTTCACAGCCAGTTTTACTTCTATATAGGGTTGAACGCTCTTTGTAAGGGCAGCTGGACAAAAAACACACCCCACCCTCCATCTGCCTTCTCTATCCCCACCACCCCAAACCATGCAAGGATGGATGGATGGATGTTTTCATGTTCATGTCAGGTCAGAGATTGGAACCTCTACAGTAATGAGGTAAAAAAAAAAAAACAAGAACTACCTGCAATCCCTGGTTCTCCTTTCTCTCCCTTTACACCTGGTCCTTGATCCCCTGGTAGACCCTTGGGACCTACACACACACAAAAATGATCATGATAAACATAAATCAAAAGTTTTTGTTGCACATTTGCAGTGTCATTAATGCAAGCTATCATTTTTCACATTAAATAGCATGTCAGCAATTTTATTGATGACCGTAAGTTGCAGAAGGAAGAGAAACTCTATTTCAAAACCACAATCTGCTGATACATTTGTCCAACCAGAAGCTAAATCAGTTCATGTTCCAGTCTCACTGAATCTGCATTATGATGTGAGACCAGGGAAGTTCATGGTTTTGTTTCCTTAAATGTATTTCAGTTTGTGAATCATGCAGTTAATTACACATACAGAATGATGAACACATTTTCAGTATTTTCTTGCCCTAACATATACTCCACTTAAGCACTGTCCTGGATCTCATACAACTTTTCAAAACTGTCTTGTATATTTCAAATGTGTGCTACTTAAATACAAGACAATGGGTCTGTATGTGCATGGATGCACATGGATGTTTAGGAAGGGTATTGTTAACCATCTAGAGCTGAAGCTGTTGGGAATGTCATTAGCCCTTGAGGTACTTGGTGATAAATTGGTGTATATGTTAAACAGAAACATTGATCTGTTGATGGCAAAGTTTATGACCAATCTTGGGATGGATTGATTAATTAACTTATTAATTAATTCATTTGTAGAGTCATGTCAAAACAATACAATTTGAAAATGTTGAAAATTATACATCACAATTACAAATCTCAGTAATATTAAACATGTTGGCTACCATCCTTTGCCTAAAGCAAACAAAAATTTGAAAGGTTCTTAGATCAGCTTGTGTAGATGCCACAATTAGTTTTGGTCAACACCGATTATCGAAACCCACCTATTTCACCAGCAGCTCCTGGGTCTCCTTTGAGTCCCATTTCACCTTTTGGTCCTGGAAGGCCAGCATCTCCTCTAGCACCTGCAAAGAGGCATACTGTATGTGATGGACTGCAACCACTGCTGGTAAATGCTGTATCAAATCAGTCATGCAGAATAGGCAGACCACGGAGTCACTCAACACGTCCACAGTTTTACCATGCAGGTTAGATCAGTTATTTACAATAACTGGGGCTGTACCCAATGTTGATTCATACACTTTTGGCTTCCAGGCTGCAAAGAACCCAAAAAAGTGACTTTAACTTTACGTAAGGTCTAAACAACCTCGTTTCCCTCATTTCTCTCTTTCTTCGTCATGGTAATCTTAAGTTTCCTCCTATAACTCTAAATTTTCTGTGATGGAATCATTGAAACCCATATGTCTATGTCACAAAAAATAAGTGAAAAATGCCAAAAAAAACCCCCAAAAAAACCATCTTAGTTCTTTAATATATTTATTCTACATTTTCTGGAAGGGAGAAGGTCAAACTACTACAGACACTTGAGGAAAATAAACAGGAAAATAAACATATACAAAAATATTGATGGACCCAAAGACTATAAAACTTGCTGTGTGTTGGGGATTTGTTAAGTGCAGATACCTTTATAGTCCCTGTATGGAGAACTATTCAGAATGAGCAACTGCTTCACAGTCCACCAGGTTTATTTACTTTCTAGCGTTGCTTCTGCTAAATCTAAAATATCTCAGCTACAAGCACGACACATCAAGTGCCCTGCTGTTGATTGCAAGAGTTAACACAATAAGTCTTAATGCAGTCCCAGCATCTGAGGAACTCAACACCAAGTGGATTACATTTATTAATGGTGGCAATGTCCCCACAACAACAGGAAAATCCACAGTTTTAGCACAGATGCAGCGAGTCTCCAGCAGTTCAGCTGCATTTAAAGCTACAGACACTAAAACAGTCTATTTAGAACAGGTTTAAAACAGGGGTTTTGCAGACATGGTAAAATTAACCATTTTTGCAGTATTTTAAGCTGAAATTGAAAAACACACTCTGGGAAAATGTGAGATTTTCATTTTAAGTCCCTGCCTTATTTTATTACTTTCATTGGTGTCTCTTCATTGTTATTTCCTGTTATTTTTTTTACATACTTTACCAAAAGTATGCATTCATTGTTTTCTAATGTTATACATATAATGTAATAATGGTCAGCAACATAACCTCAATATACCCAGTGTATCTGTGCCATTTATTTTGCAGACAGGTGTTTGTCTTTAGTCTCAGCCATTTGTTCCTATGCTGGTTCAAACATACTCAAACTACGAACAAAATGTGTATAAAAACCAAACAAAGCATGTAAATACAAAGTTTACTAAAGGTCATTCATAAATTTAATCAAGGACTTCTTTTCTTCTGTTTTCGTAGGGCGCTTCAGGGCATGTACAGGTTGACCCATGAGACAGAGATTCTGCCTCAGACTTAGGTAATTTGTTGGCTTGAGTAAAAGTCTAGCCCTGAAAAAAATTCATGTATGATATGTCAGTTCATTACATTGTAAGGATATATGAAATAATGGCTGCAGCCCATCCATCAGCTGGTACTCATCAGACGTCTGACAGGTGATGACATGTCATCAATGCCAGGAACATCACCAGACTAACAACTGAAAGCTAATGCATTCTGGTGCACACTGACATGCCTTAAATAAATCACTGGTATTGAAACAAGCTGTTTGAATAAAGAAGCTTTTATTCTGGTGTTGTGTTCCACAGCAGAGGTTGGAGTGAGGCTCTAAAACTGCAGGGGTTTAAGATGTAATTCTCTCTCTGACTATTCTTATATCAGATCATTTTATTTGGTTTTGACAGCAGCTGTTCCAAGAAATCAGTTTTTTTGACATTTAAAATGAGTACAGATTTCAGAGTACACAGGGGATTGGATGTCTATCATCTGTTGCTGGTAGTGACACTAGGACAATATGAAAACACAGATTGCCCATTCACAGTGTACAGGGCCTTCTGTATACCAGAAGAGCTGCCTGCTGTGGTTGAAATCCCAGGATGGGCGAAATGAGAATAAACAAAGTTGTAGCAAGACAAGTTCTGTAAATCTTAATGTGACATTTCACATTGTCTGATAATTTTGACATTGTAATTTAATACCTTGTTGTTAGGGCTGCACAGTGGCGTAGTGGTTAGCACTTTCGCCTTGCAGCGAGAAGATCCCTGGTTCACGTCCCAGCTCGGACCTGGGATCTTTCTGCATGGAGTTTGCATGTTCTCCCTGTGCATGCGTGGGTTTTCTCCGGGTACTCCGGCTTCCTCCCACAGTCCAAAAATATGCTGAGGTTAATTGACTATTCTAAATTGCCCATAGGTGTGAGTGTGTGAGTGCTTGTTTGTCTTTGTGTGTAGCCCTGCGACAGACTGGCGACCTGTCTAGGGTGTCCCCTGCCTTCGCCCGAGTCAGCTGGGATAGGCTCCAGCCCCCCCCGTGACCCTACTGAGGATTAAGCGGTGTATAGATAATGGATGGATGGATACCTTGTTGTTACAAAAGCAATGATTATAGCTGCTTTTACTTTAACTTACCTTTCACTCCTGGCACACCTGGATATCCACGAGACCCATTTGTACCTGGAGGACCTGGACGTCCTGAGGACACATACACACAAATTAAATGCTGTATAGCAGTTAATTTGTCTGATAAATTCTGTTCTCAAAATTCTGTCCAGGTTGCCACAAATACTGAATCAATTAATTAAAACTAGTAGATCAATTGTTTAAACCAAAAACTGTGTTGTAAATTGTGCTAATTTATCTGACTTTAAAGGACAAATAGACAAACAAGCACACACCTGGTTTGAGGCTGATAGTTGTCAGTTTGCCCTCCAGATTGTGGTTGCTGATGTTCAGCTGGCTCAGGTCAGCCCTCAGCCTGACCAGCTGACCCTCCTCCCCACACAGGCTTTTAACCTGTTGTCAGGGCAACCAACAGAAACATGACTATGTTAAATGTCCAGAGCAACCCCGTAACTTATGACTACATTAGAGGAAAGCTTTTTAAATTAATAAATAAATTTAAAATACAATCACCGCTGCATTGTACCCAGGCATTTTGCTTCTGCAGTCTTAGGTGATCTGGTATGACAAGGCAACTGATAGCTAATGTTACTAAACTGTTGACAGATGTTGCATTGTAACTGACATTTCTAAGTCAGTTCAATTACTCAATGATGTGTCTCAAATGGTGATTTCAACATTCATGTTTGCTGCCCTTCTCAATCTCTGGCTGATTTTCTGGAAACAACTGATTTGTTTAAGAATAGCATTACTTTGTAAACCGACAATTCAGTAAGAAAGGAAGGTTTTACCTTGCTGACATGTTTCGACTGCATCTGCAGTCTTCTTCAGAGCGTCATCCGACGTGTGATGACGTGTCCTTTTTTTATCACGTGGCCGGTCTGACAGATCTGTCAGAATCTGTCAGACCGGCCACACCCCCCGCCGTCCAGTGGTCTCTGGAGGATGGAATCCCAGGTATGCGAGAGGGTGTAGGCACCCTCATCCCGGTTCATACTGAATTGTTGGTTTAAAAAGTAACACTGTCCTATAATAATAATGACAAAATGAACATAATCCAACTGATTCATTTAAGTCACTCAAGCTTTTCATGTGCCTGTCACACCACACCAGGCCACTGCATAAGATTTTAACACGTCTGCTATTACGTTTTCTGAGCTTTTCACTGCTGCTTCTTTAACTGCTTTTAATCCCAACCTTAAAACAGAGGAGGTGGTCTCCCTTTTTAATCATAACTGTTACTCCATCCTAGACCTTGTGGCCCCATTCAAATCCAAAGTCTCCAATACAATAGTACCCCAAACCTACACAGAAAGTCTGGCTTCATGAATCCACTCAACAACTAAAACGAGACTGCAGAAGAAAGGAAAGCAAATGGAAGAAATCAGGTTTACTTGTGTTTTATCAGATCTGGAAAGATGCTGTAAAGACCGACCAAAATGCAGTTAAAGAAGCAAGAGCAGCCTTCTTCTCAAGGTAAATTTTAGTCAAGCATTCAAACCTCAGATTTTAATTTCAAACATCTAAAAAAAAAATAAAAATTCATAAACAAAGTTAATAACATTAGGCAATTGCTGTTTTAAACTCCTCCTGGCTTGTTCTTAATAATTTTAGCAATTTAATCCTATCTCACCATCTCATCTCTTTGATATCCATCCATCCATCCATCATCTATACACCGCTTGATCCTCACTAGGGTCGCGGGGGGGGGGGGCTGGAGCCTATCCCAGCTGACTCGGGTGAAGGCAGGGGACACCCTAGACAGGTCGCCAGTCTGTCGCAGGGCTACATATATAGACAAACAAGCACTCTCACATTCACACCTACGGGCAATTTAGAATAATCAATTAACCTCAGCATATTTTTGGACTGTGGGAGGAAGCCGGAGTACCCGGAGAAAACCCACGCATGCACAGGGAGAACATGCAAACTCCATGCAGAAAGATCCCGGGAAAGCCGGGACGCGAACCAGGGATCTTCTCGCTGCAAGGCGAAAGTGCTAACCACTACGCCACTGTGCAGCCCCTCTTTGATATAATAACTCAAATTAAATCAACCACGTCAAGTTTTTATGCTATTCCCACAAAATTTCTCAATGAGGTTGTTGACTCAGTTGAGCTCACTTCGCACTAGTCACTTTACTTCTCCTTTTAAACATGCTGTGTTCCAACCCCTTTAAAAGAAACCCAATCTTTGTCCTTCTAATCTTAACAATTTTAGACCAATTTCCACAATTCTATTTTTACCTAAAGTTTTAGAGGAAGTGGTTTCCAGTCACGTTTCAATTTTAGCTCCAATGTTATTTTATAGGGCTGTACAGTGGCGTAGTGGTTAGCGCTTTCGCCTTGCAGCGAGAAGATCCCTGGTTCACGTCCCAGCTCGGACCTGGGATCTTTCTGCATGGAGTTTGCATGTTCTCCCTGTGCATACGTGGGTTTTCTCCGGGTACTCCGGCTTCCTCCCACAGTCCAAAAACATGCTGAGGTTAATTGATTATTCTAAATTGCCCGTAGGTGTGAATGTGAGAGTGATTGTGTGTCTGTATATGTAGCCCTGCGACAGACTGGTGACCTGTCTAGGGTGTCCCCTGCCTTCGCCTGAGTCAGCTGGGATAGGCTCCAGCCCCCCCGCGACCCTAGTGAGGATTAAGCGGTGTATAAATAATGGATGGATGGATGTTATTTTATATTTATTTACTCCCTCTTGGTCTTTTAATCCCATGCCACAATGTATCCTTTCATTTTTATGCAGATGACACACAGATACACTATATTGCCAAAAGTATTCGCTCACCCATCCAAATAATCAGAACCAGGTGTTCCAATCACTTCCATGGCCACAGGTGTATAAAATCAAGCACCTAGGCATGCAGACTGCTTTTACAAACATTTGTGAAAGAATGGGTCGCTCTCAGGAGCTCAGTGAATTCCAGCGTGGAACTGTGGTAGGATGCCACCTGTGCAACAAATCCAGTCGTGACATTTCCTCGCTCCTAAATATTCCACAGTCAACTATCAGCTGTCTTATAAGAAAGTGGAAGTGTGTGGGAACGACAGCAACTCAGCCACCAAATGGTAGGCCACGTAAACTGACGGAGCGGGGTCAGCGGATGCTGAGGCGCATAGTGCGAAGTGGTCACCAACTTTCTGCAGTCATTCGCTACAGACCTTCAAACTTCATGTGGCCTTCAGATTAGCTCAAGAACAGTGTGCAGAGAGCTTCATGGAATGGGTTTCCATGGCCGAGCAGCTGCATCCAAGCCATACATCACCAAGTGCAATGCAAAGCGTCGGATGCAGTGGTGTAAAGCACGCCACCACTGGACTCTAGAGCAGTGGAGACGCGTTCTCTGGAGTGACCAATCGCGCTTCTCCATCTGGCAATCTGATGGACGAGTCTGGGTTTGGCGGTTGCCAGGAGAACGATACTTGGTGGAGGGGGGATTATGGTGTGGGGTTGTTTTTCAGGAGACGGGCTTGGCCCCTTAGTTCCAGTGAAAGGAACTCTGAATGCTTCAGCATACCAAGACAATTTGGACAATTCCATGCTCCCAACTTTGTGGGAACAGTTTGGAGCTGACCCTTCCTCTTCCAACATGACTGTGCACCAGTGCACAAAGCAAGGCCTGCACAGAGTCCTGATCTCAACCTGATAGAACACATTTGGGATGAATGAGAGCGGAGACTGAGAGCCAGACCTTCTCGTCCAACATCAGTGTGTGACCTCACAAATGCGCTTATGGAAGAATGGTCAAAAATTCCCATAAATACATTCCTAAACCTTGTGGACAGCCTTCCCAGAAGGGTTGAAGCTGTTATAGCTGCAAAGGGTGGACCGACGTCATATTAAACCCTATGGATTAGGAATGGGATGTCACTTACGTTCATATGCGAGTCAAGGCGGGTGAGTGAATACTTTTGGCAATATAGTGTATATCTTCTGCTGATCCAGGAGGCATCACTGCTGTTTTTGACTATCTCAATGACATTAACTATTGCATGGCTCAAAACTTTCAACTAAACAAATCTAAATTTGAAGTCTTGCTTTTTAACCTTCCAAACCTACACAGTAGTCTCACCACCAACAACCTCAGTCCATTATCCACCAACGTAAAGCTTGTTGCCAGAAACCTAGGTGTTTATTTGACTAACACCTCAGTTTTGCTCCCATATCAAAAACATTATCCAGTCTTGCTCCCTCCAAATCAGAACAATCTCCAAGATTTGGCCAAATGCTCTCATCCCCAGACCTGGAAAAACTTGTACATGCACTCATCTTTTCCAATCTTGATTTTTGTAACTCCCTACTTTCTGGCATTCCTGTAAAGTTCCTCTATTGGCTCCAACTTGTCCAAAACACAGCAGCTAGGCTTCTTATCGGTTTTAACAGACGACATCATATCACACCTATCCTGGCTTCCCTCCACTGGCTCCTTCAGAACTGATTTTAAGATTTTGGTGATCACTTTTAAAGCTCGCCAGGGTCTTGCCCCAAGTTCCATTTGAAGTTGATGAATGTCTTGAGTTTTGCAAGTATTTGTTGATAAACTAAAATCCGCACAATTTAAAAGACTGACCTAGCCATAGCCTTAAACAAGTCAAAGGAGCACTACACTGTTACATATTTATACAACCTACATACCACATCACCATCAAAAAAACTGTATCTTTTGCATGGCCAAAGAGCATACCAACTGCTGCTCAGACACAACTGATGCAAAGCTTTGCCTATAATCATGAATATGAATTTAATCAATTTTAGTTCTGTACTAAAAACACAGACATAAAACTGATATGGACCCTCTCACCTCACTCTTAGAGAGAAAAAACTAATAAATTAGTAGATTTTGAAGTATTTGTAGTGACAGAATTTACTGGTAGAAATATTGATCGAAAGAAAATTTTTTAAAAAACTGAATCCGAACTAAAGAAATCAAAACTCGACTGAATCTACAAACAGTGCGTGTATGAAATACTTAAAAACAAGTGGATGACCTGGCTCTGCAGGGCCCATAGGTGACCACTCAGTGTCTTGGTTTCTTGGCTATTGTTGAGGAGAGTCTGGAGGGTGTCATCACCCAGAGAAATGTGATTGAACATCAACTTCTCAGATTTGGGGTTAGATAGTGAAGACTCCAAAGTGAAAACTGGGACCAGGGCAACAAAGGAAAAATAACAGACATGCATCATTAGTAACTTCATTTACTTCATATGTATGTTAATGACAACAGATTGATGGAATGCTTTATTTTAAAAAAAAAAAACTATATGTCATATTATTACATTATTGTCTGTGCTATTATTAATACTACATGTATGCACTGTTACCTTTATAAATGAGAAAGGCATTAAGAGGTGTCTGCAGGATGAGGTAAACAACTATCACATGAAAACACCATTTTCTTCTGGGCCTTGGGGGCTTCAGATCTGAAACATAAACATGAAAGTGCATTTAAAATGCTAGTAAGCGATAACTTGTTATGCTTGCCACCTCTGGCTCTAGGTAGTGGCAGGTTTCTTCCTTCCCCCTCCCTTCCTCTCTCTCTTCAGGTGGGCGTGTGTGGGTGTGGTGCTGGCGGGCAGGTGTGGCCAATACAATCAGCAGGAGATGGCGTGCGAGGAGATGGGAGTAATCAGGACTTCTACCTCCGCTCACATAAAGACAGTGTCTGCACACCACTCGATGCTGGACTGCTGAACAGTCACAGTGAGTCCTGATTCTCTGTTCAGTCTAACTCCCTTGTCTCGGCTCTGTTAAACTCCATGTGCCTTCCCTTTTAGTTTGGACTCCCTGCTCATCCCACACCTGGATTCCTCCGCTCCAAGCCTCTGCTGTATGAATCTACGTCTGAGTCCTGGATCCATCTGCAACCGCCTCCCTCGTCTGCCGGAATCCTCCATCACACAGATTGGGCTACATATGCAGCATCCATCACCTCCGCCAAGCAACACGCCAACGCCACACGCCACCAATCCGCTGCCACAGCCTCTCGTATCCCCCTCTGCTTTCAATGTGAGCTAACTTCCCTGTTTAATCTCTGAGCCGGACCTTGTAGTGTATCCCATTTCGGTAACATCTAAATTTTAGAGCAGGTATCAAGGCTTTGTTAAAATTATGAGTAACATCTGTGTATCTGCTGTTTGATATGTACAGCTGCAAGAGAAAGGTAGCATAAATGGCCCATGGAAGCAGCCATGATGGTTACTAACAGAGAAAGGATGGTAATTTTCCATCACTTGCTGAGTCACTGGTTGCTTTAGTGCTTCTCTATGTGAAGAGAGGGGAGGGAGAAAAACACATACCTTGACAATGGCAGACCATGGCTAACCAGTCACTCTAGCTGAGGCTCATTTTTAGTAGTTAATGTTTGACCTGATTGTTTGGCTGCCAGTTCCTTGACCTGCACTTCTGCCGTGCTTTCCTTCTGCTACCCTGTCAAACCAACAGCTCACTCCAACTCAACTCAACCTTACACTTTAACCCATTCAGAAATCTTTGAAAACACCTCCACTACTGGACTCCAACCTGTCTCTATACACTCACACTACACAGCTTTGTCCTACACCTTCGTGATCTGCAGCTCGCTCTCCCACCCAGCTTCCAAGCTCCTGCCAGATTCAGACTGTTCCACTCAAACATCTTAATTCTTGCAAGTTAAGTTGTGAGCCGCTCCCATTACCTGCATCTTATAAGTCTATGCTAATTCTCTGAATCAGTTTTAAAGCACAGGGTGCTAACCTTAATGTTCTTCCTACCCAGTACTTGATCTTTGTTAAGTCTGTTAGTCCAGTCATGCCAGTCCTTGTTTTCTGTCCTGTTTAGTTTTATTTAGTGTGGTATAAACAGGGGTGAAAGTAAGCCGGTACGGTCCGGAACGGCGTTCCGGTAAGAGTTTAGGTCCCGGAACGGCGTGGTACGGAGATTACGGGAGATGAGCTGCCAGCTCAAACAGTGAACCGGCCGCGGATCCCGCGACCCGTGCGAATCGTACTCGTGAACACAAAAAAGTGATGCTAAAGCATGAAGCCTAAAACATTAAGCACTTTATTTCCTACGTAAATTTCAAACACGAGATTATTTTTGCTTGCAACCGTAGGATAATAAGCCATGACAAAGCGTTCATTCTCCGTGGGCGTCTGTCTCGCTCACACACGAGAGCGAGAGGCGAAACGCCAAACCCGGCGAAACTTTTCCTTTACTCTAAGCCGAGTAGCCGAGAGCGAATTGAGCATGCGCGGTCTGCAAAGGGGTGCGTTTGATTTGGAGTTCGGGGACACTTGCTTCTGTCAAAACCAATCATTCACCCAATAAATTTGAAAGCGGGCCAATGCAAATAATAAATGAAATGACAAATAAATGTGTATGTTTTGATAGGGTAATTTAAAAGACGAATTTTTGATACTTTGCGAGGATCAAAACTAGAGAGAAAGAAAGAAAGATAGAAAGAAAGACAAAAAGAAATAAAGATGCAGAGAAAAATTGATCAAATATTTAAGCGGAAGATTTCTACTGAAAATGAATATGTGCAGCCAAAAAAAATCCCAGAGAAGTAACTGACTAGACTTTTTAAATCAATAAATGTATTTGATGAATTGAAATTATATATATATATATATATATATATCATGATTTTTCAATTTATCTACAGTACCAGCAAAAAAAAAAAATCTACTTTCACCCCTGGGTATAAACCCACAAACCTCTGGCCTCTGGCCTAGTTTGATGAGCCAGTCCTCAGAATTTTTAGTTAGGCTTTGGCCTACCTGCTCTTAGTGATTAACCCTGACCTTTTGTTTAAAATATTATCTTACTTTTAGCTTTCCACAGCTCATCTGCTGAAGCCATACTTTCCTGCATTAGTACAGTAGATGCATGCGGCTTCATTTGATGATGATACTTTTAAAATGCACATTGAATTTATTTAAAAATCAATGTTCTAAACTAGCAAGTTAGGCATGAACTCGGTAGTTACTACTCTTGCCTATTGATCATTAATATTTTTTTTATTGGTTTGTTTTCATTCTACATACATTAATGCATACATTCAGCAGATGCCATTTTTTGATTTTTATGTGCACACAGTTGAAGGCAGTTATTTAATTCTGTTTTGGTTATGTGTTTTTCAATTCTTTTGATATGTGAATACATTACAGCCCTGCTGTATTGGTATGATTATGTATAACTCCAATATATGGAGCTGTGTTTGTGCTCAAACTTTTTTAAAGCTCAACCGACAGTCAATTTAATTTTAGGAGCTTTTAGCAACAGTCTGCTCTCCTTACTGTCAGAAAACACTGTGCCAGGAAAGATGCAACATTGCTACCACCTGCTGGTGTGACTGCCATGTGAGTCACTTCTAGATTTAGCAATGGAGAATGAAAATGAAATCTAACTACAGTCAAATAAATTGCGAGTCAAGTAATTTTCCAAGTTTTTTTTTCTTTTTGTGAAGCTGTTTGAATTACAATTGCATGTGCTCAGTTTTATTTCCCCAGCACATTCTGTGCTCTTCTACACATTGTCATGCTAAACAAGCTCATTGTTTTGTGTCATTTAACTTAAAAATACCTCTTCTCATCATCTCTGCCTACATTTTGACCTGTCAAAGCAGCAGTAACATAGGTTTATTTGAGAATAACATTACTTATTGCCTTGTTCCATGAGTATGACACTAATGAGCCTAACAAACAAGTCAGATGGCTGATTCGTGCTCATCACTGCAGTGTTGGGGCCAGTGCCTTATAATGCAAGCATGCCAATCAGAACAGGAACAGAATATCACAACTCACGTGATTTTCTGGGTTCCAGTTCTTTCTTACAAATGTCAGATATGTATCACAAAATGCATCTATGCTAAAGAGGCACTTACCCTGATTTATATATTTTTTAAATGCATTAGAATCTAACTTCCATTACAACATTTGGGAAAAAATTTGTACTTAATGAATAAAATTATAAAATTACAACAACTAATAAAGTTCAAACACAGAAAGCTATACACTTAAAATCATTTGAGTGAATGCAAATGTAGCATGATTAAAACTAATACAGACGATGACAACTTTAATTTGTATCTCTACATGAATATTTAAGTGTTTAAAATCAATCTTCATCTGTCATACCCAGGAGTCAGTTGACAACCCCTGGGTATGACAGATCCTCTTCTGCAGCTGCAATCATACAGCAATAATAACCATGACAATAAAGATACAAAAAATAGACATTTATACCAAAAGCAGCTATTTGACCCCCCAAAAAATTGATAAATCATGTTTCTGGAGGAGGTCATGTCTTATTCCGAGGAGCCAAGTACACGTTGTTCATAATCGACTTTGGAACGCATTTGTATCTCTGTCTCACTGGATGTCTGGAGCCAAATTTTGTTGATGCGAATGTATTGCAGCCATGAAAGATGCCATCACAAATCTTTACAAGCATGTTGTTGAGATCAAAAGAAGGCTCAGAAGGCTGAGTTTAAAGATGGATGTGTTTAGGCCAGTGTGTATAGGGTACTCTTGTAATAAACTTGTAATTCCAACATTATTACATTACATACATTATTATAAGTAGGCGTTGACTTGTCAAGGCTAGCTTAAGTCCATCGCAAAATGGTGTCTAGTTTTATTACTCCCAAGACACTTATCAAGCCATTTCACAAGTTAACAAAGTATTTAATGTTTTTTGTAGTGTGCGTTATTTCTACAGGAAAATTAATTTCAAAACTGAACTGAATTAAAAGACTAAAAATATGTGTTTTTAAAATTATTTTAAAATATGACAGAAGAATAGAGGGACAGCTAGTAAATGTCACATTTATCTTATCTAAACATCTTATATCTTATGTCAATATCTAAAGGACTTTCTTTGTCGACCAATTTTATGCTTTATAATTTGCCTGCAAAATAATGACTTATTTTTTACTTTTTATTTTTAGTTAATTTTACTAGTTAAAATTTTGGTTGTTTCAAGAAGGGAAGTTTTTGTTATGAAAGAGCTTACTGGCAGCTACAGTTGCTCATATTGCTGAAGAAGTTAAGGCTGGTTCTGATAGAAAGGTGTCAGAATACACAGTGCATTACAGTGTTGCATACGGGACGGCATAGCCAGGGAGGGTACCCATGCACCCTGTGCACTGCCAAAAGCAGCAACAATGGGCACATAAGCATCAGAACAGGACCAGAGAGCAATGGGAGAAGGTCACCTGGTCTGACAAATCACATTTTCTTTTACATCGCGTGGATGGCTGGGTGTGTCGGATACCTGGGAAACACATGGAATCAGGATGCACTGGGAAGAAGGCAACTTGGCAGAAGCAGTGCGATGCTTTGAGCAATGTTCTGCTGGGAAACCTTGGGTCCTGCCATCCATGTGTATTGACACGTAGCACCTACCTAAGCATTGTAGACCATGTACATGCTTTCATGGAAACGGTATTCCATGTGGCCTATTTCAGCACAAAACACAAAACAAAAAATGGTTCAGGAATGGTTTGAGGGGCACAGCAACGAGTTTGAGGTGTTGACTTGGCCTCCAAATTCCCCAAATCTCAATCCAATCAAGCATCTGTGGGATGTTCTGGACAAATAAGTCTGATTCATGGAGGCACCACCTCGAAATTTACAGGACTTAAAGTGTCTGCTGCTAACATCTTGGTGCAGATACCACAGGACAAGGGGGCCAACACAATATTAGGCAGATGGTCATAATGTTATGCTTGATTGGTGTAATTTATTAGACCAATTAAAACATGTAACACAACAAAATGACCAAAATCAGCTACCAGACAGTGAAGCAAATAACTCCTTGTGTGTCTGTATAGTAATTTAATTTCTCAGAATGGCCAACAAGTGTAAAACATGAAATTCAGTGAATATGTCACCATGTTCATAGACTCTAATTCACTTGTTTCAATATTTTCCTCCTCAGTACTCACCGTCAGGCTGGATGCTGCACAGATCGCTGTTGCTGAGTGACATGTCAAACAGTGGGTTACTCTGGGTGTACGAGACCTGACCTGTCGTCTTTCCCACTGATGTCTCCATACTATCCAGTGTTCAGAGTCACCTTCACTTTGCAATTCAAGAGGTCTTATAACACTAACAGTTCATAATGTTGGCAAAACACAATTCTTTCCCAGATTGCAACAAATCCTCGACACGAATAGGCTCACATGCGACACTCTGAAATAGAGGAAGGAAATCTATCGATGTATAGCTGAGCTGGCCAAAAATTCTGCAGCAAACACCCATTCAGTGAATTGCTTAACAGAATAAGGAAGTTGGTCTTCTGACCACAGCTGTGAGAAGTTCTTGCAAAACAGTAACAGAAAAAATATTCCCATATGAGGTTAATTTTGAACACTGTTGCATTGCAGAGTGAAGTCATCATGAACAATTTATTGTTTCACCACCATGTTCACCATTTTAATCAACCACATAACACCTACAGCAGGGCAGATGTTAGTAAGTTGAGACCCAATCAGGCACACGCAAAATTTCAGAGCATATTCATCCCCATGAAAACAAACCAAAAAAAAAAATCAAAGTGGTCAGTCACTTTACAGATCACAGAAATCTCTCCTCAGCAGGACATTTAAGATTTTCAACAGGTTCTCAAACCTACAGACCAAAAAAAACCCAATATGAATTTATTCCTAAATGCTCCATATGATTATTACAAAACAATAATATGAGTGGTCAGATTTTTGATTAAACAGAAAAAGACTGGTCATAATGAGAAGAAAACACGGACTGTTGCACGGACATAGGCTGAAAACAGCATCAAAGCCAGACACTTTGTACACCTCAACTCCTTCCATGAGGTCTGACAGTAAAGATACTTACTGTTTCACTTTTTACAGTCAGATACCAGTATAAGTTATTGCAGCTGTTTTGACTTGCACAAGTGAAGGAAATTGCAGTTTAACATTATGAAATACACCTGTCCATCTCTAATTATGTCAACCCAAAACACCTCCTGTGGAAAAGATCTACTGGCCCAGCCTTCTGGCGGTGTATGTCAGGTAAATCATTTTAGGTCATTGTATAAAGGATTTTGAAATATGGTAATATGGCCATGTCGCTCTTTAAAAAGTGGACATAATGAGCGATTGGTGGATGCCACGGGGAAAAAAAAAAAAAAATCAGTGACCCAAGCACAGACAGGAAACAGAAGACTCAAAAAAGGAGTTTATTTTACAAAGATTTAGCACAGAATGAATTTGCAGGGTGTGAAGACTGGAGAAACTACAGCAACCTCTGTAGGAAGCTGGAGAAACAATCCAACCATGAGGTGGGACAAGACCTGGAAGTGCGAGGGGACAGGGACCTATGAAAGCCAAGCTACACAAAATCATTACAAGTGAAACTCACAACTGATTAAATCCTGAGAATAAACATATACTGGTGTGCGGTCAGGATGTCAAAGAAGATAACTCAACTGAATTTTCTTCAGCCTTTATTTGCTGCAGAAGAGATTAATGCATGTAAATTGTCTTCTGGTGAATTTTCTCCCTGTGCTTGTTACGGATTGACTGAGGCTCAGATGCAGGAAACGGATGGAGGCGAATCAGATTCAAAAAAACCTTTTATTTTACAGATTACGTTAGTATAAGCTACAGCGATTCTCACAGGAAGTGACGCTACTCAAGCGACAATAACAAAACTCAGGAAGTGGCGCAATACTAGTGACTAAAGTACTATACAGGAACAAGAACTACAAAAGCGCCCAGAAGTCTACAAATAAGATGACGCAGAAAAGCTGCGACTAAGCAGCTGAGACTATTTACCAAGAATAAAACCAAGCATAAATCCTGAACAGAAAACTATCACCCACATAAGGTATCACCCAGGCAGGGCAGCGAGAATACAAATAGTTGTCAAGATGAGTTTGTCCATGATAAACAAATAAGCATTCAATGGTCTAACTACTGACTTCGAACAGCTGACCAGATATGCATCATACAGAAACTCAAGAATTACCACTAGGAAGGAGATTCGGAATACATGCTACAAAATTACTCTAACAATGGTCAACTACGTTATCGAGATAATCAGGAATGCTCGCACTGGTACTCAGCTTACTGACTAGAGGGGGTGTGTGCAGGCGGTGCAGAGGACTGAGGCAGGGGTGATGTTCCAGAGGCTGTAGTGTTCCCATGGATGGGAATGGAGTTTGATGGAGGTGACGCCAGGTGAATGCCAGGGAGGTGAGTGAAGAATGTGGCTGTTCGGAGGTTTCGGATGCAGGAGTGCGTCAGGAACTGCAGGTATGTGATGGTCAGACAGTCTGTGATCCAGATGAGAGGGGAGCAGGTGAACATGGACGGACTGCTGCTCAGCTCTAGTTGTTACCTCTTACCAAGCGACCCTAGTAAGAGGTAACAACTAGAGCTGAGCAGAAACTGACGAGAGATTCTTCACGGTCCAACAAAGCATGGTGAGTGGAGGCCAGTCTTATTGCAGTGGAATGACTTCTGATTGGAGTTGCTCTGCCTGCTCCTATTCTGCTGAAGCTGATTAGATTGGCCACACCTGTTACTGCAGCCTCTGGAAGGAACACACCTGAGAGACAAAAAAAAAAGGAGGGAGAGAGAAGAGTTCTACCTACGGCCTGCAGGAGCAGGCCTGACAGCACTCTGCTCCCACAGCAAGTAAACTACTACTGTGTCACATTATAAACAGAAAATTTTCATCACCAATAAAAACAAATGAAATACAAAACAAAGAACTGTGTCACCTGGTGGTCACATTAACATAGTGCATCAGGGTGGAGTGGCGAAACAGAGACAAAAGTTAGAACCTAAAATAAAACATGTATCTGCGGAAGAGATTAATACATGTAAATTGTCTTCTGGTGAATTTTCTCCCTGCACTCTGCTCTTAAACATACAAATGAGAACAATGTTCACCCAAGCTGTGCTGCGTGAGGATACAAAGGGCGTGTCTTCACTGACAACTCAAAAAAAGCATAACCAAAAACATCTATAAAACTTGTTGTAAACAACACAACTTAACAACAGAATAATACACAATGGGAAACAATATGCACCAAAGACTACAACATCCATCCATCCATTATCTATACACCGCTTAATCCTCATTAGGGTCGCGGGGGGTGCTGGAGCCTATCCCAGCTGACTCGGGCGAAGGCAGGGGACACCCTAGACAGGTCGCCAGTCTGTTGCAGGGCTACATATAGAGACAAACAATCACTCTCACATTCACACCTACGGGCAATTTAGAATGATCAATTAACCTCAGCATATTTTTGGACTGTGGGAGGAAACCGGAGTACCCGGAGAAAACCCACGCATGCACAGGGAGAACATGCAAACTCCATGCAGAAAGAACCCGGGAAAGCCGGGCGTGAACCAGGGATCTTCTTGCTGCAAGGCGAAAGTGCTAACCACTACACTACTGTGCAGCCCAAGACTACAACATAAAATGCTAAAACAACATGACATCACAGCAGCAAGTTATCCCTCAACTTACCCACAGCAAGTAAACTACTACCGTGTGGGGTATATGGCAGAAGCTACGGAAGCCCGTGAGAAGCTAGAGAAGCCCGGGATGCACAGACATAGCAGGGTGCAGAAAGGCAATTCATATCTCCAAAATCAATAAAATAATGGCAAATAAAAATAATTCATTGAGATAAAATTCCAAAGTACTCAACATAACAAAAACAAGCATAAATTGAAAATAGTAATTAATAAAATGAATTTTTAATTCCGTACACCCACCCCCACTGAATTTTATTGAACATGAGCACCAACTACACAGTATACAGCATAGGAAACAGCACAAAGTCACAAATTACCAGGGGTCAATATCAAGAAAACCAACAACAAATGTATCCCATAAGGATGAAGTGATATGAGAGCAGTGCTTATCCCTCAACCCAGCAACTGTCAACAGGGTGCCTTGTACACCCTACAAAACCCATAGTGTAGTGAAGGCCTAAGACACAGTATAAAATGAAAATGACTGAACATTGCACCATTACAAAAACTTTCAGACCCAAAAGGGTCATGGACTACACTGAGAAAAATGAATCTGATGAGGTGTAAATTTTACTTAACTGAATCTGTGAAATCAGCAATAAAAAAATCAAGTTTGTATGTTTACTCCAATATATCTAGTATTTAGGTCACAAATATTTGTTCAAAAAGCAAGACTTTGTCTTTTTTTTTTGGAACATGAATTTTTTAACTAATGTCAGCCAATTTTTTAAAGTTCATCCACACAGCAAAACACGATCTTGTTATCTTTACTGTGTTTCAGTTGCTATTTCAAAACATCAAATACTACAATACCCATGATGCATCAGCGCTCCCAACTACCAACGGGCCTGCCGTGATTCAAAGGTGAGGTGGTTTTGAGCGTGTAGAAGTCAAGAAGGTAAGTTGAAACATTTTTTAAAGCGTCGGTTAGGTAGTACATAATAATAATAATGCATTGCTTTTATATAGCGCTTTTCTAGGCACTCAAAGATGCTTTCCAATTGCATTATTCATGCAATTCAGTTTCTGAAGGAGCTACGCAATTAGCATGTTCAGAGCAAAAATCTGCCATGGTCATCCCTTTACCTGTTGTACCACTGGCTAATTTTGGAAATGGTTTAAGAGATGTATTACCGCATTTTGTTTTTCTTTTTTTTTTCTTTCACTATTGAGGTTGGATGGTTAATGCAGCTAAACAGAAGCCAAAGTCTTTCACTGCAATCTGGATTCCCACATTCACGGAAAATCTTGGAATCAAGTCCCACTTTAACCGAGACCACCAAAGTTGCTTTCCCTACGTAGATGCAGCTTGACTGAGCATCAAACGGTTTTTGTCATGGGATGGATTTGCAAGATCTGTAACTTTGTTGTCGCTGAGGCAAATGAACTTTTGAGGCACTACAGGTTAAGGCATGACCACAGCAAATTTCTCCCCTGTTTACATGCCAATTGCGCATGCTCTTTCAAAACCTGGAATGCACTTAAATCACATCTGTCAAAGAAACATTCAACGGACAAATCTGAAATGGAAGTTATCAGGTTCAGTTGTGAACTTTGCCGATCAAGTTTCTTTGCTGAAAAGGAATACTTTCAGCATCTTGGAGTTCATGTCAGGAAAAATGAAACTGTGACCTGTGTATTCCAAGATTGTGACTTTTCCACAAATGTTTATGGGACGTTTGCGTCACACAGATCCCGACAACACACAGCACACACTTTAACTGATTTCCGGAAACATATTATACAGAACTATGCCAGTCAGTCAAATATCATAGATGATATAGCTGAAGCACACAGTTCTGGGGCATATGAATGTTCAGGGGCACATGAATCTTCAAGTGAGTTTGAAGCTGAAGAATTGAAAGATGAAGAAATTGAATTTAAATTAGTTCATCTTTTACTGAAATTGGAGAGGATTTACAATGTGCCAAGCAAGTGCATTACTGAAGTAGTCTCAGAGCTTCAGTTTATATCCGCTCAGTGTCAGGTGCTGGCATAAGAAAAACTTTAAACTCATGTTTGAGCAAAAATGACTGTGTACTTGAAGAGCAAGTTGTCTCAGACTTAGTTAAACAGTTGAGTGAGTCAACCCCAATCAGCACAGCTTTAAGACCTGACGGTCCCCTTTCCACATCTTATAAAAGACGAGAGTTTTTTAAGAGGACATTTAATGTAATTGAGCCTGTAGAATACATTCTGGACAAGAAGAAAGGGCGAACCTTACAGTATGTTCCTATTCTTGGGGTATTGTCACAGTTATTGAGCCTGAAAGACATACAGGACAAAGCTTTAAACACTTCATTCACAGGGACACAGGGACAGCATGAATCTTTTCATGATAGAACTCATTGTAAAGAAAACGCCCTGTTGTCCACTGGAGACCTAACGCTGCCCCTTCATCTCTACATTGATGATTTTGAGGTTTGCAACCCGCTCGGAACATCCAGAAAAAAATATAAAATCACAGCAGTTTACTGGGTTTTGGCAAATGTCCCACCACAGTTTCGTTCCACACTGAAGTCTGTTTATTTAGCTGTGCTGTGCAAGGCTGTGGATGTAAAAAAAATATGGCTATGAGGCAGTGCTAGAGCTGCTATTAAAAGATCTTGTTAAGTTGGAAGAGGAAGGGCTCTTAATTCCCGTTGTTGGAAAGAAAATCATCTCTTTACCACGACGGACCTGTACAGCGTCCGCATTACTGCGGACGCCGCAGCAATCCGTCGGTCGATCTCTCGCTCCATCCTTCCCTCACTTGTGAACAAGACCCCGAGGTACTTAAACTCCTCCACTTGGGGCAGGACCTCATCCCTGACCCGGAGAGTGCACTCCACCCTTTTCCGGCTGAGGACCATGGACTCGGATTTGGAGGTGCTGATCCTCATCCCAACCGCTTCACACTCGGCTGCGAACCGATCCAGTGAGAGCTGGAGGTCCTGGCATGATGAAGCCAACAGGACCACATCATCCGCAAAAAGCAGTGACGGAATCCTGAGGTCACCAAACCGGACTCCCTCAACACCCTGGCTGCGCCTAGATATTCTGTCCATAAAAATTATGAACAGAATCGGTGACAAAGGGCAGCCCTGGCGGAGTCCAACTCTCACTGGAAACGAGTTCGACTTATTGCCGGAGATACGGAACAAGCTCTGGCACCGGTCATACAGGGAACGGACAGCCTGTATTAGGTGGTCCGTTACCCCGTACTCCCGGAGCACTCCCCAGAGGATTCCCCGAGGGACACGGTCGAAAGCCTTCTCCAGATCCACAAAACACATGTGGACTGGTTGGGCAAACTCCCATGCACCCTCAAGGACCCTACTGAGGGTGTAGAGCTGGTCCACAGTTCCACGGCCGGGACGAAAACCACATTGCTCCTCCTGAATCCGAGGTTCGACTATCCGGCGGACCCTCCTCTCCAGTACCCCTGAATAGACCTTCCCGGGGAGGCTGAGGAGTGTGATCCCCCTATAGTTGGAACACACCCTCCGGTCCCCCTTTTTGAAAAGAGGGACCACCACCCCGGTCTGCCAATCCAGAGGCACTGCCCCCGATGTCCACGCGATGTTGCAGAGACGTGTCAACCAGGACAGTCCCACAACATCCAGGGCCTTGAGGAACTCCGGGCGGATCTCATCCACCCCCGGGGCCCTGCCACCGAGGAGCTTTTTAACTACCTCGGCGACTTCGACCCCAGAGATGGGAGAATCCGCACCCGAGACCCCAGGCCCTGCTTCTGATTCAGAAGACGTGTCGGTGGGATTGAGGAGGTCTTCGAAGTATTCCTTCCACCGGTTCACGACGTCCCGAGTTGAGGTCAGCAGCGCACCATCCCCACTATACACAGTGTTGACAGTGCACCGCTTTCCCCCCCGAGACGCCGGATGGTGGACCAGAATCTCTTCGAAGCCGTCCGGAAGTCGTTTTCCATGGCCTCACCAAACTCCTCCCATACCCGAGTTTTTGCCTCGGCGACAGCCGCAGCCGCAGCTCGCTTGGACAGCCGATACCTGTCAGCTGCCTCCGGAGTCCCACAGGCCAAAAAGGCCCGATAGGACTCCTTCTTCAGCTTGACGGCATCCCTTACCGCCGGTGTCCACCAACGGGTTCGGGGATTGCCGCCGCGACAGGCACCGACAACCTTACGGCCACAGCAACGATCGGCAGCCTCAGCAATGGAGGCACGGAACATGGTCCACTCGGACTCAATGTCCCCCACCTCCCTCGGGACATGGTTGAAGCTTGACCGGAGGTGGGAGTTAAAACTCCTGACAGGGGACTCTGCCAGACGTTCCCAGCACACCCTCACAATTCGTTTGGGTCTGCCAGGTCTGACCGGCATCCTCCCCCACCAACGGAGATAACTCACCACCAGGTGGTGATCGGTTGACAGCTCCGCCCCTCTCTTCACCCGAGTGTCCAGGACATGCGGCCGCAAGTCCGACGATACGACAACGAAGTCGATCATCGAACTGCGGCCTAGGGTGTCCTGGTGCCAAGTGCACATATGGACACCCTTATGCCTGAACATGGTGTTCATTATGGACAATCTGTGGCGAGCACAGAAGTCCAATAACAGAACACCGCTCGGGTTCAGATCGGGGGGGCCGTTCCTCCCAATCACGCCTCTCCAGGTCTCACTGTCATTGCCAATGTGAGCGTTGAAGTCCCCCAGGAGAGAAAGAAAATCAAAGGTACAATAATTAATGTAATAGCAGACAATGTGGTGCCCATTCAGTTGGCGGCTTCTTGGAAAGCTTTTCTGGATCCTATGTCTGTAAGTTTTGTTTAGAAAGTCTCTCAGAGTTTCAGGAAAAAGAAGTCAGAACTGGGTCCTTCCAAGCAAGAACAAAGCATGAACACTCTCTTCATGTACAAGCAGCTTTAGAGAGTCCCACTGACAGTCACTGCTTTGGTGTGAAAAGGCAATGTGCCTTAACCAATCAGCTGAAATATTTTCATGTTTTGTCTGGGTATCCACCAGACTTGCTCCATGACCTGTTTGAGGGAATAGTACCTCTTGAGCTGGCTTTGTGCCTCAATGTTTTCATGAAGGAAAAATACTTTACCTTTTCTCAACTCAATGACCGAATCAGAGCGTTCCCCTACAAGTGGACCGATAAAATTGACAGCCCACAGCCGGTCCCGCTGAACATCACCAGAAAAAGTGTCGGTGGAAACACTCATGAAAATTGGAGCTTATTGCGTCTTCTTCCTTTCATCATTGGACACAAAGTGTCAGAAAGTGAACCAGCATGGCATCTTCTGATGGACCTCAAAGACATTGTTGAAGTGGTAGTTTCTCCACTTCACACTGATGACACGATTAGATACCTGGACATCAAGATTTCAGACCACGGGCACAGATACATGCAGGTTTTCCCTCAGGCAAAACTTCTTCCAAAGCACCATTTCCTTGAGCATTATCTGGAACTAATTAAGGCTTTTGGACCGCTTGTAGCTCTGTGGACGATGCGCTTTGAGGCAAAACACAAGTTTTTCAAGAGAGTTGTTCAGCATACAAGCTGTTTTCGGAACATTTTACTGTCTCTTGCTGTTAAGCATCAATTGATGCTTGCTTACCACCTGCATGGCACAGACCTACTAAAACCTGCACTCAGTGTCTTGAATATTTCCAAAGTTCCTGTAGACATCCTAAAGGAAAACCTACAGGAAGCAGTGCGAAGGAAGTTTCCAGGGGAGACATGTATTCAGGTGGCCAATACAGTGACCTGCTATGGCACTAGTTACTCAGTGGGAATGATTTTGCCCTATGGAGTCACTGGAGGGCTTCCAGATTTTGTTGAACTGGGTCTGATCTTCATTGTTCATGGCCGGCTTGTATTCGCTGCCAAGCATCTCTGGTCATGGTACAGTGAGCATCTTCGTTCTTTTGAACTGGAATCCACAAGACAAATCACAGTCCTCCAGCAACAAGAATTAACAGACTCCTACCCTCTTGTAGCATACACTGTTGAGGGAAAGCGTTATGTCACCTTGAAGCATTACATCCATATTCAAGATTAGGTAACTAAATACAGTACATATTAATGGGTTTTCAGTTTTTTCATCCTCTTCACTGTCATAGGTTAGTATTTCAGATCATTGTAAAATCTTTTTTTTTTTTTTTTTTTTTAAAAGCTACAAATAAAAAAAATAACACCACCAAATTTCACCCAGTTGTCTACCTGAAAACTGACCCATATATGATTCCTATTTTCAAAACTGATTTGAAGTTTCAGTTCTTAGCAATTTGGTTGAATTTGATAGGTTGTGGAATTGTAATGTTTCAAAATTATAGAAGTAATTCTGCAATGCCTAATTCATTTGCTTCAACTATTTAATCTGTATTTTTAATTTAGCTTTCGGTCAATTCATTATGCTTTGTTTAACATTAAAATCCTAGAAATAGTTTTTTTCCCCCTTGGGATTATGTACCAATAACTTGATTTCTTCTCTTTTTTTCCTTTCAATACAGACTCCAATATGTCTGCCAGACTTTGTGTCATACTGAAAGAAGACATTCGCAAACTTTCCCTGCCATCTGGAATCCCCCAAACTGTGGACGAATTAAAGACTATTGTTAGAGAGACGTTTGATATTAAGCAAGATTTTAGTTTGCAATTCCAGGACTAGGATTTTGATGGACAGTTTTTCACTCTCCTTCAAACTAATGAAATTATGGACAAAGACACCATCAAAGTGGTTCATGTGGAACCAGAGGTCATCTTGACCTCTGATGATTCTCTGAATGTGGAAGGTGTCCAACATAGCTTCGGTAGCAGTTGTGCTTATTCATCGGAGGATGCAAGTTCTTGTTCTGCTGCAGCCAGTGACACCATTATTCTGCATTCTCTAGGAAGTGCCTCTTCCCTTCATTCTGAATCTTGGCCAGCTCTTTTTGAGGTACCAACCTTCTCCCTCGATACTGAGCTAATTCTACAAGCTGCAAATGAAGCTCATAAAAAGGATGGAACCATTCTCAACAATCCTGCTGTAAAATCAAACATTCTGGACAAGCTTGCCGAAACAATCTTTGTCTACACCGCCTACCCTTCTCAAGCACAAAGGGAGCAGGTTGCAGAGGCCTTGGTTATGAAGCACCCATGTTTGAGAGATCCAATGTCTTTCAATGTTCTATATAGATGGCACAACAGCTTCAAATACAAAATGGGAAATTACAGAGCGAAGATGAAAAATCTTGCCCTACCAGAACTGAATATAAACTGTCTTAAGAGAAAATCAGCTCAAGACAATACTCCAGGTAAAAACTTAAAGAAGGCAAAAAAAATCGGAGGTCAACTACCTCCCACCTCATCCTCAAGGTGAAACAGACACAACCCTTGAAAAAGAGGGAGTGGAGCTTCTCTATGAACACAAAAAGAGGGACAACAACACGGTGATCAATGAGAAGATGGCCAAGACATTCTCACTACGTCGAAA
Organism: Amphiprion clarkii; assembly: GCA_027123335.1. Classification (NCBI taxonomy): domain Eukaryota; kingdom Metazoa; phylum Chordata; class Actinopteri; family Pomacentridae; genus Amphiprion; species Amphiprion clarkii. Next base: position 11,289,279 of record CM049576.1, read on the forward strand.
TGATGTCATCCTCAATAAACCACCAGTGATTGACATCAAAGCTCGATGGCCTGCCCTCTTTGAGCCTTCCCAAGTAAGTATATTTTATTATTGTCTTTAATGTTTTCCAATGAAGGGTTTTAATACATTTTCAAATTATATTTTTTTTCCCTCAGTTTTGACGTACATTATTTTTCTTGGTTTGAAACCATTGTATTGCCTTCAGTGTTCTTTTACAGTTAGTTTAATACTTGTCTTCTTTCCCTGTTTTTCTGGAATTATTTCTGTGTCGAGTGATGGTTGTTTCCATGTTCTGTCTTGGTCTTTTTTTAGATTGAAGAGGAATTTCGGAGGATCACACTGAAGCCATTGCTGTCCACATTCCTGGGAAAGTTGGATCAGTGCTCACCGAAACTGTTGAGCTTGTACAGGAGGAAGGGGGGAGCTGTGGGGAAGAAACTTGATGTGACCCTTGACATGTTAAATGAGGCATGTACTTAGAACTATTTACAAGTGAGTTTCTGTTGGAGGTATATAATATATGCACATAACATTATTTCATTTTCAATTTGTTGTAGGACAACAGCATTGAGTCCCGAAGACAAGCAGTAATCAGAGGCCTTATTCTCTATCTTGGAGAGAAGATGGAGGATTTAATCAAGGACTACCAGGTAAATATGATATACCTCTGCCATTACTCCTGATTTGAAGCCCTGCCTGTTTGAAACTAAATATTTAATTGTAGAATAGCTAAAACTAGAAGTAATTATATGCCTTCAGGGTCTAAATCACCTCTAAGTATTTTAACTTATGAAAATTAATACATACACGGTACTTTTATGTTTCGCCAAAAACCAAAACCCGAAGAACAGGCTTGCAGATTGGGAAACTAACAAAAACTAGTGCACAAAAACAATTCCTACAAAAAATGACCACTAAGTTCTTAAAGGTGACTGTGACAAGAATTATTCCCGCGTCTATCAAAAAAGATAGATCACAAAACAAATGGACCAAACTACTAAAGGCAAAGTAAAAGTCACTTGATAAATGTTCAAACGCAGTTTGGGTCACCACACAGTTAACTCAACAATTTCAAGGCAAAAAAAAGAACACAAAAAGCCAACTGAAAGTGTTGACCATCTCACAGCACTTAACCAACTGAGCCATGGATTTGCAGTCCTTTATATACTGTCCCAGATGACTAATTCCAGTCAGTTGAGGAAGAACATTCAGGTGAACCCACTGGCTCCTGATATTCTCTGCATCAGACCCTCAATAGATCTGTGCTCCACTGGATCTTTTAGATTCTGTCCATAACATTACAATAGGGTCTTTCTAAAGCTGCTAGAACTACTCAAAGTATGCCTTGACTCTGAATTTGAGATTCCTATTAATTTAAATCAGTGGGAAACATCTAAAACATTCTGGATAGGGGCTCTCCAGGACCAGGGTTGGACACCCCTGATTTAAAGGTTTATAAGAGAACATTGTTTACACATCCTTACCATACACTGAGTCTCAATTGGAAACATACCAATGTTCTGTAACTAGCACAGAAAACAACAACTAAACACAAAGATGTTTACTGTAGGTGAAATACATTGGTGTAGATTCACAGGGATTGTTTTATTTATTGTGTTTCATTGTTAGCCAATACAATGAAAAAAGTCACCTGCTTCTCCTGGCTGATAAAAGACTTAATGATAAACAAATTTGTGCATCCCTTTCATTGATAATGTTGGTCCGATTTTCTTTGATGTATTTCACAGGTATATGATGATGATGATGCTGTGGATGTCCAAGATGCCATCACAACATTTGTCCTCAACATCTTTGTGGTGAGCAAAGGAGGAAGTGAAGGCCAGACGCAAGTTGGAATCGCTATAGAGGGAGCTGAGGTACTTTTTGGGATTCCCAGTGTCGCTCAGGCTTGTGCGTACCTTATGGGCCTCATCTATGCCCTGGAACTATGTTACCCAAAGAAGCTGAAGTACACCTTCGAGGCATTGCAGAAGATCTTCCTTGACCAAGAGGATGGGAACAAAAGAACATCCTCCAAAATACATGATCTAAAGGTCAGTCTTCAGTCCTAAATGCCAGAGACACCTCATTGAAGGGTAGGAGTTTGAGTGACCCCCTTTTTTTGTTTTATGCTGCACTTTAAAGTGGGACTTTCTGATGCAGATATACAGTGAACTTTGTTTTGTTGAGAACTTTATTGTTTTGCATCTTAAATGGTCACTCTTTTTTTTTTGTTTATTTAGGTTCCAAGTATAGTTAAGAAATCTGATTCTTTGGGTGCTAACATTTATTTGGGGAAAAATGTATCATCTTCACATTTCAAATGTTAAATTTAAAGTGGTTGCTCACAGTTTAAGCCAGATTTGTTTATTTTGAGTTTTTTCATAAATGTTTTCATAAGTATTAATTGGAAGGGTTTCTGTTTAGTTTTTTTTGCCAAATTGTTTTTTTATTTAAAGGTAACATTTTAGGGACAAATGAATCAATTTATTCATTGTTGTTTATTTCTACATGTACAAATAAGGACGTTCTATTTTCTAAAAATGCCTTTTGTAAAGGCACCCTAGTTCTGTCCAGGGTAAATGCACAACCTTTTTTGTTTTTTTGTGTGCTGTTTGTATGTTCAAAAATAAAGCAAGTTGTGGCTGTGACATGAGAAAAGCTTTTTTTCCTCAAAATCACTCCTTGGCTAAACTATCTGCAAAAAAAGAAACATCAAGATTATGGCTTATTAAGTTTGCCTGTCATTACCAGGCATAATTCAAATACATTATAAAGAATACTTGCTTGCAATTTTTAAAATGAAGCTCCCACTTCATTTGAGTAATAGGAAAATAGTTGATACAACTATTTTTACTATTTGATACAACTCTATAATTTCAATAAATTTTGTTTTTAGAATTTATGCAAAAATATCTACCAGTAAAAAAACCATAGTAATAAAACAAATAGTCATGCTGTATTAAATGATGTGATTAAGTCTATTTTATTGTCATTAAACACATCAAATACACAGTTTTGTATGATCAACTTAATATAATTAACTTGGTTATACTTGCAATTTTCATTTACTACCTTGAAAAAACTGAGTAATATGTACAAGCTTGAGTTTTGTTTGATCTACACAACAAAATCTAGTTGGGTTGACTTGAAAATTATATTTACTAATTTTAAAAAATTAGTAAATCATACTAAATTTTGTTTTGCTTAATCTACTTGACAAAATGAAGTCCACTTTACTTGGATTTTATTTTTCATGTGAAAAAATAAGTAAGTAGTTCAAACAAAAAACAGTTTTGCTTCATCAACATAAAAAAATTATGCAAAAAGTTGCCTTAGTTTTTTTTAAGTGGACCTAGCACTTTATTTTTCTCAGTGTAGCTAATTAAGATACTAGTCAGTAAAAGCCTAGAACCCAGATTTGCAAACCGCTTTAACATTGAACTTATCCTGAACAAAATCCTGCCTGGACATGGTTTGAATTAGCCTGTTCACAGGATTGACTAGGCAGCCAAATCTAGACCTGACTTGTGTCTGTGCATGAGAACGATCACAGTGCATGTTTGAGGTCTGGTCAACAGTGTGCAGAATGTCTGAGGCATCGTCTGTCTGTGTCATAGTATTGAGGGCAGGGTCTGGCTGTCTCACACTTGCCAGAACATCCAGCAGTCACAGGTACAGTAACTAGTTACAGACTGATCTGTTGTGTAGCTCTCAAGTGAGACTGAGCAATTTTGGGGGCCAGAGTTCATGCTTGTTAAGTCACTAACATCTCCTTCTGATGGACTTGGTGCAGACAGCTGTGTGATCCATGCTATGGTTCTCCTCTGAGTCCATGGGCTCCGGATCAAACAAAGGACTCCGCTCTTCTTCTGCAGTCACAGATGACTTCCCATCACTTCCACCTTCAGGGCTCTCACTATCTCCAGATGAAAAAGAGTCTCATCCCCTTGATGCCCTGTCTGGTGCTTGTTGGTTCTCAACCCTGGATTTAGCCAGTGGTTACAACCAAGTGCCAGTCACTGAGACTGATCGATCCAAAACCACTTTTTGCACACACTTTGGCTTGTTCGAGTGGAACCAAATGCCCTTTGGGCTCTGCAACGCTCCTAGCACCTTCCGGAGGTTAATGCAGCGCATCTTTGGTGATCAGCAGTGGCAGTCGTTGTTGTATCTGGATGATATTGCTGTGTATTCCTTCTCTGTGGAACAACATCTGGAGTGACTGAAGGTTGTGCTTAGGCGCCTGCAGTATGAGGGCCTTCAAGTCAAGCTCAGTAAGTGCTCTTTCTTCCAGAAGGAAGTGCATTAATTGGGTAATGTGATTTCTGTGACGGTATCTCCACAGATCCGAGCTAAATAGAGGTAGCAGCCAATTGGCCGATTCCCACCACTATCTCAGATCTGTGGTCTTTTCTTGGTTTCGCCAGTTATTACTGGCGTTTTGTGGAGGGTTTTGCCAAGTTGGCAGCCACTCTGCACAAGGTTGTAGCTGAAGGTGGTAGTACTCGGACTGGCACGAAGTCCGATCGTGGGGTTGTCAGTTGTTGGACTGATGAGTGTCAACAGTGCTTTGAAGCACTGAAAACTATGCTTATTTTGGAGGTCGATGCAAGCCACGGTGGCTTGGGAGCAGTGCTCTCTCAAGAGCAGGTCGGGAAGGTGAGGGCGATAGCCGACGCTAGTTGAGGACTGAGGTCCACAGAAAGGAACATAGTAAATTATAGTTCCATGAAACTTGAGTTCTTGGCCCTTAAGTGGGGTATGACGGAGAAATTTAGAGAGTACTTGTTGGGTAATAAGTGTATTGTCTACACAGAAAACAACCCCCTCAGTCACTTGTCTTCTGCTAAATTGGCTGCCACCGAACAGAGGTGGACAGCCCAGCTGGCCTCTTTTGATTTTGAGCTGAAGTATAGGTCATGCAGAAGTAATAAAAATGCAGATACTCTCTCCTGTCAGCACCCCTCTGGCTCCCAGGATGTGGAGGCTATGCTCTCTAGTACTGTTGTGCCTAAGCCTTTGCATCAAGTCCTGAGGATGAGGACGGTGGCAGCAACACAGGCTGCCATTGTAGCCTTACTACAGCATACTAGTCCATGGGCCAGGTACCACCTCAGGTGACCAAATCTAAGTGGTACTAAAATGTACATTGGGTTATCATGAGTACATTAGGATGTGGCTGTACAGCGGCGTAGTGGTTAGCGCTTTCGCCTTGCAGCGAGAAGGTCCCTGGTTCACGTCCCGGCTCGGACCTGGGATCTTTCTGCATGGAGTTTGCATGTTCTCCCTGTGCATGCGTGGGTTTTCACCGGGGACTCCGGCTTCCTCCCACAGTCCAAAAATATGCTAAGGTTAATTGATCATTCTAAATTGCCCGTAGGTGTGAATGTGTGAGTGCTTGTTTGTCTGTATATGTAGCCCTGCGACAGACTGGCGACCTGTCTAGGGTGTCCCCTGCCTTCGCCCGAGTCAACTGGGATAGGCTCCAGCACCCCCCGCGACCCTAGTGAGGATTAAGCGGTGTATAGATAATGGATGGATGGACATTAGGATGTGATAGAGTTTCCACATTGGCAGCTTTATCACTTATTTGTGAAACTGTCACATTCACCATAACCGCTGTATTGCAATCCATTTAACCCTCTGAGGTCCAGAGTTGCAAAATTACAACATTTTTTAAAGGCTGTCTAGCTGTACCTATTTCTGACTAAATGTGGACAAACACTACATTTCCCAGACCCAAGACATACCACAATTCAAGTTCAAACAACATGGCTGTCTTCCAATGACCCCCTAGCTCTCTCTTTAGGAACAATTTCAATAATTTTCCAAGTAAGAATTTGACCTGTAGTATTTTTTTCTTCATCCTTAAAGATGCTTAGTGATAGACAACTCACATTATTTTTTTAAAAGTACAATACGGTTGAAGACAAAATTATTAGCCACCCTATGAAATTTCAGGGTTTTTTTTCAAAAAAAATCCTAAGTGCTGTTATCAGATCAAGGAATTTTTAACACAGCTTTTCCAAACACCATAGCTTTGTTTGGATGCTTACATTATTTTACTTGGCACACAGACACAAAATTATTTAACAAAAACCAAGAACTACCAGGGTCAACATTATTAGCCTCCTTAAGAACTGACTTTTTTATTGAGCCAAAACACAAACCACTGTTGTCCAATCATGTGCTTTAACTTTGTAATGGTCAAAGCTTGTAATCAATCAATCAAATTCAAACTGAGGGTTGTCCTTCACTTTACACACAGTATAAAAACGTCATTAAGGATTTGAGTTGTCACTGGAGAAAGCATCATGCCAAAAACAGAAGAGATCAGTTTAGACTTGAGAAATGAATAGTTGATGCTTACAAACCAGGAGAAGGGCATACAGGTTATCACAGCGTTTCTAAGTGTCAAGAAGTGGAGTGAGAAGTCTCATCAAGAAATGCAAAGAGACTCACACAGTATAGAACAAGTCTGGCAGAGAGAGGAAGCGAAAGATATCAAAGACTCTGGAAAGAAAACTTGTGAGAGATGCTAGAAAAACCACCAAAACATTAGTAACTTAACCAAGTCAGGAGTTGTAGTGTCAAAGAAGACAGTCACTAGAGCCCTGCACAGAAATGGACTGAACCATAACCCTCCACTTCTACAGAAGAGACACCTTCAAGCCAGACTGAAGTCTGCTGAGGAAAACCTGTAGAAAGATTATGAAGACTGGAAGCATGTCCTTTGGTCATATGAGACCGAACTAGAGCTCTTTAGCCATAGATACATTGCCCATGTTTGGAGAAACAAGGGAGAGGCTTATAACCCAAAGAACACCGTCCCCACAGTTAAACACGGTGGTGGCAGTGTCATGCTGTTGGATGCTTCAGTGCATCTGGAACTGGGGATCTTGTCAACTTGAAGGAATCATGAGGAAAGGATATATGAAGATTCTGAAAGAAAACCTCAAGCAGTTAGCTGCTAAACTGGGTCTGGTCACTTTGTCTTCCAACATGACAACGACCCAAGACATATGTCCTTCCTGGTGAAGAATTACCCCAGAAGACCAAAGTGAACGTGACTTGCTGGCATGCACAAAGCTCTGACTGGAACTGAAAATCTGTGGGGTCAGTTGAAGACCAGGGTCCATACCAAAAGACCAACAGATCTGGAGGAACTTGAGAGATTGGGCTGGGATTCCTCAGGAGATGTCGAAGACTTGTTACAAACTATAACACACAACTGCAAGCTGTTATCCAGCAAAAAGGAAACACAACTAACTATTAGCATCAAGGGGGCTAATAATTTTGACCCTGATAGTTTTTGGTTTTTGTTAATCTTGTTTCTGTGTGCAAAGTAAAATAATGTAAGCATCCAAAATAAAAGTAGGATGTTTGGAAAAGCTGCGATAAAAATTCCTTGATCTGTTTAACAGCACTTGGGATTTTTTTGAAAAAAAAAAAAGCGTAATTTCATAGGAGGCTAATAATTTTGTCTTCAACTGTACATGTGATTTTTTGGTATTTCTTTCAATGATGCAAAAAATGCAACACTGGGCTTTAATGAGTGTTACTTATTTACACAGAAGGCCCCATCACTGGGTCATGGGTCAATTCATCAATTGTGCCATCTATAGCAATATACAGTGTCCATACTGCATGTATATAGGTTTTGGGGTTAAGGTTAAAGGTTAACCCTATTAATCTTGTATAGGATGAACAGTATATTAACAGGTACATACATCAACTTCATGCAGCAAGTGTGACGTTTGTCCTTCACAGAGCAAAAAAAACTTCTTCCTTCAGTTTCACATATAAGGAGACACAAAGGAGAATGCCATTCACCAATTAAGAGGCCTCAGACACCAGAAATCATTATGATATTGGAGCAAAGTCCAAAATGTAAATATAAACTAATTGTAGAGGACTGATGTAGTACAATCCCACTTTTGCAGGTTCAAAAAATAAAAGAAAGTTGTAATAACATCATTATCTTACAGTTTTTTATTGTGTGGAAGTGCATTCTAGCATGGGTGGCTATTAGAGTTTCGACTTATTAAATTAATTTGCATTCTATTGTGCCATATTCAACAATTTAATATGAATGCAATTCATTTTAAGATACATATTTTGATACTACTGAATCATCAATGCCTAGTCATCTGTGGACTTTGTTAAAAATAAAGTGGTAATATTTGCCTATACTAAGACTGTTGCAATTTTGTAATGTTTTCACAAAATCCTGAAAAATCACAAAAATGAAAAAGTCTCATTATTTTCTTTATTAGAGATGTGCTAAAAACTGTTTAAAAAGGAAAATAAATTAAATCAACATCATCAATGCTGGGCTGCACATTGGCGTAGTGGTTAGCACTTTCGCCTTGCAGCGAGAAGATCCCTGGTTCGCGTCCCGGCTTTCCCAGTATCTTTCTGCATGGAGTTTGCATGTTCTCCCTGTGCATGCGTGGGTTTTCTCCGGGTACTCCGGCTTCCTCCCACAGTCCAAAAATATGCTGAGGTTAATTGATTATTCTAAATTGCCCGTAGGTGTGAATGTGGGAGTGCTTGTTTGTCTATATATGTAGCCCTGCGACAGACTGGCGACCTGTCTAGGGTGTCCCCTGCCTTCGCCCGAGTCAGCTGGGATAGGCTCCAGCCCCCCCCCGCGACCCTAGTGAGGATTAAGCGGTGTATAGATAATGGATGGATGGATGGAAGTGTGTGGGAACGACAGCAACTCAGCCACCAAGTGGTAGGCCACGTAAACTGACGCAGTGGGGTCAGCAGATGCTGAGGCACATAGTGCGAAGAGGTCGCCAACTTTCTGCAGAGTCAATCGCTAGAGACCTTCAAACTTCATGTGGCCTTCAGATTAGCTCAAGAAGAGTGCGCAGAGAGCTTCATGGAATGGGTTTCCATGGCCAAGCAACTGCATCCAAGCCATACATCACCAAGTGCAATGCAAAGCGTCGGATGCAGTGGTGTAAAGCACGCCGCCACTGGACTCTAGAGCAGTGGAGACGCGCTGGAGTGACAAATCGCGCTTCCCCATCTGGCAATCTGATGGACGAGTCTGGGTTTGGCGGTTGCCAGGAGAACGATACTTGTCGAACTGCATTGTGCCAAGTGTAAAGTTTGTGGAGGGGGGATTATGGTGTGGGGTTGTTTTTCAGGAGCTGGGCTTGGCCCCTTAGTTCCAGTGAAAGGAACTCTGAATGCTTCAGCATGCCAAGACATTTTGGACAATTCCATGCTCCCAAGTTTGTGGGAACAGTTTGGAGCTGGCCCTTCCTCTTCCAACATGACTGTGCACCAGTGCACAAAGCAAGGTCCATAAAGACATGGATGACAGAGTCTGGTGTGGATGAACTTGACTGGCCTGCACAGAGTCCTGACCTCAACCCGATAGAACACCTTTGGGATGAATTAGAGCGATGACTGAGAGCCAGGCCTTCTCGTCCAACATCAGTGTGTGACCTCACAAATGCGCTTATGGAAGAATGGTCAAAAATTCCCATAAACACACTCCTAAACCTTGTGGACAGCCTTCCCAGAAGGGTTGAAGCTGTTATAGCTGCAAAGGGTGGACCGACATCATATTGAACCCTGTGGATTAGGAACGGGATGTCACTTACGTTCATATGCGAGTCAAGGCGGGTGAGCGAATACTTTTGGCAATATAGTGTATATTATATATTATAATTATTAAACATCAGACCCAAATGAATGCATATTTTCATGCTCATTCGATAATAATTGGGTATTCGCCATCACTTGTTTTTTCCTATAGGAAATGGGGAGGTGTACATTTGTTTTCAGGTCCTTTGAAGAAACTGCTGAGATGTCTAGTTATGTAAGTTGTCTTTTATAGTTCCAATTAAGGTAAATTGAGCTTGATAGGTTAGGATCAGTTAACTATGGTAATATCCTTTCCTTTCCTAGGATTAACTTTGAATGAACTTGAATGACTGCCTTTATTTTATATGATACTGGTATATGGAAGAAATGACTCCTACCTGTGTTATATATTTTTTTCTCACTATGACCATGTACCGTTCTCAGAAAATTACCTTTGAATTTGGAATAAGTGCCCTAACAGTGCAACGGGACGGAATTAATTCAAAATGTAATTAGAATTAAAACTGCAAAAGCATTTGAAAATTTAGTTTAGTAACAGAAATAGTTTTAGCAACAGTGTTTTTGGCATATGATCAATTCTGGTAGCAGTCTATTATAACTGGGTTACATTTTGAACTTTTCATCACAATTTTGTCTGGTTTTACACCATTTAAATAGGTGTTTTGTATGTTTAACTGGAAATGATAGTATGCTGCATCACACTGACCAAAAATCACAAGATATGGTTAGTCTTTGGTTTTTAACTTCAATAGAATTTAACTTTGAATCCGTTTGTCAAACTTTCACTATTCTATTGTTCCATCCTGATTACAGAAAATCTTGTTAACATAGCAACAAAATCTTTCTCAGTCTCAAGCTTGTTATAGTATTCTGTGCTGTAAAGTTATTATACAGATGATGATGTGTAGCATGTGGTGTTTCATATTTTTTCGTAATGAGGAAAAATCCTATCAAATTCCATACTGTCATGTTGTTAGGACTTTTGGCTCAGACCCCGCACCTTACATCATGGGGAATGTCAATTAAAGGAGTGATAACATTTATTAAGCTGTGAGTCTGCAACAGCTATCATATCAAAATGCATACTAGCGACATGTAGCAAGTTAATAATACCAAAAAGAATTGGTCACCTAGGGTGGTACCGATACCTGAAATTTAGGGTCCGGGCCATATACTATACTCCCTCAAAGCGTTGTGCCCTTCCTCATCCCCCTCCTCCTCCTCCTCCTCCTCTTCTTCCTGCTCCTCCTCCTCCACCAGGGCAGTGGGGTTCATCAAGACTTTCCTGTATATAAAAGCATTAAATATTATCATGGTTTGTATCCATGTTTTCAGTCCTTTTATGTGCTGGCAGCAATAGCATGTTTGACAATAGACAAATCTCCATCCATCCATTATCTATACACCGCTTAATCCTCACTAGGGTCGCGGGGGAGGCTGGAGCCTATCCCAGCTGACTCGGGCGAAGGCAGGGGACACCCTAGACAGGTCGCCAGTCTGTCGCAGGGCTACATACAAAGACAAACAATCACTCTCACATTCACACCTACGGGCAATTTAGAATAATCAATTAACCTCAGCATATTTTTGGACTGTGGGAGGAAGCCGGAGTACCCGGAGAAAACCCACGCATGCACAGGGAGAACATGCAAACTCCATGCAGAAAGGTCCCGGGAAAGCCGGGACGCGAACCAGGGATCTTCTCGCTGCAAGGCGAAAGTGCTAACCACTACGCCACTGTGCAGCCCCAATAGACAAATCTGTATCGTATAATTTCTAACACTATTAAGGAATGCCGAGGTAAATATTATAGTAACTGCATTAATGCAATAAATAAAAATTATCTTTCATCTTAAAGTGTTGGATATGATGCATGCACACACACACACACACACACACACACACACACACACACACACACACACACACACACACACACACACACACACACACACACACACACACACACACACACAAGATTTTGGCCGTTTTCTGGAACCTGCTCGATGGGGACCTCACTTCAAACATGAATTACAGGTGTTTTGTAAGTCATAAAAAAATGATTTTGAGTGAGATTTTTTGGAGGGACCTTGGTCTCTCTGAAATCACCTTAATTATCAAAATTTCAAAATTTTGTTTTTGTCAGGTCTTTCACCCTCGTGGGGACATTCCCATTATGTCATACCATAAACCACCAGTCGGTGTCACTTCTGTGAAGACTTTTTATTTCTATATATTTAGACCCTGTATAAGGGAAGCAGTGGAGTTTAATATTTAGAATTAATAGAGTTTTATTGAAAACACAGATAGCGGTCTTCTTTGCATATTTCTGTTCATTATTTTTATATTGAATGTGTATACTTACTGTTAAATCTTTGCTGTAATTACATATTGATTAATGATCTGTGCACATCAGACTACACTAAATAAAATATTTGTATTAAAGAGTTTTCTTTTAACAAATAATTCTGGGCAACAAGTGCACAATATTTTCTGGATATTTTTGAAATTATGTAGAATTCACAGGATCACAATTGTGTGAAATGGATAAATGAACATTGTTCAGATATTAGTTTCAGTAACCGCAATCTGTTTAATCCACGTGTTTACCGTAAAGCACAAACAAGGTGCATGCAACAGTGTGGCATAAAAAAAACTGTTCCCACAGTACAAACTGTAATGCTCTCAAACAAGTGATTCAGCTTGTTTCAGCCTGAAACAGAATCAGTGCTTCCAAACTTTACAGACTCCAACATAACTATGCTGTATAATAACCGTAACTAGCAGAAGGAAGAATCTTCCAACTGGCAGCAACATCATAAATATCCAACCTTACCTTAGTTGTGCAGAGTCTCTCTTTAATGCATGAATGCGTTTTTTCCACATAAAATTTCACTCCCTGCCACATTCTCCCTTTAAGAACTGTTGGTGAAGTCTTAATGCAGTGTAGACACTGGGCTTTTCCTGGAAGCTTTTCAGTCCTGATGCAGTCCATGAGTGTTCTCTCCACAGCCTGGATTTCTTCCTCAGTCCACTTCCTCCTTTTGACTTTAGATTTTCCTAAATAAAATGGGACAGTAAATTAATAGTCCTCTAAAAGTGAAAAATACACAGACGTGCTACGACATTAATACCAGCTCAATGCTGTCTCAAGCCATCAGACCTGTTCTGTAGCAGTCCTATGGCTTTTTAAACACCAGAGGAGGCTAACCCATTCACAAGCCACTAGAGAAAACTTTGAACAGCTTACCTTCTGCTTGTTGTTATGTGACCTCCCTGACCAGTGGCATCTTTTTATCCAATCTACCTATTAAAATAAAAGAGCACAATTGAGAAAAACATTTGGTTTAACCCAACTGGCCACAAAATTAAAACAGGCTAACTGGTTTGAATGACACATTTCTCATGTCTTGTGGCTGCATTGCATCATCTAGACCAGTGTTTCTCAGTCTTGGTCCCTCAGAGCCACTGTCCAGCATGTTTTAGATGTTTCCCAGTTCAAATGAATGAATATTTATCAGACTTTTGAACAACTTCAGAAGAAGCAGATCATTTGAATTAGGTGTGTTGGATGAGGGAAACATCTTAGACATGCAGAACAGTGGGTTCCCAGGACCAGGAATAAGCAGCACTGAGATTTGGTGTTTCACCTACTTCTCAAAAGTCATGGCAAACTCAATGACAAGCAAAGCATCATGTATCACTGAGGACCTCAAACTGCTCACTCTCCTCCCTGCAGGCAGCAGGCTGTCTAGCCTCAAAGGTAGAACAATGAGGCTACAGTGCAGTTTATGAACCTTCTGATTTAAATTTGTCCTCTGAACTATTCTTAAACCTTAACTATGATATCTCGCAAAAATACTACTAATTTTGGTATGCTGCTATTCCTGAGTAACAGATTTCAGTTTTTGATATCTTAACATGTTGAAGGACAATAAACCCTGGAACCCTTGAAATAATATTACCTTGGGCTGGATATGGATCTCTGTTTTGTCCAGCGTCGTCTGCAGTGGATTTCTTTTTAACCCTGGATTTGTCTGCAAACACAACAGCTCTAATAAATAAGCATTTTAGTATAGAGAAAACAGGGGTTTGCATGCATGGCCTCAGCTAAATAACATATTTAAAACTTCTAAGGCCCTAAAAAAAAACATCAAAAATGTGATCAGATTGTTTAGAAATTTTCAGAAGACCAATGTATGTGTGGAAGTTAGAAGGAAGATAAAAGTGTTATATGGAAATATAGTCATTTAATGTACAACGCCCGTGTCCTGCCATGTTTCCTTGGTAGAATATACACACAGTTAAAGGCATTTTGACACCTAAACAAAAGTCAAATTTTTTGACTCCCAGTCTCTGAAATATTAACTGAATTAAAGAAATGCATGTTTTCTGCAGGCTCATTTTACTCTGACAGAAGCTATATTCAGTTCAGTAGTTAAAATTAAGATTCCATATCTAAAAAAAAATATTCAACTAATATTTATATAATAGGGCTGTCAAAATTAATGCGGTAACGTAGATTAATCCATCATCATGATTAATCTGATTAAAACTTTTAACGGAATCAACCCATCTGCAGCACAGAATTACTCAAAATCCCTGAAACATCTCTGGCAACGCACTTTGTGCAGTTTATCCAAGTAGACTTCCCATTGTGCATGCCAGGGCACATGCAAATGGACAGTTGATCGGGTAGTGGCAGAATCAAACAGCTCAAAATGGAAGATGCTAAACAGCATGTTGTTCTTCTCAGTCTGCAGGAAGGAGTTTTCTTTTCACTGAAGCACTTCCAGACAAACCACCCTCACAGAACGTCAGGGCCTCAGTAAATTCACCTTGGACAATTGCCAGGTGGATTGCAACAAACTACAAACCCATTAATATTGTCGAGGACATTACATTTACAAAGGTTTTGTAAGTTGCCTCTCAAGACGCATTGTACAAGGCTCCATCAAGAAGCACAATAATGTCAAATGGCTCTATGAAACTGAAAAGGAAAAAAGCATGAGGATATAGCTGTAGCCAAACATGTCGCCCTGACAGGAGACTACTGGACTTGTGTAAGTAACAGTAACTGTTTTTGTGTTACTGCACATGTGATTACTGTGCAGCAATTAATTGTTTGACAGCATGATCATATAATTAGATAAAATTCATAAAAAATTGTTTGAAAATAATGTGCAATGGAGCAGATGATTTAACCAAAATCCCATCTGGTTATGGAACGCCAGGGCATCCCATTCACAAAGCTGTTCCAGCTCTGTTACTGCCTCCACTGGGTCAAAGGTGGAGCAAAATGAATCCACAAATCAGTCTCTGAGGCATTTATACAGAACACCGAGCCAGAATTAAGGAGGAATACTCCCAGAATCAAAAGGCAGTGTAAAAAACGCCACAATTACTCACTCAACAGTCACCTCCATACCTGATGATTGTGAAGATGAAGGTGAAGTGGAAGGCGTAGCATCCTTCACAACCTTGCTATCATCATCTTCACTGTCAGATCCATCGCTGTCCACAGCTATTTCCTCTGAGGAACACAGCAAGCATAAATGGAAAACTCAAATCAGATTTCATATATAAAGCATTATATGAACACCAAAAAGGCAGAGGAAGGCAGGGCACATAGGAAATGGAACAAATATTAATGTGTGTATGTAAAAAAAATATGTAAGCAAGGAAACACCTGTCTCTAAATTTATTTTGAAAGATATGTAGACTTGTCTTACCTTGAAGTGAAGAAGATTGTTGACTGTTATCAGTGTTCAGGGAACTAGAACATGTCACACGTCTTCTCTTCTGGACATCTATTTTTTGGGACTTGGCTGAAAGTGACTTTGTCTTCTTACCCTTGTGCTGCATGCCATCTTGTGATGAACTGTCACTTGTTTCTTCACCAGGGGCAGGAAAGTATCCATACTCAAACTCAAAACTTGATAGAGAAACTTCTGTTGTGTATCCAAACATTCGTCTGTTAAGCTTAAAAAAAAAAGGGATTAGAGACATATTTCAGTTTTGATTTTTAAGTATATCAAATCACAAGAATTTAAAGGTGAGAAATGTTAAGACAAAACAATGCACTAAAAATAGAAAAGATTACGTTTTTGGAGCAAACATTCACAAGGTGGAACCTTTGCTAATCATAATGATATTAACTGCCATAAACCAAACTGTGTAGTCAGTAGGAGCACTTACAGTCACTGGCAGGGCTGGGATTCAATTCCCCATCTTTGTGATTGTGTATGCTCCCATTCAGTTCCATTGTAAAATTATAAAACTCAATACTGTAAAAAGTAAGAGGTGGAACAAAGTTGTGTGAATTATTCACACAATTAAGTAATAGAATGAATCAGAATGGATTTTTTTCCTTGTTCATGACTTTTTAGAAATGCCTGATAATCAATACCGATAACGTATAATGTGAGGTGAAGGGCTGAGCCCACTATATATGCAGTGAATCAGAAAGAAAAGGACATGAGAGAAACACAACTGTTAATGACAGCTGAAGATGTAGGACCATGGTTTTAGATGAAAATGCCAGAAATTCAACTACTGCAATTACTGTAATGTTATTATCACACAATCGGTAAGTGGCTGTTCATTTGCCTTGTCCCCTGTACATTACTTATATTATACCATGACCTACAGCATATTAAGTTTTACAGATGTACTTACAAGGATGCTGTCTGCTCTTTTGAGCTCAGGGACACTGGTATCCTTGGCAACATCATCCACAGTGTGGTCAACGATCACTGTACCCTCGCTGTCATTGGAGCACTCTTTCTGAAGTTTCTATCAAATAAATATGAGACAATCAACAAAATGCACGTTTTTTACATCCACTGCTTCTGAAATCAATTAAATAGCATGCATAACATAATATAACAGTAAAAATTATCAGGATGCCCATTGAAAACTTTTAATTGAGGGTTCCTGTGGTTCCCTGTGTAGAGCATGTAGTGTGAAATATACTAGATTAAGGGCCAGTACCCCAACACTGCACATCACAGGTATCACAACCTGCTCTCATTCATTTCAGATTACTGCAGTGTGCTGGGCATTTCTGAAAGATGCCTCAAAGCTGACTTTGAATTACAAAGCTAATATACTGCTACTGAAGTCATACTTACTTATTATAATAAAGTTTACTCATCACATGCTTCTGTAACAGTTATAAGAACGTGTAGCTCTACTAACCGTTGCATTTAGGTGATGATGTAAAAGCAAAGCCTTGTCCCTCTCCTCGGTTAACCTCATTGCTTGCACCTTCTCATAGCGATCTTCACAAACATCATGATGTTCTCTGAGTTTTTGAATGCGATGCATCCAACGACTTTGAACCTACAACACACAAAATATAAGTTTAAGAATGCTGTGTAGCCAAATCCCTGTGTTGTTTTTTATTTCAAGATTGTATTTTTGTGGCATTTGTGGGACATTTGACTTTACAGTATGAAAGACTGGAAAACAAAAGATTTCAATAAAAGCTGAATATTTCTTTCTAGAGAGATAATATATATATATATATATATATATATATATATATATATATATATATATATATATATATATATATATATATATATATATATATATATATATATATATATATAAAACCATAGTGCTGTGCACCAGGTCTTCTTTTTGCCAAGTGAGGAAATAGAATATTTGCAGTCTGCATAACCAAATTGAAATTCATACATGCATACAGTGTATGTCATGCAAGAGAGACAATAAAAACAGACACAATGGTCTGTTATCATTTTGACATTTAAGATGGTTTGATTGATCCATGATTCCAACTCATGGACTCAGTAACATCAAAGAAAACACACCACCTTCCAGTAGCTGTCAATAGGTGTATGATAGTGGCATTGTGAATTTTCTCTGGTCTGTTATTTACTGTAGTAAAGGTGAAAATGCAGCACAGAATTATTTCTTTGTTTGGAACAGCTAAAAGGTTAAAAGTTTATGCACACTGTGCAGACAACAATAATCAATGTGTGTGTGTGTGTGTGCCTGCTCCTTGGGTTCAGAACTCTACTGCCCTGTGACAAACGGGTGACATGTACTAGAATGTTGAGGAAAAACAACAAATCAACTAGGATTTCATGAAGTGCTAAGTGTGTGCTTACCATTTTGAAGCAGGAGTCTAAAACATGTGTACCATTGCAGTTCTTGTTTTCTTTCCATTTTTTTTTTCCATAGCTGCAAACCTCGTTCTCTCTTTGAGAAGCCTTTCCTTATGCAGCTGTACAGCACTGCATTTAGGACACTTCTTCCATGCAACGAAGATCTTCTCGTGGCAGGCCATACATTTCTCTAGATTACGTGTTTTAACTTTAAAAACTTCTCTTTACCATACATGCATAGTAACCCTTCAGTAATTCCGTCTGTGCTAATGATTTTTTTCTTATCAAAGAATAGCTATAGCAATAGCTAGCTTACATAATCTCTGTAATAAATTCTGACATCTATCTGTTTAGGAACTGTCATCATCAATCCCCCCCCCCCCCCCCCCCCCCCCCAAAAAAAAAATGCTTATCTAGAAATTCATCTACCCTACATATGAGGTGCAAACATGTTCATGTTATTCAAGCACACGATACTTATCAGTTCGGTAAAGTTTATCTGTGTCACATAACATAAATGTCTTACCCGAAGAGATTCCTCACGAAGATTGCCTAGCCAGAGCGAAAGCTAGTCAAGTTACCGCGCTGTCAGTGCACCACACACACACCTACACACACAGCGAATGGGGTCGGAGCCATTCTATTTACTGGTGTCATCCATGATTAGGTTTGGTATGGTTAATAATATTAATAACAACAAATAGAACAATCCCTACAATTGGAGATTTAGTACAGTAAAGGGTTTGCAAAATATAAGCAATGAGTGACTAAGAACAGAAATTAGCCTTGCTTGTACATATGGGTTTTTCATTTTATTTATTGAACCTTTATTTAACCAGGTGAAATCCCGTTGAGATTAAGAACCTCTTTTGCAAGGCCTGGCCAAGATAGGCAGCAGCAAATACAAAACACATTTATAAAATTGCACAGTTAAACATAATTAAAATACAAACAAAAAACAAACTAAATAAATAAATTTACAAGCAAATTATGAACAAGTGCATGTTGTGGAATCAGCCTCAAGAATTTGCAGTTTAGATTTAAGTTTAGATGGGCGTATGGCTCTTAGAGAGTGCTTTTAACATAATACTGTATTTATGGTAAATGAGAGGACATGGAGTAACTACTATATATTGTGTAGCCATATGACTATTGTAAAAAACACATGAATGAGTGTAACCCTGAATTGGTTTTCCTGAGGAGATTAAGCAGCCGGTAAGGATGTCCTCAATGCTAGGGTTGTATTAGTGTGGAACAGGGTTTAACCAGGAAAAATCATCTTTAACGAGGCCAGCAATGACATCCATGGGTTCCATTTAGTCAAAACAAACTTGTCATTGAAGAATTTACCCACTGTGTTTGAACAAAATTATTTTAATTTCATTTTATCCAACTGAGCTTCACATGTCTCCTTGAAAACTATGCCTTACACAGGGCAGGGTCCAGAGGAGTGAAAATTAAAACTTTGTCATAGGATTAAACATGACACATCATTGGAAAGTATTTGACCAGGGGAGTAAGATTATATCAGTCTGGAAGTTCAAAGTTGCTTCTGCTCAGAGATATCGACCTTTGAACTTTGACTTTGGTGCCTCTTTCAAAGCTTCTAATTTAACAACGAAAGGAGCTAGAATCATGGGACCATCTGTTATACAAAGCTCTTGACTTGTACTATCATGTAGGCTGTGGAGTGATGTTATCAGCAGAGGGCATCACAAAATATGGTAAAAATTTCATTTCCCCTGTATATATCAATTCCATTTGTAAATTCAATCCAAATAAATGTGTTCTTCATCCATTTAAACCCCTAAATGTACTTAAAGTTTTATATTTCACTCTTCCATTTAAGAAAAACTGCTATTTTGAAGAAAGAATTACAACTTCCAATAGCGTCACAATAGAATATGAATGGACACGCCATGAAATATGTAGTTCTTCTTGGGGTTTACAAACTAGGGTTGTGTTTTCTGTTAATAAACTAAAATAAACTGAATGAACTACTGACAAATGTGCTACTGTTAAAGTGTAATACGTGGCGTATGACATAAGTGTAAAAGACTACATCGTATTGTGATCATTTTGTGTTATTTATTATACCAGAAGTGTTTGGGCGAAATTGGCGCTCTTTGCGACCCGAATACATCATGCTTCCCACGGAACATCGCCAGCTCATGTTATTAGAGGTAAGTTTATTTGTTCCCTTTAAGTATGGCTTGTGTAGTAAGTGTTGTTGGAGTACAATATTAGATAGTTTAGATAAAGGAAAGATATGTGTGCATTTCATGTTAGTATCCACTGTAAGTCCAAGCAACGTTAAAGCCATGTGTAAATGTGTTGTCAAATCCATTAAGCCAAACTAGCTAACCTAGCATAACACAGAGCATGCTAGGAAATGCCTAATAATGCTGCATGTACAAGGTACGGGAGGTCAAAATGCTCTCGTTAGTATTACATTTTATAATTTTACATACCTTCTCTTTAAAGATGTTGTGATAACAGTTTATATTTTAGTTTATAAACAAAAAAATATTATGTTAAAATAAGACGTTTTTCAAAAAAAATGTTTGTGATATCAACAGATACTACAGATCAAGCTTATTTTCTTATATCATCTTCCTCGATCAAACCATGGTTGGGCAAAAACCAAGGATTATTTAAGACTTGGAGGATTCTGATGATGACAAGGAAGAAATCTCTGAAATTCAGGCTAAGCTGGGTGTTAATTTCAAAGCGAAAGAGGTACTGTAACCATCTATTCAAAACCCTTGAATTTATTAACCAATCTTTTATACAGCAGACACTTTATGTTAATGTCATGGATGAAATTTTATTCAGTTCTTTCAGATCAGTCAAGGAGCCTTTTCTTTACCACTCTTCCAGTCTTAAAGGCTGGGTTAACTTGTTATGCTTTCCGCACGAACGAGCCGCGCTGAAATGAGACGCGTGGAAATCCGTTCTAGAGAACGTGTGTGACTTTGTACTCCATGCGAAGTCTGCTCCCAAACTGCAGGGGCAGTGTATCTCCAACACACGTCTACCTAGTCTACTCTGGTACTAGAGTAGAAGTTAGCCATTATTTACATCACTTACGACAAGGCATTTCAGCACTAAGTTTTAATTTCACACCATGAATTGTTCATAACCCGGTTGTCACGGTGATCTCTGTGTGATGAATCGTATAAATGCCTGTATTTCTGAACTGCTGCTGCTAGGAGCTCCTGTTCTTCCGCCAGTTTTCCATGTGTCTCCGTCCACGTAGTTAGAAAAAGTTGGAGGTGCACTACACAGAAATTTTCCACTTGAGAAGGGCTGTGAGGAGGCGTAGCTGCTGAAATTACATAATTCGTCCACACTGAGCCGCTTAAATGAATGCTGAATGCAAAGCAAGCTTTTAAGCCACACTTGCAAGTTATTAATAGAGAAAAATCACACACCAGTAAAAACCCACATGACATACTTTACTTTCCAGCAAGCTTTGTCCAAAAATCAACTGAAACTTTGAACCTTGTCTAACAGATCAGCAAAAACAACCAAGCTATTCACACAAGACAGTTTTGATTTTGTTAATTTTCTTTCATGTCACATATGTAGTAGTGTTTGCCTTAATTTAATTGTTTGTTATTCAAATTGTGTGGTTTTCTGTAACATACAGCCTTTTCATTACCATGCCTAACAGGAAAGTGTGTCTGCTGTGAAATGGAGGAAACGAGACTAGTTTGGGCGGCTGATTGTACAGAGTCGTGGTTCTTCTACAGGTGTGTAATGCCAAATCATACTGCATCAATGTTTTTTCTTGCTTTAAAAAAAAAAAAAAGACTGCTTATCAACTGTTCCTGTCCTCCTAGTGCTCTCCAAATGCCCAAAACAACCTGGTCAGTTGCAGTTTCCGAGTACTTCTGCAGAGCATGTTGCTGACAGCAGAGAAAGTAATCCCGTCTATCAGTGTCAAAATATGATTTGATTTGATTCCTCTGTGTTGGTGGTGTGCAGTTGTGTGTATGGGGCCATTTGTATCTGACATGTGTGACTCGTGATGTATTACAAAGGAAAAATAAGTATTTCTCTTTGTGCTTAATATGCAGGTTGTCCATAAAGTCTCTTTACAATTTTAAGAATTTATTACAAAGGCAGTTGACGAGATGTCTTAACCAGATTTGTTTTATTGTAATCAGTGGTTGTCAAAGTGCTTTCTACCTCATTTAATACACCTCTATATGGGCATCATTAGTTGCACAAAGCACATCAAGATTGGTACTCAATTTCTTGCCATGTTCGCTGTAGCATAGCCTCATCAGTAGTGGCAATGGCATCATGAATTTTTTGCTTCAAGTCAGTAATGTCCCATATCTTTATCTGACGCACTATATCTTGAACATAACTCCATGGAAAGAAGTCCAAGGGAGTGATATCTGCATACCATGCCTTCTCTTGAGGAGTGGCCATTTTTTAGGGTTTCATTTACCTCTTTCGCCAACAGGATACCTGAAACATACAATTTCAACATAATTACAAACAAATGTGATTATAAAAACCGATTACAATAAAACAAATCTGTGACGGAATTCAGTGGAATCTCAGGTGCAGGAAATGAACAGTCAGGAATGGAGTGTAACTCAGATTTATTTACAATGTCCTCTGGGACAACAACAGAAGTCAATGCATACAAAACGTAGAGCGCACTAAGCTCTGGATCCTGCAGCGGCACCTAAGGGCCGGGCGGAACTGAAACGCAACAAAAACTCTGACCAACTCGCGGTAGGTATCTCCTAGGTGAGAAGCGTCTATTCAAAGCGTAACTTAACTTAAGGCTCGCTTTATGAAGTGTTACCTTTTTCAGCTCCGTGGCGCATACCGTGGTACGCGGCACTACTGTGTTGACTCGTTTACGCCGGTAACAAGCCGCCCGGACTGCCGTCGAACAGACTGTACGAGAGGCGATTCATTTAGCGAACCAGAACCATTTTATTTTTGCTACTCACAGACACTGTGACAGGTACATCAATCTCAGTATATCGCGCGGGACATACCCCATAATGCATTTCTCTTTCCTCCTACATTTCCCCTAACCATTGCTCTTAAAGCAGCAGGCTCAGGCCGGTAACACTACCCCCACTCTGGATGATAATTAAAACATTAATATCACTCCAGCATAAAACACATTCCCATAAGAAACTCAGGTTGACCCGTTCAGGATAATGTTACCTATATTAGCTCATCCCACCCACAAAGATCCAAAATAATCCATGGTGAAGTGGAAGAAATTCAAGATAAAGGCAACGTCCATATGTAGTCCATAAACACAAAAACCTGCATGTCTCACATACTCCTTGGCATGTTATGTAAAATGTTCATAGCAAAAACACAGAAGCTGGAAAAGAAGCAAGGTTAGTGCATCACAACTCATAACACATGGGGCATTTCTTAAGACCGGCTCATCTGAGCAATAACTATGGCTTAGGTACTCTATAAATCGAAAAGTTGAACAGCATCTCTTACTGTACCCAAAATATACACCTATCACGCTAGCAGGTGACACAAAACCAACCAAGTAACTCTTAAGCTACTACCAATTAACATTGCTTAGTAACGGTCAACAATATCAGGCTAAACAGGCCTAAACTTTACTAGTAACACTACCAAGTGTCAAAATGCCATATCAAAACAGCAAAGAACAGTTTAATTACCAAAATTTTTTTTTTTTTTTTTTTTTTTCCTATTTATGCTCAATGCTGCACCCAGTTCCCAAACCTGTCAGGTGCCCTGCGAACCCTCCGAGGTCTCTGCTGAGGGGTGGAGGTTGCTGCAGGATGGTGAACTGGCCCACCAGTGGAATGTTCATTGTCAGTCTCGTTCAGTTCATGGTGTGCACGAGAATCAGGGAGCTGGCAATCAGCTCGTGAGGCTGAAGGTGGGGGGTCGGTGCTCCTTGCTGGTCCTGCAGTACGGTCCTCTGTGTCGGATGGGGTGTCCCACAGGTTGAGGGGACCGATGTCCGTGTCAGATGCATCGTCTTCGGCTGCAGCAGCTGGTGACTCCGCAGGAGCTGATGCGTCGGATTCCCTGAAGACCCAGTTGTTATCCAGTGGTGTTCTGGAGTGGTAAGGCTTGAGCCGGTCATGATGAACGATTTTGGCTTTTGACCTTGGGCTACTTTTGATCCGGTAGACCAAGTCATCTAACTGATCCACAACAAAGTAAGGACCCTCATAGGAAGGCAGGAATTTCTTTACTTTGTTCTTCACTCTCCTGGTGCCTTTGATAAGATGCCAGACAGCTGCACCAATATGATACTGGATCTGGCAGATGTTTTTGTTGTACTGTCTCTTAGCACGCTCCACCGATTTTCCTAGAGCTTCACGTGCCAGTTGGTGTGCGAGCTCCAGCCGCTCCCTTAGCTGTAGAACATAGTCAGGAGGAGTGTTGGCGGTCTCACTATTTGGTGGCAGACCTGTGACAAGGTCAACTGGTTCGGTTATTTCTCTCCCGAAAAGCATCATGTTCGGTGTGAGGTCCGTGGAGCTGTGCTTGGTTGCGCGATATGCCATGACTGCATAAGGAATCATTAGATCCCAGTCCCAGTGGCATCTTTCTGCGGTGGTGGCCAGGGTTTTCTGTAGGGTGGCATTAAAGCGTTCCACTTGGCCATCAGACTGTGGATGGAAAGGAGTTGTCCGTGTTTTTTCGATCCCAAGCAGTTCACACATCCCTTGGAAAACAGTTGATTCGAAGTTGGTGCCCTGGTCGCTGTGGAGGGAGTACGGGGCTCCATACCTGCACACCCACTCAGAGGCAATCTTTTCTGCAACTGTTGCTGCTTGAATGTCAGGTACTGGATAGGCTTCCACCCACTTACTAAAATAGTCTTGCACAACCAATATGTAGCGGTTGTGTCTCTCAGTC
Organism: Amphiprion clarkii; assembly: GCA_027123335.1. Lineage (NCBI taxonomy): Eukaryota > Metazoa > Chordata > Actinopteri > Pomacentridae > Amphiprion > Amphiprion clarkii. Next base: position 11,313,944 of record CM049576.1, read on the forward strand.
TCATTTAGAGGTCCCATCAGGTCTACTGCAATTCTTTCCATGGGTGCACCAACTCTAACTGTGCCCATAGCAGCCCGCAGGGTTTTCTTTGGACGGGCCTTTGCTGCACAGCTAGTGCAGGTTCGGCACCACAGCATGACATCTTCTCTCATGTTGTACCAAAAGTACCTCGCCTTAAGGCGTGCTAGAGTCCTCTCTGTTCCGAAGTGCCCACCCACAGGGCCGTCGTGCATCTGCTCCATCACAGGTTTGCGGAACGTATGGGGCAGCAGGATCTGTGAGTGTCGCACCTTCCCTTCAGTGCAGTAGAATTTCCTCAATAACGCTCCATCTTTTTGATACAGTCTTTTCCATTGAGCCCAGTAGGCTTTGGTGGCGGGACTGTAGGCTGCAATCTCAACCCAGGGCGGCCTTGTGCTCCCGTTTTCCATCCAAGCCAACACTGGTGCTATGTCAGGGTCAGTCTTTTGGGCTGAACTGAGCTGGCTTAAGGTCCAGCCACTAAACAGTTCGGTATGGGCTGCCTCGCTCACCCGGTAAATGCTTGGGAGAGCTTCAGGATTGCCGCAGCTGCCAACAACATCCTTTACCCCCACTATGGGTGGCTCCAGCTCCGCAAACGCGACTTCTACACAGCCATCAGGCTCCACTACCCCCACTGACGGTTGTCCTGCAGGAACCAAAGCGGTAACCGCCCCCGCTGTGACAGTGGTCAGGTCACATTGCACGCTTTTATGTTGACTCTGTGTACCCTCAAGGTGCGGGTCTGGTACCGTGCAGGGGCATGAACTCCGGCAGGGCCTCCTAGAGAGTGCGTCCGCATTCTGGTGATCCTTCCCTGGCCGATGAACCACCTTGAAGTCGTACTCCGCCAGTTTTTCCAACCAGCGGGCGAGCTGTCCCTCGGGTTCTTTCAATCTCGTGAGCCAGCGCAGGCTGCTGTGATCTGTGCGAACAGTAAATGTTCTGCCAAGTAGATACTGCCTGAAGTGGGAGGTGAATTCCACCACTGCCAATAACTCACGCCTGGTCGTACAGTAGTTCTGTTCCGTAGCTGACAGCCTCCTGCTCCCGTAGGCCAAAACCCGCTCTTCGTCCCCCTGGATTTGAGACAAGACAGCCCCGATGCCAGAGTCACTTGCGTCTGTGTCAAGGAGCAACTCTCCTTCATCGAGTGGGTAGCCCAGGACAGGAGCTGCAGTAAGCCGCCTCTTTAACTCAGCGAACGCCCCCTGGCATTCGGCTGTCCAGCCAAAACGTGCATGCTTCTTAGTTAGCTCATGGAGTGGTTTGGCTATGGTGGCAAAATCCGCCACAAAGCGCCGATAATAAGATGCCAGGCCAACGAACTGCCGCACTTCTGTGATGTTTTGAGGCACGGGCCAGTCTTTGACCTTCTGGACCTTTTGAGGGTCAGTGGCCACGCCTTTTGCAGAAACGATGTGTCCAAGATAGGCCACCTCCTCCTGGAACAGACAACACTTTGAAGGTTTTAATTTCAGGTTAGCCTCACGCAACCTGGCAAACACCTGGCCAAGCCGCTCCAACATTTGTGTGCTATCCCGCCCCAGAACGATGATGTCATCGAGATACACCAGGCACGTCTCCCACTGCAGCCCCACCAACACGCGGTCCATAAGTCTCTGGAATGTGGCCGGTGCATTACACAGTCCAAAGGGCATTACGTTCCACTCAAAGAGGCCTTTACGAGTGCAGAACGCAGCAGCCTTGCGTGCCCTGGGTGTCATCTCCACCTGCCAGTACCCTGATGTCAAGTCGAGTGTGCTGAAGTACTTGGCAGTGGACAGCGTATCCAGTGTATCTTGGATACGTGGCAGTGGATAAGCATCTTTAATAGTCCGTTCGTTTAAAGGTCTGTAGTCGACACACAGTCTGGGTGTGTGGTCCTTTTTTTTTACCATTACGATTGGGGCCGCCCATCCGCTGTTGCTGGGACGTGCCAGGCCAGCCTCAAGGCTCTGCTCCACCTGCTGGTCAGCCGCAACCTGCTTTTCCTTGGCCATCCTGCGGGGTGGATGTTTCACAGGGGGCCCAGGGGTGGTCAAGATGTCGTGCTGCACGACGTTGGTGCGGCCGAGATCAGTGGGGCTGGTGGAGAAGACGTCGCCGTGGGACCGCAGAAGGTGGGCTAGCTTGCGGCTGTCAACGTCCGACAGACGGGAACAGCTCTCAATATACAGGGCCTGTAGGTGACTGGGTACAAAAGCAGAGACAGGGTTAATGGGTTCTGACACTGTAGGAGTTTTTGCAGCGAGAGGCTCCACCCTCTCTAACACTTGTGCTGGCTGGAGGACTCCTGCCACCGCCCCTCTCTTCAGGGTGACAGGGGTGGTACCAGGGTTGAAGACTCTGATAGGGATGCTGGTGGGTCCTCGAGGCTGCACTACAGCGTGAGCCACTAACACACAATGTCTCTCAATGAAGTTCTTGGCAGGGCTTAACATCATGTCCCTTTCAACAGCGGAGTGATGGCGTGAGGCACCAGGAACAACATACTCACGCCCTGGCTCCAACACTGTTGTGCGTGCGACTCGGACAAGGCGTGTCTCGGCTGGGGGGCAGGAGCCGAGGTGAACCTTTTCACTGAAGAGGGTTACCTCTCTGCGGCCATAGTCCAGGCGAGCCTGTGCCTGTGTTAGAAATGGCTGACCCAGGATGACTTCGGTGGTTGCAGTAGTGTCAGCTACAATAAAGTTCACTTGGGTAACTCTGCTCCCAATGTGCACGGGTAGGACAACTTCTCCCAATACGTCTAAACTATCAGGCCCAATACCGTGCAGGACCTGTGTGGTGGATGGCTGAATGGGGAAGTTATTATTTGCAGGGATGGAGTTGTAATGATGTAGGGGCAAGACATTTCTTCGTGCACCAGAGTCCAACAAAGCACAAATTTCAACTCCATCTACCTTCACCATGATGCACATTTCCTCCTCCTGGCCCTTAGCACCGGCGACCATGGTGCTCCTGTTGGGCACTGGTAGTAGGTTGGTGTTGGGTGGCCGGGGTGGCCGGCGAGGGGAAGGGCAAGTCTTTTTAAAATGTCCAACACCAGAGCAGTTGTGGCAAATGACTTCTTCAGTGTTTTTCATTTTCTTCCTGTTTTTGTTCAGCTGCCATTGCTGATAAGGTTTCACTGTTTGGTTTGCGTTAGCTTCTATGAGTTCACACACTGGTGCGTAAGTGGGCTCACGCACTGTAGCTGTTCGGCCCCCTTGAGTCATGTAACTGCGGCCCCCTGGACGCATTAGCTGTGTTACGGCCCTGGCAGCTCTTTTTGTGGCCTCATACCTGTGTGCAATCTCATAAGCTTTGGCCAGTGTGCGGGGTTGCTCCTCCAGCAGCTTTTGAACCATCTCAGCATCTGCCAGAGCATTGGTGAAGATCTCCACGCTGATGCAGTCCTGCTCAATCTCACTGCGGTCAGCGTAGACGATGGAGACTTTCTCATAGATGTCGTCTCGGAGCATGTGTAGAGCCTCACTTGGTTTCCTGACTCTCTGCCTCAGCTCTATTCCGATGGCAGCAGCATGTTCTGAGCACGGCCCATAAGCACTCTCTATCTCCTCCACGATGCGCTGGTAGCTCCAGCGAGGGGACTTGGGATTCTTGTGCACTATGGCGCCTGCTGCACCCATCAGACTGTATCTTAACTGAACGGCTTTAGTCTTTTCAGTCCAGCGGTTAGCTTTGGCACAGCTTTCAAACTGGTATATAAAGTCTTTCCATGAACCTGATCCATCAAACTTGCCTGGTCGCAGCGTTGGAATTCTTTCCTTCTCTCCACATTGCTCATCATCGCTGCTGTCTGCGGAGTTACTGTAAATCACCGTGCATGAGGGGCAATGGTGAGGTGGAGGGCTGGTACGTTTCACATCACGCTGTTCATTCTCACACAGGCCAAAATCTGTAATATGTGGCAGTGTTCGGTTTTGGGGTGTTGTGGTGTTTAGAGCTGGTGTAGCTGTAGCACAGCATGCTTGGGCGGGCTGCAGTGCATATGGGGTAAGGTTGGGCACAGTCTGCTGAAAGAGCTGGGCTGATACTGGGGCAGCTGGAGTGCATTTACAGTTCGTTGGAGTGAACGGGGCTATTAGCTTAGCGAAGTCCCTGTCAGCGTCCTGAGCTGCCATGTATGGGGTCGAGGTGACATATTTTGCACATTTCGGCTGCTTATGGGCCACAAACTCACCACCGCTCATTATTTCTGGTGTGATGAAGGGATTGTTGCTTGTAGTAGCCGTTGGGCTGCACCTCCGGTCCACCCCGTGACATGGGGCCGCGGCGTTGCTAGCCGTGGCTGCGACCGTTAGCTCCATGCTAGCCAGGAAAGGGTTAGTAGGGTGATAAGCGTGCCCCTCTTGCCGACGATATCCGTCCATATCGCCGTTTAAAGTCTCTGTTAAATCCGTGAGGAATGGGTTGGTGTTCATGATGTCTTTCGTCACCTTTATGTCTCTCTTAGGTACGTAGTCTCGCTCACTTTCTCTCGACCACCGCCGTCTTCTCGACTAGCCGATCCCGAAGACGAGCCCCCAGTGTTACCTTTTTCAGCTCCGTGGCGCATACCGTGGTACGCGGCACTACTGTGTTGACTCGTTTACGCCGGTAACAAGCCGCCCGGACTGCCGTCGAACAGACTGTACGAGAGGCGATTCATTTAGCGAACCAGAACCATTTTATTTTTGCTACTCACAGACACTGTGACAGGTACATCAATCTCAGTATATCGCGCGGGACATACCCCATAATGCATTTCTCTTTCCTCCTACATTTCCCCTAACCATTGCTCTTAAAGCAGCAGGCTCAGGCCGGTAACAGAAGGTAACGAAGGGGGGAATAAAGACTGAAGTCGTCACACTACGGAGCTTCAGTAACAAGAGCGATAACTAGGACTAACTACACGCGGATACTACTTGGGATGCTCAGGACCGGTTAACAGCGGTGGCAGCCTGGGTTGAGCTGCAACAGGTGAGCGGGGTAGGACGCCAGCAGGAGGGAGTCAGCTCAGGTGTGGATCTCCACTGCTCGGAGGAGGCGACCAGGGTCCCGTGCTGCTGGCACAACGGCAGGAACAGGTGGGTCCAGAACTGAAACAAAGGAGGACACCGAAGGTTAGACGATCTGCAGGGCAGCTAACAGAATGGCTGATAGTCACGCTGTGAACCTCTCTGAGCGGTGTGACGATCTGGCGCTGAGAGCTGGGTGGCGTCTGGTTATATTGCAGCCAAGCTGACACTCCATTGGTTGCACTCCACCTGTTCCGGAGCTGGCTAATTGTGACCGATAGGGAACACCTGTTGCATCTTTTGCGCTGCTGGGCTGTCCTGGCAGGGAAGAGTGGAGAGGGGAGGGAGAGAGCACTAACTAGGCCTGGCAGCTGCCAGCCTGACAAAATCTGATTAAGATATCTTATCAACTACCTTTGTAATAAATTCTTAAAAATTGTAAAGAGACTTTATGGACACCCTGTATGGTAAAAATTGGGATTGCTATATTGTGCCAAAGATCACAGTTTAGGTCAAATGTAGTAATTAATGAGACCCCTTTGTGTTGCTATGCAGGCACTTATAGCTTTGAGTTTCAAGCGATCCACAGTATGATTGGTAAGATTCCTTCTCAAAAGACTAATGCCACTATTGACATATTTATTAAGATAATTGTATCCATTCAGTAACATTATAGTAATTTGCTTGTGCTCCATAAGTATTTACAACTAATTGATTTCTGAACATCACAGAATTCTTAGTTTATTGAATAGTTTGAACCAGTGGTTCTTAACCTTGTTGGAGGTACTGAACCCCACCAGTTTCATATGCGTATTCACCGAACCCTTCTTTATTGAAAAATAAAATATGATTTTTTTCAAATTCAAGACATAGTTATATGTTTTTCTGGTGCACAAAATGAACTGTGCATTAACATCACTTGTGTTCTTGTATTCCCCATCTCCATGCAGCTTAAGGAAGTGTTCCTTTAGTTTTGCCAGTGCTAGACTAGAATTGCTTAACTTGGCATTGCAAATCATGCAGATAGGACGCTGACTCCCATCACGTTCCGTTATACATGTGAATCCATGTTGTACATATTCGTTCGACCACTTTCTTTTTTTGCTCAACATAGTTAGTGTGGATTAAAATATTAAGAAATCACACAACGTACCATCACGACAGTCACAAGTCGATTACTGAGCACACCAAATTCCCTGCAGCACAGATTGGCCAAGCAATGTAGCGTGATCACCTGCAGCCAGTGATGGCCAAGCAGGGTGTGTCATCACGAATCATATGAGTCGACTGTGTGTCTTGACCTCCGTTGAACCCCTGAGACTGACTCACCGAACCCCTAGAGTTCGATCGAACCCAGGTTAAGAACCACTGGTTTGAACAAAGATATGTATCTTCATCATCAGACTTGATGCAATTTACCCCCTGCAATTTTAAAATTGGAAGATGCTCAAGTTCTTTTCTGAATATGTCTAAATCTACCCACTCTCCCACCCCCCTTCTCAAGACATGAGAATACAGGAACTCCAGAAGATGCCAGATGCAGGTGAAGAGGATGTAGCTGGGTGTTCAGCAGAGGCCACATCTGCCTCTTCTGAACGAACATGGACAGTTCGTCAGGCATTGTCCAGTGAAAGGTGGCGTAAAGCAAGACCTCAGCTTGTTGAAGCCATGCTTGAAGCAGGAAAGATCCCAAAGGGCCTCTGCCAGCAGTGTAAAGTGGAAGATGCAGTGATTTCTTGCACAGACTGCCTTCCAAAACAAATGTTTTGCTCCAAAACATTGCTGACATTGCTGTACATCAGCAGTATTGTTTGCATAACCGATGCATGGTTGTCAAGGACTGTTATCAAAACCTTCCTCCAACTGATGTTGTAACTGAAGATGCAAGTGGTGAGCCATCACTATGTGAAGAAGGTTTATAATAATTTTTTTGGAGCGTTTTCACAATATTGCTTTTCTGTTCATCATAATGTATTATATGCCAGTACCTTCCTGGTAGAAGTAACAATTATCAATTTATCTTTTACATAGTTCGTCTTCTGCCGTTTGCTTTGCCAAGAAGAATTTGCAGCTGTCATCCAGAAATGTTGTCAGTCGATGCTGGACAAAAAATAATTTTCATTAACATAAATGGTAATGTATGTTAACATTTTAACTAGTGTGTAAACACATCCTTGGCATAATTTTGATGATTCTAACTACCGTTTATCTCAACAGGTCGTTATGACCTTCATCTTCCTCTGCTGACCTGTGAAAACTGTCGCTGCCAGTGGACACCACAGATGAAAGACTTAATAGTGACTGGATACTGGCCTGGCACAGTCGATTTGCATACAGTGTTTGCAGTTGACGTTTTTAGGACATATGAAGACCTCAAAATCAGCTGTCCTGATCTGAGTAGACACGCTTTCACCCGAAAGCTGGAAAGTTGCTCAGTTCGTGCTGGCAGGGTAATGCATAATTTACAAAATCAGATGAGGTTTTTTACATTTAATTTTTTTCAAATCAATGTATTTGTGCAGTAATTTGCAAAAAGATTATGATGTCACACTATATTTTAAAAGTTGTGTAATTGATGCATGTTACCATGCGAGTTAAGGTCTTTGACATCCTTTTGGCATTTAAGTCTGTATTAATTCGTATCAGGTCGGGATTATTTCTGGTGAGAATTTCCAAAGAAGTTTCTTAGAGTGGACATATTGCCGTCATGAAATTGAAAAACTGCTTGGAGATGACCATTTCTCATGTCCTGCCTGTGGAGATGATATGGTTGCACTGAGCCTTGATGGCAACAGAAAACTGTATTGTTTCAATCGTAAAGGGTGAGTAGTGGTAAAAAAAAAAAAAAAAAAAAAATTTACATACTGTATTCATTACTTAACAGCTGTTTTCCTTTGTAGGACTGATGAATGCCCATACTTTGAAGGAACCTTCATCGCCAAAGACACAGACATAGAGGAATTTGTGAAAACAATTCGAGAGAAAGTGAAATCTGTGAGTTCACCTTAAATTTACTCATGGCATTTTCTTTATCTGCTACAGTCCTTGGTAGTATGTAAGATGTTAAATGCATAACATGTAATTTTGAATTGGCTGTATTGCTTGTGTCACAGGGACCTGCACGCCCATCCTGCGGCAAGTCAAACTTCAAAGCAGCCAGGGAGGTTGATAGGAAGTCAGAGCCCAGACTGGATGAAGATGCATGATGGCATCAGTCTGCAGACACTGCATTCTATTTAGTGGTAAGTTTTATTTTTAAATTATTATTTATTCATTATTGTACATTATTGTAATTATAGTATTATAGACAAACAGGGTTAAAATAGTCTTTGGAAATGTCCATAACACTTATGATTAATAGGTAAAGTGCTTTTTGTCATAGCAATTAGTAAATTTGCTATATTTAAGAATATTAATATAGTCATGAAATAAACCCTTTATTCAGAGAAAGCTTTCTGTGTTTTGGATGCAGGCCTTCACATGTTTCGTAGGGAAATCTTTGCCTACCCTCTCTACCTACAGCAAGCTCTTGGGAAAGAACACAAGGTTGAGTTTGTCTGGACTGACGTCATGTGTAAATACTATCCATATGTACAGAGGGTAGGGGAGGCCTTTCCAGAGCTGCAGTATGTCCTGCAAATGCGTCCATTTTTGTCAGTGATGCATGCAAAAGGTCACTCAACAAAATGTGAGGTAAAGAAATAGAATGTTTCAGATGTTTTTTGATAATGGATGTACTTTCATCTTACAGCTGACTTAAGTCAGTGTGTTTTGGCTGTTGGCAGGTGGAATGGAGTGGTCGCAACCACGAAGGGGCAGGTACGTTCTAATTTTTTTCCCCTAGTAAGTCAGGTTCTTTTGTTTGTTCTTTGTTTCTTTTTTTGAAGATGGAGGGGGCGGGGGGATGTATTAGAGCATTGTAAAAATTAAAACATTTCTGTCTTAAATTACTCTAGGTTTGACAGTTGGAGAGGAAGTGGAGGCTGTCAATGCATAATTCTCTCGTGTTGCAATAACCACAAAGTACATGTCCAAAGCAAGTGAGTAGCAGTTTCCAATATCTTGGTCAATACTGTGGCTCATCTGTAATCGATTAAATCTGAAAAACTGTTGGAACTGTGTTCCAGGATGCACTGACATGATAACAATTCATGCTCGTGGATGGAATTTAAAGAAGCAGAACTTGCATCGATACCTGTCTCAGAGATATGTGAAGGTATTATTACTCATGGAATTTATTAGTCCTCATCCTTATGTATCCCTGGTAATGTGTTTTGGTTTCATACAAAATAGAAAATTTGGTGATTCAGAGACTTATACATGAAATTATACAAGGTTAATCAGGAGCACAGCCTTGTCTGTGCAAAGCCCCTAAAGTAATGCAGGTTTAACAAAGTAAAGTAACTGGCATGAAATATCTCTTATCTTTGACTTGTGGCTACCACTACTTGCTGCTACTACAACAAGACTTTAGTGACCAGTTAAATAACACTGGTAGGCCTCCTTTTTCTGACAATGATACAAATGTATACCGTGTGGACTAAGAAGAGGACTGCTGAAGTGGAGAAGGACGTAGAGAACCTAGCAACAACACTGCAGACAATAGAAGGGGGAATGAAGCAGTGGGTGAGGGACGTTGAGGAGTGGGCTGCATCAAGTATGTTTTTTTGGGTTTTTTTTTCTTCCTCTCCCCTATAGCCAAAAATATTACATTTCAACTGTCAGATTTTACATGTATATGCAAGGGAATTAGGTTAATTGACAATTGTGTGTTTACTTTGAGGTCCTAAGTCCACTAACAGCCAGGACCAACAGGGACTGCAGCGGGTTATGAAGGGGCATGTCCTTAAAATTAAACAACGAAAAATAGAGCTGTACAGAGCCATAGGTTGGTGGTTGTTGATTGTTCTGTTTTTTATTTCTTAATTTGTGGCATACAAATGATACAAATGACAAATTATTATTATTTTTTTCTATACCCGATGTCAACTAAAGATAATAACAAAGACTGCAAGCCTAAACAGGAGCTTATTGCCAAGGAAAAGCAGAAACTGGAGGAGGCAATTGCAGTTTACAACAACCTTGTACCAGAAATCGAGGCTGTTGATACAGCAGATGCAGTTTTAAGTCGAGACTTTCCTATTTGGCCATGGGATTCTGGTATGTGCGTTTTTCTGCAATTGACATAGTAATAAAAACAGCATAGATATACAATACATACCGAGACTGACCCTATCATTCATATACTGCGTATTTATATCTTCCACACACTGTCCCTATTTTATCTTGTGCTTTGAAGGACTAACAATATTAGCATTTAAGAATCTTAGCCTTCATTACTGTTGAATTCAATTTTAATATAATCACTCTTGTAAAGCATCCACAGTTCCCCTTGAGACAAAGAAAGTGGTCTATGACAAAGTCATGCTGCTATCTCGACTTCGAGAGGAGGATGGCATTCTCATCAGAGAGATAAAGAATCACTGCCGATGCTTGATGGCATCTTCAAAAGGTTTTAAAAGGGAGATCCAGCAAATTGAGAAAGACTTGTGTGAACATAGTGGGTATCTAATGGACAATACAACTCCAGTCATCATTACTTGATATTAGTTTGTAAATGTTGTAATAATGCATATGAATGCAAAGTTATTTAATGGGTACAAATGTTTCCAACACTGAACTTGCGTTAACCAGTGTCAATGTGATGTCACATCTTGCTCTCACCAGGGTGTCCATTTAAGATGTCTTTGGAGGCATATGAGGGACTGAAGGTCAAATTTAAGAAAAAAACTCCAGGAGGTGAAGAAAAACATGGAAGAGGCATTTGGCACATACATGTTAGAATACAAGATGCAGGGTGTGCGTGCATGTATCATATCCCACACTTTACTGTACACATGATGAAAGATAATTTTTATTTATTGTATTAATGCAGTTACTATAATATTTACCTCGGCATTCCTTAATATTGTTGGAAATTATACAATACAGATTTGTCTATTGTCAAACATGCTATTCTGCCAGCTCATAAAAGGACTGAAAACATGGATACACACCATGATAATAGTTAATGCTTTGATATACAGGACAGTCTTGATGGACCCCACTGCCCTGGTGGAGGAGGAGGAGGAGGAGGGGGAGGAAGAAGAGGAGGAGGGGTAAGAGGAGGAGGAAAAGGAGAACCTCGATGGCAGTGACGACCATGCCTGAAACCTGCTGTTCATGAACTTTATTTTGCAATAAAGCACACTGTTCAAAATCCTGTTTTTAGATTTTGTGTTGAAGAAAAAGTATTGCTACTGATAAAGTATAAAGTTTAACATTTTCCGAATAATTCCTTCAGAATGATGAAGGTTTCTGTAACAGAAGACTGTTTATGTGATGTTTTGGAGTACATCTTCATCTGTATTGAAGAGGGGAATTCACTACACATCTTCAGAAACATCTGCAAACTGCATCTAAAATGTATTTGAAAAAGTGTTTTGTAAAGGTTGAATAAATCTGGCACGGTTAACTTTTCTCCCCTGGTTTTCAAGAAGGAATATGTCATTTCAATGTAGACACACTTGGTTTCGCTGTTCTGTCTGGTCGCTGCAGCGCATCTTTAATATTTAGTAACCAGTGTTGGGTAAGTTACTTTGAAAAAGTAATTAGTTCCAAATTACTAGTTACTTTTCTAAAAAGTAATTGGGTACATTACTTAGTTACTGTCTCAAGAAAGTAACTAAGTTACACTACTTTTTGATTACTTCGCGTCCCAAAAAATACATATCCAAATATCCGCCGTTGTCGACACATACTCCAGGCTCTCAAAGGTTAACTTTAACTCACTTTCCATCTTGCTATAGCATTTTTCAAGATGGTTTGCAAATGTTTTTCTGTCACTTGTACTTTCCAGTCCATCAGCAGTTTATATTTTGCGCAAAATGTTTCTGAAAGACGGTGACTCTACTGTACAAATAGGCAACATCTCTTGCACAACGTATGCCGCAACAAGTCTATTTATTTCTGTCTTTGGGGTTACCTGACAGCGTAATTCAGGACGAGGTTGCTTGTATCGTGTCGGTGTGTCGGAGGTGGCAGCCTCGCTGTGTTGCTTTTTAGCGACAAGTTTAACAGTTGAGTGTTGACGCTGCAAATGTTTCAAAAGGTTGGAGGATGAGTTGGCTGCCTTTGACAAACGTTTGCTGCCCATGCAAAGCTTGCACTCCACGACCACGTTTTTGTCTTTTTGGGTGACATAGTTAAAATAGTGTGCGTATCTCTACCGCATAAATGAATTCGTCTCCTCTGCCATTTTTGTTTGTCTGTCTGCTTCACGGTCAAAGTGCTCAGCGTGATGTAAGCACGCAGGCGTGCATGCAGCGGAAGTGTACGTCCTCTTCGGCTTTCCTGAAGCAGAGCCACAAGTAACTAGCTAAGTATTTAGTTAGTAACTGTAATTTAATTATACGTATTTTCACTATAACGCGGTACATTACTTCGTTACTCGAAATTGTAATCTGTTACAGAAACGCGTTACAAAATGAGAGGCAGGCAGGTGGCATGCATGCATGCAGGCAGGCAGACAGGCAACAAAATGAGAGGAGGCAAGCAGGCAGGCAACAAAATGAGAGGCAGGCAGGCAACCAAATGAGAGGCAGGCAGGCGGCATGCATGCATGCAGGCAGGTAGGCAACAAAATGAGAGGCAGGCAGGCAGAGAGGCAACCAAATGAGAGGCAGGCAGGCAACAAAATGAGAGGCAGGCAGGCAGCATGCATGCAGGCACGCAGGCAGGCAGGCAGGCAGGCAACAAAATGAGAGGCAGGCAGGCAGACAGACAACCAAATGAGAGGCAGGCAGGCAGGCAGGCAGGCAGGCAACAAAATGAGAGGCAGGCAGGTGGCATGCATGCAGGCAGGAAGGCAGACAGGCAACAAAATGAGAGGAGGCAGGCGGGTAGGCAACAAAATGAGAGGCAGGCAGGCAGGCAGAAAAATGAGAGGCAGGCAGGGAGGCAGCAAAATGAGAGGCAGGCAGGCAGGGAGGCAGGCAGGCAGCAAAATGAGTGGCAGGCAAGCAGGAAAATGAGAGGCAGGCAGGCAACAAAATGAGAGGCAGGCAGGCAGGCAACTAAATGAGAGGCAGGCAGGCAACAAAATGAGAGGCAGGCAGGCAGGCAACAAAATGAGAAGCAGACAGGCAGTCAGGCAGGCAACAAAATGAGAGGCAGGAAGTCAACAAAATGAAAGGCAGGCAGGCAGGCAGGCAGGAAACAAAATGAGAGGCAGGCAGGCAACAAAATGAGAAGCAGGCAGGCAGTCAGGCAAGCAACAAAATGAGAGGCAGGCAGGCAGGCAAGCAACAAAATGAGAGGCAGGCAGGCAACAAAATGAGAGGCAGGCAGGTAGACAGGCAACCAAATGAGAGGCAGGCAGGCGGCATACATGCAGACAGGCAGGCAGGCAACAAAATGAGAGGCAGGCAGGCGGGCAACAAAATGAGAGGTAGGCAGGCAGCAAAATGAGAGGCAGGCAGGCAGGCAGGCAACAAAATGAGAGGCAGGCAGGCAGGCAACAAAATGAGAAGCAGACAGGCAGTCAGGCAGGCAACAAAATGAGAGGCAGGAAGTCAACACAATGAAAGGCAGGCAGGCAGGAAACAAAATGAGAGGCAGGCAGGCAACAAAATGAGAAGCAGGCAGGCAGTCAGGCAGGCAGGCAAGCAACAAAATGAGAGGCAGGCAGGCAACAAAATGAGAGGCAGGCAGGTAGACAGGCAACAAAATGAGAGGCAGGCAGGCGGCATACATGCAGGCAGGCAGGCAGGCAACAAAATGAGAGGCAGGCAAGGAGGCAGCAAAATGAGAGGCAGGCAGGCAGGGAGGCAGGCAGGCAGCAAAATGAGTGGCAGGCAAGCAGCAAAATGAGAGGCAGGCAGGCAGGCAGGCAACAAAATGAGAGGCAGGCAGGCAGGCAACAAAATGAGAGGCAGGCAGGCGGGCAACAAAATGAGAGGTAGGTAGGCAGCAAAATGAGAGGCAGGCAGGCAACAAAATGAGAGGCAGGCAGGCAGGCAACAAAATGAGAAGCAGACAGGCAGTCAGGCAGGCAACAAAATGAGAGGCAGGAAGTCAACAAAATGAAAGGCAGGCAGGCAGGCAGGCAGGAAACAAAATGAGAGGCAGGCAGGCAACAAAATGAGAAGCAGGCAGTCAGGCAGGCAAGCAAGCAACAAAATGAGAGGCAGGCAGGCAGGCAAGCAACAAAATGAGAGGCAGGCAGGCAACAAAATGAGAGGCAAGCAGGTAGACAGGCAACCAAATGAGAGGCAGGCAGGCGGCATACATGCAGGCAGGCAACAAAATGAGAGGCAGGCAGGCGGGCAACAAAATGAGAGGTAGGCAGGCAGCAAAATGAGAGGCAGGCAGGCAGGCAGGCAACAAAATGAGAGGCAGGAAGGCAGGCAACAAAATGAGAAGCAGACAGGCAGTCAGGCAGGCAACAAAATGAGAGGCAGGAAGTCAACACAATGAAAGGCAGGCAGGCAGGAAACAAAATGAGAGGCAGGCAGGCAACAAAATGAGAAGCAGGCAGGCAGTCAGGCAGGCAGGCAAGCAACAAAATGAGAGGCAGGCAGGCAGGCAAGCAACAAAATGAGAGGCAGGCAGGCAACAAAATGAGAGGCAGGCAGGTAGACAGGCAACCAAATGAGAGGCAGGCAGGCAACAAAATGAGAGGCAGGCAGGCGGTATACATGCAGGCAGGCAGGCAGGCAACAAAATGAGAGGCAGGCAGGCAACAAAATGAGAGGCAGGCAGGCAGACAGGCAACCAAATGAGAGGCAGGCAGGCAACAAAATGAGAGGCAGGCAGGCGGCATACATGCAGGCAGGCACACAGGAAACAAAATGAGAGGCAGGCAGGCAGACAGGCAACCAAATGAGAGGCAGGCAGGCAGGCAACAAAATGAGAGGCAGGCAGGTGGCATGCATGCATGCATGCAGGCAGGAAGGCAGACAGGCAACAAAATGAGAGGAGGCAGGCAGGCAACAAAATGAGAGGCAGGCAGGCAGGCGGGCAACAAAATGAGAGGTAGGCAGGCAGCAAAATGAGAGACAGGCAGGCAGGCAGGCAACAAAATGAGAAGCAGGCAGGCAGGCAACAAAATGAGAGGCTTGCAGGCAGTCAGGCAGGCAAGAAAATGAGAGGTAGGAAGTCAACAAAATGAAAGGCAGGTAGGCAGGCAGGCAGGCAAGCAGACAACAAAATGAGAGGCAGGCAGAGGCGCAGGCAACAAAATGAGAGGGAGGCAGGCAGGCAACAAAATGAGAGGCAGGCAGGCAGCAAAATGAGAGGCAGGCAGGCAACAAAATGAGAGGCAGGCAGCAAGCAGGCAGGCAACCAAATTAGAGGCAGGCAGTCAGGCAGACAGGCAGGCAGGCAGGCAGGCAACAAAATGAGATGCAGGCAGGCAGGCAACAAAATGAGAGGCAGGCAGGCAGGCAGGAAGGCAATAAAATGAGATGCAGGCCGGCAGGCAGTCAGGCAGGAAGGCAACAAAATGAGAGGCAGGCAGGCAGGCAACAAAATGAGTGGCAGGCAGGCAACAAAATTAGAGGCAGGCAGGCAACAAAATGAGAGGCAGGAATACGTTGAATACAAACGCATTTTGATACGTTACAGATCAACATAACAGCGGACCAATTAGGTTTCTGTTGCAATGTAATTGAAAATACATTTTAGTTGTCTGAGAACGTAATTTTATGGAGACAGGGTTTTTTGTGGTAAATGCAGTTGTGTGAAATACCAATGAACCAGATTATGTACAGGGCTACTCTTGAAAACAGTCTTCTTCCATCAGCTGGAAAACTATTTCCTGCCTCCACTGTATGGATTTTCCACCAAGACAATGCCCCTTGCCACACAGCAAGGTCAGTTAAAGCCTGGATGGAGAACCAGAACATTGGAGCCATGCCTTGGCCTGCTCAATCACCACATCTACAGGGTGTCCATAAAGTATCTTCACAATTTTATGAATTTATTACAAAGGCAGTTGATAAGATATCTTAACCAGATTTGTTTTATTGTAATCAGTGTTTATTAAAGCTTATAATCACATTGAAATTGTGTATTTCAGGTATCCTGTTGATGAAAGAGGTACTGTTAAATGGATTGGAAGGGATGGGCCAGTTCCTTGGGCCAATTCCTTGGCCACCACGTTCACCAGATATCACTCCCTTGGACTTGTTTCTGTGGGGTTATGTTAAAGATATCGTGTATCAAACAAAGATACGTGACATTACTGACTTCAAGCAAAAGACTTCTGATGCCATTGCCACCACTGATGAGGCTATGCTACAGCAAACATGGCAAGAAATTGAGTACTGTCTTGATGTGCTTCATGCAAATAATGGTGCCCATATACAGGTGTATGAAAGGAGGTAGAAAAAACTTTGACAACCACTGATTACAATAAAACAAATCTGGTTAAGGTATCTTATCAACTGCCTTTGTAATAAATTTTTAAAACTGTGAAGAGACTTTGTGGACACCCTGTAAATCTAATTGAAAATCTGTGGAAAATCATCAAATGTAAAATGGAGAACCATAAGCCCAATAACAAGGTAAATTTGTTTAAAATTGTGCAACAGGAATGGACTGCTGTGACAGCAGAATAATGTCAGAAGCTAGTGGAGAGCATGCCAAGACGCATGGCTGCAGTTATCGAAAATGATGGTTATGCAAGTACAAACTCCTGTGTGTATCATGTGACTAAAACAGACAGGAAAGAAAACATGGAATGCCTAAAAGCACTGTTTTGGGCAGTACAGTGCCATAACTATTGATGTAAGAACTTAAGTGATTTTGGTTATTATCAAGAAAACCATGGAAAATGTCTAGATATCAGCTCTTAAATTAAACTCTTATGAGCTATTTTGCTGTTATCATTATATTTGTCCAAACAAATGTACATTTAGTTGTACCAGGCATTTAAATGAACAATAAATTGAAAAAACAATGGTGGACTAATACTTTTTTCCATGACTGTACAAACCCACCTCAGTAGAAAGTGGCTTGTTTTACACACAGTTCAGATATGCAGTGCATTCAGCCAGTCATCCTTTTCGTATTTAGAATGTAGCCTTGTTATATTTTAAATCAAACAGTGATTTAACAACAGCACAGATGTTACCACTGAGTAATGTTTCCATTAGTCACACAAAGACCTACTCGTTCGTACATAAACATTAATGTGCAATGAATCCAGGCTGTGCTATACATTTACTTCTTGCTGGTGTTTAACTGTATTGTCACTGCAAAATAAAATAACAAATAACAACCTGACATGCATAGTCTAAATATGGTCTGCCATTTGAGACAAAATTATTCAGGCTCATTAGGGTTTATATCTGGTGACAGACTTGGCCAGCCCTAGAACTCTCAGTTCAGAGAGTGAGATGTCGGGAATTGCTTTGTGAACAGCTGGAAAAATGTGTCTATATTTCTGAATTTATGCACTGCTGTCGCCATTTGCCTCCTCATCAATAAAGACAGTGAGTTGGATCCAGGAGAAGCAGCATACCCAGACCATCACATGACCTCCATGTTTCACCACAGAGCTAGAATGATCATGGTCACCTATTGTCTTTGTCCACACTTTTCATTTTGGTCCCATCTGACCTAAAGACTTTGCTTCGAATCTTTCATGTTAGTGTTTGTATGTCAAATTCTATTCAGGCTTTTGTATTCTTTCTCCCCTTAAGAGTTTTGTATCTTTTACTACAGGCTCTGCATTCTGATGTCCAACTTTAGACTGTGGTAGTTAAGACTGGTGCTTGTGTCACCATTGTTTTGTGTTCTTCAGAGGCTGTTCATAACTTTTAATCCACTAGTGGTTAATTTTCTCTGCAGAACTTTCCCCACTGCTGTGCCTGAGAGTTCCACTTCCTATGCAGTGGTTCTCAATCACCCTTTTTGTTGTCTTCTTGCTGATGAACTGTTTTATGTCACAGTTAGCTCTTTGGTCTTCATGTTGGCTCTGTGTCTCTCCTGTCTGCACTGGGCGTAACTGGAGCTGGAGCCATAGTAGTTTGATGTGTAGCGCTCTTTTGGCAGTAAAGCTGGTTTTGGCACAGTTTAGTAAGTGGTGGTTTATTTTTTACACGTGCTGCACGTTTCATTGGCCACCAGATGTCGCTCGGATATAACTGTTAGACACTACTGAAATGAAAGCGTTAACGATTGAGTGTGATTTCACCAGCATCACCATTTACGTTTGCAGTGTTCTGCTGTAATCAGGACAACTGTTTGTTTTTTCTACCTTTGCAATTTATCCTCTGTGAAGTTTCAGCTCAATTGTCGTATTTAAGAATCTGTTCCTGCAAAATGTTCCTGAAATATACCTTTATTTTTCATTGTATGTTTTATATTCTGCTGTTGTTTTTTGTTTGTTTGTTTTGTTGATCCTGTAGCAAAATAGCGAAAAACAAACAGTGGGGTTTTTTTTTGTTCATGGCCAAAAAATATTTCTTAGAAAGCCAACCATTTGCCTTTTAATTATACCAGTAGCTTAATTGTAATCCAGAAGTCAGGTTACTTAACGGTGGTATATCTAGCTACACCAGGAGGCAAGATTTTAGGGTTCACAGTCACACTTTGCCCTTGTTGGTGGTTTCACCTCTAGCCACAGGTTCTTTTAAGTCATTCTTTGCTCAGGCGGAGTTTGGACTCCGACCTCAAGTAGTCATGGTGAATAGCCAAACTGTGATTAGAAACAGAAGGGCCATACAGCCTCAAAGCTCCTGCAGTGGGGCAGCTGTCAGTGCTTCATTTCTGTATCAAAAACGGTCCATTTTATGTGTTTGGTGCGTTTAATAATCTTTTTTAAACGGATTACACCAGTGCTGGAAAAGCTGACGCCAAGCTACTGTGAGTGTTACTGTTACTTGGAAAATTTTGCCA
This sequence comes from Amphiprion clarkii, assembly GCA_027123335.1. Lineage (NCBI taxonomy): Eukaryota > Metazoa > Chordata > Actinopteri > Pomacentridae > Amphiprion > Amphiprion clarkii. The sequence goes on from CM049576.1 coordinate 11,332,915, forward strand.
TCTATCTACAGTTCATTCCAATCGAATATATATAGGAGTTTTACTTGTTTGCTTTTTTTCAGAATAGCATAAATCAAAAAATAAAATCTAGAGTGCAGATAATGTTTCACAATATCTGCTTCTATGCATTTACTGTATTTATTTTATGTTGAATAATTTGAAATTATTTATTCCTACATTTTGATGCCGATATTCTGTAACCACGAGAGCAGCTGACAAACCAACAGAGGTGAACAACTTTCCATCGAGAAAAAGCTCTTAGCAGCTTCACCTCACTGTGTTTTCGTGTGTTGAGCCTGAAAGGTGGATTGTCTCCGCAGCGCCAGACTAACCGGCTGGAAATAAAACGGTATTCTGAGTGAAACCAGCAGGAGGGTGTTTGGTAAGATGTGCTATTTATTCCTATTGTAGCACAAAGGAAGAACGCTCCAATATCACAATAAACGCTGGCAAAAAAATAAAATAAAACTAAAAGGAAACAGATACAGATACATTGAGTCCCTGAAGATTCCTTCATGGACTCACTGTATCTATATTTTTATTTTATTTTATCTTATCTTTTGCCAGTGTTTATAGAGAAAAATATTATTGTGGAAAGATTTCAGTGACAATAAAGCCAATGAAAGCATCTTGCGTTTTATTCAGAGATCAGCGAATACTGTTTGGGAATGATTATTATTGAAAATGATGGTGAGTTGGTCTTAACAGAAAACACGGCTATTTGTTGTTGGTGTAAGAGGTGCACGTAGATTAATACTCCCAAATAAAATTAATTAATGCATTAATTAATCAATCAACCATTAATGGGGCTGCACAGTGGCTCGGTGGTTAGCACTATCGCCACGCAGCTAGAAGGTCCTGAGATCTTTCTACATGGAGTTTACATATTCTCCCTGTGCATGTGTGGGTTTTCTCCCGGTTCTCCGGCTTCTTCCCACGGTCTAAAAACATGCTGAGGTTAATTGGTAACCCTAAATTGTCCGTAGGTGTGAATGTGAGTGTGCTTGTTTGTCCCTGTGTGGAGCCCTGTGATAGACTGGTGACCTGGGAGTTCCCTGCCTTCGCCCTAAGTCAGCTGGGATAGACTCCAGCCCCAACGCGACCCTAATGAGGATTAAGTGGTTTCTAGATAATGGAATGGATTAATCATTCATTTAAACAAAATAAATGTGAAAAAAATAAATATGAATTATAACAATGAAGTTGTTCCTTCATACAGTCTCTCAGTTTTCTGCTGTACAGCAATTTTTATATTAACACCTTGAAAATGCTCTTTTGTAGCCTGTCTGTTGTGTTGCATTATATTATTCTATTTGCCCACTTTGAGTGCACTTTGATAAACTATTTCGTGCGGCAACGATGACAGAGGCTTTGAGCCGCTTTTCCTCTCAGCAAGGTGATGAACACCCGGCTGGTCGGATGGAAAAAGGAGTAATTAAAACCTATAAATTATCCGCCGGCAGCGCCTCTCGCTCTCACGGTGAGATAAGAGGGCTCAGTCTGGAAAACAATACCGGCTGACAATAATGGCTGTGTCTCAGAAAGGAGGCTATAACAGCGAAGGTGGAGTGTGCGCCAGACATAGAGGTGTGTGCACGTTAAATTTGGCACATATGAAGATGTAGGAGACGTACAATTTACGTCTAGAATGAAACACACATCCACATCAGAAAAAAGGGAGATTTGTAATGTGAAGTTGGTACAAAGCTGCAGGCCAGTTCTTTATCAAGAGTGGGCGAGTGTCCATGTGTGAGATAAACGAACAAAATGCCATGTGAGCTAGATTTAAACACCATTCTGTAAGATTGCTGAATAAGGGAACCGAAAGATATTAGGAAATTCAGTGTGAGCATCAAGGTTTAACTCCTGCTGTTTTGAGCCTGTGGCCCGTCCGTCCCTGACTCTGTTCAGTTAAAAGTACAGTATTGGAGGAGCTGAACTTCACCCAAAAACTGTAGTGTGTGTGACTATATATATATATATATATATATATATATATATATATATATATATATATATATATATATATATATATATATATATATATATATATATATACACATATAAAACAAGTCTGGCGTAGAGCAGTGATTGTCTCTTGTTTGGCTTCTCCATGAAGCCTGGTCGCTGCTCCACAACTCTCCTCTTGGCTCAGATACGTCTGACGTTATTGGACGTCGTCACCTTGAGTCCAAAAGTGTCCTGGTCGGCAATTGGCCCGCTGCGCTTTGGTTGTGATTCAGGCGCCTCCGAGTAGTGTGCGTAAGTATATGTGGGCATGGTGATGTGATGTGAGGATTTTTTGAAGCTCCTACTGTCATACAGCGGTGAAAATCTCTAGGTGTGTGAAAGCAGTGCGCAACAGCAACCACAGCCAGTCTTATAGAAAGTCACTGACCATGACGCGCTGGCGCTCCTTTACGCAGGCAGGACTTCCACAGTTTGCTAATAATTACAGAAACCAGCATTATTTCAGAGAGAAAATAACCATGTTTTAGTGTTTTCCGTAATCATATTCTGGATACAAACACAGTGGAAACGAACTGGAAGTGGATTGAGAGAACAGTAGCCACGTTCTTCAGTGAAGCAACGATGGAGGAGCAGCGGGATCTGACCAGCACGGATAGCAGCGAAGGAGAGAGCGTCTCCCCTTCTCCAAGCCTGCCCTCGCCTCCTATACTGCCTCTACAGGTCGCTCAACAAGCCCACAGAACCACCAACTTTTTCATTGACAACATTTTGCGACCGGACTTCGGCTGCAAGAAGGAGCATGGTCTGGGCCCGCGGGAAAGGGCGCAGACCTCCGACCGTGAGCGCGTCCACTCGGTCAGCAGGCCGAGTTTTCCCGGGACGCCGTGCCAGGACTCAAACTGTAGCAGCGACAGCACGTCGTCTTCTGCCTCCTCCAATGCCTCTTTGACGAGTCCCAGGAAGAGCAACGGCAGCTGCGGAGGATCTGCAGCGGCCGACGCATCTACCGGGAGCAGCGGCACTGTTAAAGCTGAGGAAAGGACTGGCAGTGTGGCCGGGGAAAACACCTCCTCTTCACTGGTCGTGTTGAACGCCACCGGGGCACCAACACCGGAGACCCAGCCGCTGCTCTGGCCTGCCTGGGTCTACTGCACGCGGTACTCGGACAGGCCCTCATCTGGTAAGGCAATAGATTCATGAAGAAAAGCAACTCTGACCGTTCTTAACGGAGGAAATGATTAATCGAAAAGTCACTTTATATCTGCTATCAGATTTAATCGTCAATTTTCAAGAAGTTAACACAAAGGTATATCTATCCTACATTTTTTTTTATTCAGCAAATCACATTTTTCGTAAGAAACTAAAAACACTGTCTCCACAATATAACCATTTTAAAACCTAAATTTAAAATCTAGTTCATCTTCATCTTACTATCAGACTATATAAAAAAAATATTCCGACAAAATAAACTGTGAAATACTTTTTTTTCGATAGTGTATATGGTGTTCGAAAAAAAGTATTTCACACATTTAAAAAAATCCTCTCAATATTTAATTCTCCAACTATGTGTCGTTTTGCACACATTAGATGCATTGGACATTAAATATTCCGCACACTGAAACCAACCGGCTAGCACAAATCTATTAAAACGTACATTTTCACCTTAATTTTTTGTGTGCGTGTCTGTTGCTGGATACGAATATAATCTTCCCAACAAAACAACTGAAACACATCATTCAGAATTACTTATTAGCATCCATTATTACAGTATTCTGAGTGTTGTGTGGAAATGTTCGTATTCCTTCCACCATTTCTTTAAAATTCTGTTCTTTCTTAGCCTTGTGTCTGCAGCATAAAAATAGAATTAATGGATTGAAGAAATAAAAATAAGAAAAGGTATAAATGAATAAATTTAAAAAGCTGCAGACCCAATAATTTTACTCTCGTTTAGACACAATAGGTATTGTTAGATTTACACAAGCAGCTGTCCAACACTGATCCTGCAGGATTAGGATTGTGCAGGTGACGCCGGTACAAGCCTCGGAACTTTATGTGACACGTGTTTTTGGTTGAGGGGACTTCGGATATTCTATCGGAATAAAGTCATTTTCTCGCCCTTGATTATCTGGCACTGTGTGCCTTTTGGCCGTGTGGCCTGGTGTTCTCTAAGAACCTGGCTGAGGTGCTGAAACGCGTGAGCTGCTGTCAGTAAAGCATGGCAGAATAAAACACAATGGAATTAAATGTAAATAATGGCTTTCAGCCTCCCTGCGCCTCTGTACAGGAGACATTTTGAATTCATTAAATGCCTGTTTAATTTGACAGCAGCTGAAATCACTTTTATTTTCACCATTGTACATACATTTACTTATGTGAAATACACCATGTGATATATATATATATATATATATATATATATATATATATATATATATATATATATATATATATATATATATATATATATATATATATATATATATATATATATATATATATATATATGATCTTGTTATGTGTGTGTACTGGAAGACATGGTTGCTGAAAAAAAAAATCTTATGCGTTTTACATTCTACTTTATTTTGAGAGATTGTTAGAGAAGAAGCACTCCTAAACATTTGATAGCCGAGAAATAAACGAATAACATTGAACACCCCGTCTAACATCTGGGATTATTTAGAACCACACGTATACCTATCATAGAAACTATTTTCTGTTTGAGAGCTTATGTAGGTAATAACGTGAACCTTATTCAGCGTGAAAGGCTTTAAACTTAAAGTAAAACTCATGTTATCGGTATAATCCGGAGGTTTTCCTGTGTAAATAGGCCTGAAAAAGTGCAGTAAACGTGTGCAGTTTTGTTGTTTGTTTCCGGGTTTTTTCCCACATTCTGCACGGCCGCTTTTTCGGAAAAAAAATATCTAACAATTGTTTAGTGGAGATTGTGTCATTAACACATTATTATGTATATGTGTGTGTGCGGACGTGCTTTCGGTAATAATCCTGGCTGCTGTATTCATCCATGCGGTCGGGAGTTGGGAGTGTGTGAACGGACGGATGCAGCCTGCAGCATCTCACACACACACCGAACACTGATTAGTAAACTAAAATGTGCTGCATGACTAAACACTATCACCTGTTTTCACCCAGTAATAATAATAATAATAATAATAATAATAATAATAATAATAATAATAATTATTATTATTATTATTATTATTATTATTATTATTATTATTATTATTATTATTGTTATTGTTATTGTTATTATTATCATTATTATTATTATTAGTAGTAGTAGTAGTAGTAGTAGTAGTAGTAGTAGTAGTAGTAGTTAGTAGTTAGTAGTATTCGTTGCTGTTATTTGTACACTGTATAACTGGGTAATTACAATGTCATAGTTTACGATGACTCAAAACAACAACTATTAATATTCTAGCAATAAATGAATTATTTATTATCAATGCAATAATAATGATAATAATAATAATAATAATAATAATAACCTAAATAGGTTTAGGTTTAAGGTTAGAATTGGGTTTAGGCTTTGAGGTTAAAACTTTAGCTGTGGCGGTAGGGTTAGAATTATGGAATTTTATGTCAGTGAAGGTCCTCAGAATGTACTGATGTTCGAGTGCGTAAAATGTATTTAAATTGCCAGGTTCTTTTAACATGTGGGCTGAAGCTAACTATACAAACCACCTCCTGTTCTGTTTTATTTCTTTCGATATCTAATTGACTTATTGTCATTACTTATTGTTGATGATGCACTGTATATTTATATTTCCGCTCTCCTGTCCTTTCGCCCTTACTGCAGGGCCAAGGACACGGAAACTGAAAAAGTCGAAAAGTGGCAAAGAGGACAAGCGGCCGCGCACGGCCTTCACGGCTGAGCAACTGCAGAGACTGAAGACGGAGTTCCAGGTGAACCGCTACATAACGGAGCAACGGCGGCAGTCTCTAGCCCAGGAACTCAACCTCAACGAGTCCCAGATTAAAATATGGTTTCAGAATAAGCGGGCTAAAATCAAAAAAGCCAGCGGCTTCAAGAACGGGCTGGCGCTGCAGCTGATGGCGCAGGGACTGTACAACCATTCCACCACCACCATCCAGGAGGACAAGGAAGACAGTGACTGAGGAGCACCAACGGGAGAGTCGCTGTCCTCCACACACTGTACATTGTAAATAAATGTCTAATTTAACGAGGACGACGGGGAGGGTGGTGAGGGCGTCATCAGCTCTTCTCTTCCTCACCTCCTTCTCTTCCTCCTCAGAAGTGACTTCACAATACAAGAGACAAATGCACACTTCTGAACTGACCTGCCACCACAAAACCAAAGATTTCATTGGAAAGCAGAGCCTGGAAAGTTTCACTAACAATAAAGAAAAAAAAAACCTCGCCCAGGCAAGTAACTTCATTAAAACTGTAGTTTTATTGTTTTTTCTGGATCAACCGACATCTTTAGAGTTGTAATAATCCTAAATTATATTCGACGGAGATGCCATGCACAGATTAAGTGCCAATATGTAACGACGTTTTGATGATAAATGGAAGTCGCTTTAAAAGACACCAATTCTCTTCGGGAACATAGAAATATTCACATCGTCGTTGCTTTAACGTGGAGATGACTTTGAAATGACACCATGCAAAAAATCTCAACGAGTAATGACCAGTGTCCCCAGAACCAGGGACACTACTACATTAAATAAATTCAGATAAAACAAAATAAAATAACATAAAATAAACACACAAATAAACATGAGAAAAAGGTAAAATGAAACAACTTTCAATTCGAAATTATTCACATTGATAAGAAATAATACAGTTTCTGCAATGTTTCCATGCGGGCCTGTATGGAGTATGTCTGAGAGAATGAGAGAATTTCATTCCAAACTTTTCACGATGGTGCTTTTGTAATATCTCATGACTGCAAGCAATGAACAGTTTGCACAAGGAACATCTAAGCATATAGATATATGCAGAAAGCTGAAACTGTATGCATACCAAATCACAAACATTTCCTCACACATCTCTCTGGAGCTGTGCGGCAACAGGCTCCACAGCAAACAGCTTCCCTGGACTATCCATCTGAAACATAGCCAATGTTACTGCTTCCCGAAGAAGAGCACGGGAGGGGTGTATTATGTACAGTTATACCGTGTTTCCAAATAAACAATTTTATATTGAAAAAAAAAATCCCCACACACTGACCGACTTTTTTGTTTTTCTTTTATTCTAGTGGATGTCACCACAAACACTCAATTAATAAATGTAGGCGTCTGCCCCCCCGTCTCTCTCTCTCTGTGTGTGTGTGTGTGTGTGTGTGTGTGTGTGTGTGTGTGTGTGTGTGTGTGTGTGTGTGTGTGTGTGTGTGTGTGTGTGTGTGTGTGTGTGTGTGTGTTGGTCGCAGCTCACTGGTTCAAGTGAGTGGGACAACTGAATCCATATTCATAGGTCTTTAGAAAGGAGGCAAATTTACACTGCGAGACGCGCCGCTATCAGCGCTGTTCAAAGCGTTGCAGAGCATGAAATTGCCTCTCCGTCTCTCAGTGTTCACCCATTTCATCAGCCAGCCCTCTGCACAGCTTGAAACAAAAATACAGAGGTGTTGGAAGTAAAAGGAGAAGGAATCTGCTGTTGTGTGTGCGTGTTTGAGAGACTTCCAGAGAGGAAAAGCGTCAGTCCACGGCCTGTAGGCACGAGGCCTTAACATTAATGCACATTAGTGCACAAAATAAAACTCCAACAAACGTTGCTTTAAAGAAATCAAGTTAGCGAAAACAAGGCCTGTATTTACAAAAACAGTTTGTATTTTGAATGTTAGTAAATATTCAACAAGAAATACAACTAGGCTATTTCAGTGCTTTTGTAATTACTGCATTCCCTTGATTTCTTACAGTACATACCGTTTCTGTTAAATATGACTTTTTACTCACAATTATTCGATTAGATTTTTAAAACATCATTTATATGTTCGAGAATCCCACAAGCATTGTTTTGTTGTTTCAATTAAAAAAAAACACACACAACCCAGTAAAATTGCAAATGTTTGTTTAAAAAAAAAAATGCAGTTCATTGGATTGTGTGTGTTTATAAAAAAAATCTCAAAAATGATAAAAGCAGAAGCGTCAAGCCAACACAATCCCTTGCTATTTTCTTCTCAATTTATCAGCTTTTTCATCCCAAGAAAGTATTGCTCCCGTCCTTTTATTTAGCTAAATGATTGGAGGACGCTTTAAAACACGCCTTTAGTTATTTATTAGGACAGAGAGAAGAGCAGGTGTGATTTTTAACAGATGATAAGGAACATATCCTGTAGGTGGAACAGAGAAATGTCCTGTGGTTACTATGAGATAGATAGATAGATAGATAGATAGATAGATAGATAGATAGATAGATAGATAGATAGATAGATAGATAGATAGATAGATAGATAGATAGATAGATAGATAGATAGATAGATAGATAGATAGATAGATAGATAGATAGATAGATAGATAGCTGCTGCTGACAGGAGTTCACTGTATAATTATTTTTGAACCAAGTTTCTTATCGAGTGAGCATCTTCCTGATGAAACCCAGCTATTTTCTGCAGCCTGGAGGTCGTCTGTCATCCGGAGCTTCATACTTCCCATATAACTAGAGTTTGTCTCTTCTATAATTGCTCTGGAGCCTGTCCAAACAAAGTATTCCCCACCTCTTTAAAAAAAATAGAGGGAAACAGCAGGCTGAGATCAATTTGTCAAATTCAAAGGTAAATGTTGTGACAGCTTGACTGGATCTTTGTCTCTACCTGTTTTCTTCCACTCTGTAGCTTCTGCTATGTAGGAAAGAGAAGGGGAGGTGGAGGGGCCTCTGAAATTATGCAAAGAAACAGAGAACTATTTTTCGTTTATTTACATCCTTCAGTCCTGCATTTTCAGTCCATTCGTACATAATTGTATAACAAAAGCATAGTGTGTGCATGCGTGTGAAATCACTGTGTATAATGCAAATTTCAAAACAATGATACAAATTAACATTCTCCTATCCCCTATCAATTATACAGGACAATGTGTGTGTGTGTGTGTGTGTGTGTGTGTGTGTGTGTGTGTGTGTGTGTGTGTGTGTGTGTGTGTGTGTGTGTGTTTGCAAATTTCAAAACAATGATACAAATTAACATTCTCCTATTCCCTATCAATTATACAGGACAATGTGTGTGTGTGTGTGTGTGTGTGTGTGTGTGTGTGTGTGTGTGTGTGTGTGTGTGTGTGTGTGTGTGTGTGTGTGCGTGTGCATGCGCGTGTGTCTGTGAAGCAGTGGATTCTGTGTTGGGTACATGTGAATCAGAGGGTCTGCAGAGTGTAGCCACAGCCGGCCCCTGCGGCTACAAAGCAGCTTTAATTTACATGCAAATTAAGGTAATAAACAGAGCCACTGCTGCTGTCCTCCCTGTTGATGAAGAATTGTATGAATGTACATTATTATTATTATTATTATTATTATTATTATTATTATTATTGCTGTTGTTGTTGTTGTTAATATAATGATAATGATAATAATAATAATAATAATAATAATAATATATATTAATTAAAGTCCAGATTGTTCTGCCTGAATGGGTCAGTGACTTTCATCTTTACAGAGCTAGGAAGACTGACCTGAGATCAGAAACAGAGTGGTTTGTCATCTGTTCAGCTGTTTCCAAAAGATATTATTAAAGTACAACTGTATATTTTTCTCCAGCTAAATTACATAAAAGCAAGCCCAAATTCTTTCTTTGGATGAATTGTGATTTAAAATGTTAATTCGAGGCCCCACTAAAAGGATTCAAACAGGTTGCAAAGTAGATTCTAAATTCCAAATGAACATATATAATATATAATAGTTGACATCCCCGTGACCCTAGTGAGGATTAAGCGGTGTATAGATAATGGATGGATGGATGGATAGTTGACATCACTGATCAATATTCATTATAAAAGTTCTGGGTTGTATTTTCAAATTATAAAATATATATTTACATACGCTCAAAAATGTTTAAGTATTAGTTAAAATATCTTAGTAAAAAATATAAACAAAAACAACAACCTTATTACATTTTTAAGTTAGTGATTTTAAACAAGGACATTTTCCCCTTAAAAGCAGACATTTGTGTACACCGCCCCCCTGCCCGCCAAAAAAAAAAAAAAAAATTGATGTCTTTCCTGAAGTGCTGCACAGAGATAGCACTAATGCATTATCATTGCAGTCTTTGTCACTTCAGAGTTTCTAGTAAAGCAGTGTGGCCAGTATTTATGTGTTAAAACATCTTAATGGTGAGATTTAAAACTCATAGGGTTGATATTCTGTTCAGGGCATTTCAGGACTATCAAAAATAAATGATCACATTCATAAGAACCTTTCCAGGTGGTAGGATTCATCACTTACAGAAAGAACCTGATCAGTGACATTGCAGCACCGCTTCTGCTGATGGACAACTTCTATGGGTCTGGAATGCTGACTGAGTCTTGGCCATCTCTGAACAGTCTCGTGTCACGTCGAGGGAACACTGGCCAACACACAGAAAGCCTCTTTGTTCAAACCCTGCATCCAATAACTCGACCTTCCTCACCCTTTGATGCTAAACACACACACATGCAAGCGGCAGGCGAACAGCAAGCTAATCAAGTACACAAGCAAGGTTTTACATGGGTACACACACACACACACACACACACACACACACACACACACACACACACACACACACACACACACACACACACACACACACACACACACACACACACACACACTGTGTGTGTCCATCTGTTTGCATGGCAGTATGTATTCATTAAGTATCACATACAGTATGTTGACCAGTGTACCTCTCTCATGAGATCAAAATACATTTACTCAAGTACAATTTTTAAGTATTTTATGTTTCTGCTCAATAATATTTCAGAGAGAAATCCTATAAATACTATACTTTTGTTTTACTGCACAACATGTATTTGACAGCTTTAGTTACTTTCCAAGCCTGTATATCAAATGTAAAGTAAGTAAGTTTATATATTAAGCATTATTAAGCATTACTCAAAAGTATGAACTAAAATTATCTTAAAAATAGCTCAAAGTAAGCTTAAGTTTGACAGTATTAAAATGTTGCTCATGCATACATGTCACTCAATAAAAATAACATACCAAAAAATAAATACCTCAAATATTAAGTACATTTTTTTCTGCCATTATTTATTTGTGATGGAGTACTTTTTGTGTGTGATTTTGCTACTTTTACTAACTTTTCCCAGCACCTCTTCATTCTGTGTACTACGATTACAATAAAAGCAGCTTGAAGCTACACATTTTGCTAACTGTATCAGTCTTTTAAAAGCTATATTTATTGAACCTTATTGCAAACATTCACAGATGCTTTAAAGTCACCCGGCTCACCTCTCCTCATCCCCCGTTGCCCTCCAGACAAACTGTGCAAACAGGACTAGCTCATCCTTGGATAAGAAAGTTGCAAGATGCGTTACATATTTTGAATCTGCTCCTCCTCAAGCATGGCTGCTATTTCAAGAGATGAGCCTGGATCCCTTCTCCTCGAGTTGTTCTAGTTATTAGAGTTATTAGAGTTATTAGAGTATTAGAGACTCTGTCAGTACTGACTGACAAAAAGCTTCAACTCTTCACTTCAGTGACTGTGGTCAAATGCCCCACCAGAAACACCCTTTTTCTAGCAAATTATATGCATAACATTCTTGCACCAGTACATCATTTGTCAGCTGCTCTTGGAAACATCGATTGCCATTAAAAAAACAAGCAAACAAACAACTCTAAACTATATATATATATATATATATATATATATATATATATATATATATATATATATATTCAATTTCAATTCAATTCAATTTTATTTATATAGCGCGAATTACAGTCAAATTGTCTCGAGACACTTTACAGAACCCATATGCCTGACCCCCCGAGCAAGCCAAAAGGTAGAGGGTTACAGGTAGAGGGTTAGAGGTGGAGGTACAAGGACACAAGGACCATAAAACACACAGTTTGATACACGCATGATAAGACAGATGATACATGCAAAGTACAACTAACATGGAAACTGATTATAGTTTACTGCTATGGTGTATGGCTCTGGCATTAAATTTACTACATATATAGCTGGTGGTAAATTCAAAAATATGTAGATGAGCAAATCAAGTATAGTAAGGGCAATGCAGAGTAGATTGGTGGAAATGGGCAGCTGGAAGCAGTGGGCTGGAGGAAGGTCAGCAGCAGCATCCCACAGATGGAGATTAGGCCAGTTGGTGGGAGAACAACCACGGATCTGAAGCATCCAGCTCTGGGACCAGGGACACTCGGAGAAAGGACACAGAAAGAAACAGAGTGAGTGTAAT